>CM061531.1:45630096-45851140 GCA_030545055.2 Neoaliturus tenellus | reverse complement strand
AACCCACACGAGGGGAAAAAGTGACTAATAAACTTCTGACTATAAGCTAACACTATATGGTCATATGCTAAGTGACTCATGAATACTTCGTGATTCATTCAATGTGACTGAGATTGGGCTGTTAGTCGTATGAACCGATATTATTGCAAAATTTTAATGAGTTCCTAAAATTTACTGCCTCTGCAAATTTGTCGTCCTTGCCCATGCTAAATTCAGCCCTGGTTAGGGTAAGAGATCTATCTATAATTACCTTTGTGTTTGGCCCAATCCACAACTGCTTTCCACAAAGTGAGCTCGTCGCATTGGAGTGTTTCTTGTTTGCATATGTAAGTAACGCTGTCGACGTCACACACTAAGAATTCTGGATGCTTAATGATTTTTGTAGTCTCTGTTTGGATTATCTGAAAAATTATAATTATTTTGTGATATATTTAAAAAAAGCTTGGGAAAGGGTGAATTCATAACTTACTCATTTCAATAAGGGCTTCAAGCTTTGAATAAATCAAATTTACTTACTGCGGAAATTCCTCTGATTAAATTTAAATCTTGATCTTATGATTAGAACTTTTGCAAAAGAAATTATGCTTTCAACAGTGCCTTGTCTCACATGGCACATTGTAGTCTATAATATTCTTTGCATGATTGTTTTAAAGTTATTTTATGTTTTATTGTATTTTTTAAAATTTTTATAAAAACAATTTGCACATATACTATGGATCAGTGTGTTAGAGGAAAAGTAAAGAGGGAGGTAAGCCAATTCAAAATGAGTTAAGTAAGTGTCTGGGTTGGGATTGAAACCCAAAAAGGGTCACTACTATCATGACTATATACTCTAACGTAAATAGACTTCTCATCCAATGCATTTTGTTGAAATTTGGAATGTTAATGTACGTCACACCAGCTTCGTTACAGTCGATGTTGCAATTATTCAGCTGGATTTACAGTGCTGCAAAAACACTTTATCACAACATAAACAAAACCCTTGGCTATAAAATGTTTCATCGTTGTTTAAGAAGAGTGGTAATACTGGATTAACCTATCCTATGTCATTTATACTTCCATGTACGCTGCAGAATATTGCGCCATCATAAATTGGTTTCAATCACGCATATGCTATGAGAAGTCTACTCACATTCGTGTACATAGTCAATGCTACTACGGTTTAAAATTCTTTCACAATTAAAAGTCATGTGAAGAAAATGCATTTAAAACACTATAAACATATCACACAAAAAACCCCTTAACCTCAAGTTTAATTACAAATATAGGTCTTGCCTTCTGAACACTTTCTTCCACGCCCTTTAGATTGTAGTACACAAGGCAATGCAGCGCTGGGAATAAACCGTCGACATCTTTAGGTTCAAGACGAGCTGCTATCTTCGTCATCAGGGACTTCATGAAATACTTATTTGCACAGTAGCACAGCTTCATGACCATTTCTTTTGAAAGGGACTCCAAGCTTTCCAGTCCTCCATAGCTATGTCTGGGCACACAAAATAATTTAAATAAGTACCGGAACTTAACAACAAAAAACTAAAATACAGAGCCATTTTTAAGGATGTTTTTTTTCCATTTCCTGTAAATCTGCATTTTACACCAAATAAGTTTAGCCTTTCTGATAACATACATTACCTAGTTTTAAGACAGTTACAGTAAAAATAAACCAATTTAACCAATTAAACCAACTAAACAACTATCTACAGCTGATAGTGATAAATTGTATCATGATTACAATTATTACTTGCATTAATAGGAATAACAAATACTTTTGATAGTGAAATATTTAAATAAAATAAATTTTTACAGGATGCCCAACTACAACCGCAGTCAGGGTTAGTCCCACACAATAGTTTCTAACAGCCTAACTTGTGGTAAGTTTTGAAGATACTGTAGACCAACATCACTTGGCTGTCGATCAGTTGAGAGGGAATTTAAACCTCAGTAGACTCATCTGATAACCGGCTCTCGGTGTCCAGCGATTTAACGGATTACCGATTGGCAGTAATCACCATTCCGACCCGAGTGATTTTCAAACATAGCTTATTACTATTTGCAGTGTTACACACTACCAGTTTTAATAAAATGTTGGTAAATTAAATTAAATGTTATTTGTTACAGACATTTTTTAGCTTGATCGCCGTAGATTGACTACTGGCGAAAGTAAGGTGAGAGGTGAGCAGGGCTAGACACGTACAGCCCAGGCATTCAGTGTTCACTAGAGTCTTAAATAAGGTATTTGGGAGACATTCATAACACTCTCTCTTTTAAAGTGTTCCCTGAAACCATCTGACATACCAGTAGTGATCACAACACAGTTACAATCAGGTTGTTTCCATTCCCTTTCGCTTGAGTCACTACATTTCAAATTTGTATGGAAAACCGATGGTTTGAGAGTGCTAATAACTTTAGGGATACCATATACATAATACAGGTCCGTGAGCCAATAAGTTACAGGTGTCATGAGCATAGTTGGGAAAGTTAGTCAATAATTTTAACTAGTTAGAAGTTATTAGTTAGACCCGTAAAAAGGAAACTGATAGAAATTATTAGTTAGTTGGTTAAAAAAGTGACTGATAGAAGTTATTAGTTAGTTAAAAAACTAACTGATAGAAGTTATAAGTTAGTTAAAAACTAACTGATAAAAAATGAAGTTAGTTTTCAGAGGAGTTTGCTGTTTGTTTTTGGGCAGTTGTTTTAAAGGATTTCGTATGAAATGAAATGACACATCTTGGTACGGTAACTAATTGTGTTTTGGGTAAACATACTAAACATTTTAACAAAATTCCACCCTTTTCATTTTTTTCAAGCTGTTGAAATATGTCATATTTGTTTGGCCACTGAATATCGCACTCGCCCACCATCGCAAACAAGTATTTTTAATCTACTT
The DNA here is from genome assembly GCA_030545055.2 of Neoaliturus tenellus. NCBI lineage: Eukaryota > Metazoa > Arthropoda > Insecta > Hemiptera > Cicadellidae > Neoaliturus > Neoaliturus tenellus. The sequence goes on along the minus strand of CM061531.1, from coordinate 45,848,253 downwards.
AATTAAAACTATTCACCCTAATAACTGGTTATAACTATTACTTAACTATCACTAAAATATAACAACAAAATATAAACAACAAGTTGCTACCACAGGAAAAATGTCTTCACACTTGTCAGAGAATGAACATCAACTGAAGACAAATTTGAGATGACAATTGACAAATTACCAAACATTCCCCCATCCCCTTCCTTTTCTACCCCTCGATGCTTGCGGTATTGTTATTGGCTGCGACCGCATACCGGCATACCAAAGCAACTGGACTTTCCCTGCCCCCTCCCCCACCGCACTGTTTGTCATCAAGGGCACTTCTGACCCCGAGCGGCCCGAGCTGACGGCCACACGCAACCCTCACCGGTTGCGTATTTGAGGTACTTTGGTCCGTCCAAAATCGAACGATTTAAACTCCAAATATACCAACGAATATACTATCTATTCGTTAGCTAGAATCTAAGTGAGTAGAAGTTATTTCCACTACTTTTTAGGAACTAATGAATAAAATAGAAGTTAGCCGAGAAAAAAACTAACGAATATCGCCAATCATTAGAATTTCTATTTGTTATTACCAAGTATGGTCGTGACTATATAGATACGGCTGTGGTTCTCAATCCACTGTGCGATGTGGTCAGCACCACATCGAATTCCCGATGGCGCTTAGCGCCTTGAACTCAGTACACTTTACTGCTCTGGCTTACTTTCTGAGTTATCTGGTTAGCAAAATCTGGGTGGCACCCAGACTGTGCTCTTGTTTGGGCTTGGTCTCTTCTCTCCAATAACACAGGGTGAATTAAAATAGCCTTCCCATTGCTCGTTATTGATGGTGTTTCTCGAAGTCTCATGCTTACTTGAGCAATACTTGTTATACTAATGTCAAGCCTACTAGAGCTACAGATATCTTACTATCCTGCATGTGTTCAAATAATTAAACACTTATGCCATACTTGAGCTACAAATTCACACATACTTGAGCAGCAGAGAGAACACCTCAGGCTCAATGTCAGGCAGGTGGATGTCGCCTTTCTCCGCTAGTGGACTGTCTTCACTCAGCATCGACCACCAGGCTCTGCTTTGGTTGATCAACTGCAGTTTGATCGCTTTAATTCTTTTCTGTAAAAAACTGTCTTATATAGGCTAATTTTTTTACATATGTTACCTTACAATGCTAATATTTGTATGGTTTAAATTTTCTTTCACCTGTTCAAAAAAAAAAAAAGTTAAGAGTTGAGTTAGGAATGTTTTCAGAGGGATTGGCAAGGGTCTAAAACCAGACTTGTATATATATATATAGGTTACATAAGCATGATTCTTTTCCTCCTTTTTGTTCTCATCTTGTGTGTATCAGAATACGATACCTTTGTGTACACACAGTCATAAAGGAGGCGTTCTGTAGATGAGCAATAACCCTTTATAATTCTTATTGGACCCCAGGCTACGCCCTACAGGCTTTTAAATTTGTAATATTAACCTTTAGAAGAGAAGAAGGATGATCGAGTTAATCCTTAGACAGCCGTTGTAATAATAAATGCTAGCAAATCAGGAAGAACAGATGTTTCAGTTATAAACAGTTTGAAAACTAATTGGGTCTAGACGGTTTAGGTGAACTAAAATTTTAGTCAAATTTCAACCAGTGGGCAGGGAGCTTACTGTGTAATACTAGAGATCCTAGTATAACACAATAAACACATGACTTACAATAATCACTACTTTAACTGCAATGTAAAAAGACGATTAAGAATTTTTTGGAATATCAACTCCAGAGACATTTTTTGGAGTCAGTTAGATTCCCACTATTCCGAACTCTACGCCAATCCGCTGCAATTTGGCCTAAATCCGGCAAATCCAAACACATTGTGCCTAAAAATATGGATTTTTTCTTCAACTTAAAATGGGGAGAGATCGTGGTCTTCGATAGTTCATGAAATTTGCAGCTGTTACTGTTGCGACCGCTTTTCTGTAGCTCGATCATCCATCAGTTTTTTTTTACTTTCTCCCACTATACCATAGTATATGGAGAAAGTATTGTTATCGTAAAAATTTTCGAATTTGAGTTGTTAGTGGATTTATCCATTTTGGTGCCCCCTGAGTCCTAAAAAGTAGTTTTAAAGTGAAAGTAGTTTTGAAGTTATAGAGAGAGAGAGAGAGAGAGCCTAACTTATATGAAAAGTAACTAAACAAGATAATAAACAAGATTTCAACTGAATATAAATGTTAAAATTTTGCAGAGGAGGATGAAATTGGCCCAAAACAAACCTGTTCTTCTCCCACAATAAACTCGACGTCATGGAGCTTTTCGTTACTGAACAAAAAGTTGCCAATTTCATTATACAAAGAATCTTCTTCTGTATTATCCGTTTCCATTGCAATCTAGAACAGAGGAAAGAAAACAAAAAAATTACACTTCAACATTACAACAATATTCACCAACAGACTTTTCATCCACTGCATTTGTTTCAATCAAGTTTAACAAGCTCGTTAAGCAATGGAACCACATTGTATATCTTACAAGAAGTTGTTTTTGATTAATTGTATTTGAAAGAAATAAATATCCACTTCAATTAAATACATAGTTGCAGGAGGGCAACGTGATAATTGCTCAGTTGATAAGAGAGTTGACTTTTCTGACCACAGGCACCAAGAATGTGGATATCTTAATGTGCTGGATAACTTAATGGTTTTAGCATTGGATTGACAAGCCTAATCAATAATCAATGATTTAACACGTCTCAGCAAACATCCTTCTCATCCAGAACATCGAAGAAGATATGCTGATCACTGGCCAGAAGGTCTTCAGGGACCCTCCAACCCGAGGCCCTTGTCAGCAGTGACTCCAATGCCAGGGTTGAAGGGGATCGTACCTCTCATCCTAGCTCGCCAGAAAGAGTGTGTGTCACCCTCGTTGATGACAAAAACAAGCCCAGCTCTAGCAGTAATAATTAAAGTCCTGGATGTACTTTCCCTAGGAGTTATGAAACTAAACTATCAAGTAGTTTGTGCTGTGGTGTAAACTACGTGGATCACCCTGAAGATGGAAGACTGCAATGTCTCCGAAAAATCGGCAAATATCTTAAACAATTTAAAATTTGAATTAATAACAATCTGGACGAAGTGACAACATACAAAACCTCTCTATGGGTTAGGTAGGTAAAAACATAAATACAGATTTTCAGTTAGCTGCTTCCAAAAAGCCGGACAAACGGACTGATTGTCAAAAATCCACCTGAACATTTTTATATGCTCTAAAAAGAGGGCATGTTATAACTACACAAGTTCTATAAATATACACAACTAAATTGAATTAAATTAAAATCAAAAGAGTATACTGGGACTGGCGGTGTGCTTTGGCAGTGTTCTGCAACACTCGGATTTTTACTAACCCGCTGTCTTAATCGTGATTGCATCAGCTGGTAATGGAAAATACGGCTCATCTGGCGAAATGATTCATTTGAATCGTTTTGTTTTCATGAGTAGAATTTTGAACCTATTCATTTTGTCCTATGATACAGTGGTTTTTCCACAGGGTTCGCGCGCCGTAAATGCCTAACCTATTATAACAATTGAATTACGAATGCCAAATTATAGTATTTAATTTTGTACATAGGTTTCTCACCTATGTGATGTCCTGATTAAAATATTAGGCTGTGGATGAAAGCTAATAAATTTAGTTACGTTAACTTATATTGTTTCTTCACCCGGGTAATTTAGTTGATTGATCAATTTAATGGTCGAAGTAGAATAAGGCAGATTTATAAAACCTATAATAATAAATAGAATAGTTTCTTCAACCAAGGTAAGATGACGTCGAATGACTGACCACCTCCGTCGGGGTCCCTCGGCTTGTGCCCCTATTGAGGCGCCTCCCCAAGTCACGTGACTCGTCCTCCCACTACTCTAGTCTAAAATCCCCCGCTGTTCATTTATGGCTGTTTCAATTCTTTCAATTTAGGCCTACGTCAGACATCATTGTTCCATTTTGTGAACTGATTGAGTTCATACTATAACAACCAGGCTATAAGGTAATTAATTGCTTTTACCGGTGCTGACTGGGGTATACGTTGACTCAAGATATAAAATAAGAAAATGCTGCGGGACTTGTTTAATACCCAGACATTAAAAATTTCGCACGTCGCGCAAGTGATGAGGAGGGGAGGTGGAGGATGGAGCCAATGTGGGATGAGCGTTTTACTATTATGGCACTTTTCCTCGACTCTCGCGTTTATTTCAATCCAATGTCGTTGAAGTTTATATATTTTTGTTCCCTCTCTTCCGCTCTTCGTTCCCTCCCCTAGCCTACGATGGCTATGTTCCTCACAGAAACCAGTTATTAAGTGTGATCTTCTGGATAATTTATACAGACAATTAATTGAGGAAAATGTGTTGACCTTCCCTTATGTGTTAGGTTTTAAACCAGAGTTTTGACCTTGTAAATTGCGAATTTTCACTCTGTTAACTTTTTCAAAAGTAATATTGGCCTAAAAATAACATTGAATGTGTAAGAAGTTTTCAAATATATATTCCGCTTCTCATAATAATAGGTACTTGTGAGATCTATCAAATTCAACGCTATAAACTTAGTATGATAAAATGATATTAAAACCTTGAAATAAAATGATGAATAGACATGAAACCTTGTAAACCAAACTGATGAAACGACTACCTGGTTCTGAGATCGCAAACAAAAAAGTAACCATCTTACAATCGATTAGAAATATGAATCCCTTCTTTTAGAAATTATTGTCTTATGATTCTTTCAATCCACTTGTCGATTCGTTCATTTGAACAACTCAACAGTTGTTTACTTAGTGGAGCCGACTAGTCCCGAACGTATCCGAACACTGCCAAAGCACCGCCAGTCCCTACTCTTACTCTTTTGATTTTAATTCTACTACAAGTGTTTGTAAAATTTTGTTTGAAAGTAATTCCCCAGACAAAACAATACTGTGTAGTTTTTTAACCTTGCCAATCTAACGTAGGCCTGGCCTACCGTACATGGTTAAATTGAACTGATAACTAAATTTTAACTCAATTTCACATTATTAAGCTAAAACATGTAAGTTATGAATATTTTAACTATTTCTTAATGTAAAATTAGGCCTAAATATTTTCACTGTAGGCCTAATGAATTTTTCTACTTGTAAGTTAGACTAATAGACGAAAGCGTATGAACTGTTTTTTTGTATAAATCCTAGTAAATGAATCTAGAGTTAAAAGCGAGGAATAATGGTGGGAACTAGCAGCTAAAGCTAGATGTATTTTGAGTTATATTGAATGACCAGCGATAAAGAATAAACTTAAAGTTTACAAAACCATCTTTTAACTCACACAAAATTCACTCCAAACAGAAACAAAAAAGACAAAGTTTAAGCATTCATTGGGTTTAAGTACCTACGATAAACAAACAAACACAAACATCAAACTATCAAACATAAATAAATTTGACAAGACAAAGGAAAAAAGGAACGGTGGAGAGGAGCGGAACAACACAGAGTCTTATGTTATCATTCTTATCACCAATGTGACCAACATTTCAACATCTTTGTTTCGCCGGTATTACATCAAGAATCAAGATTTTTATTTGCCGTTGAATATACAAAGATACATTAGGCATCGTCAGATCAATTTTTGGGTCAGGAAGTCTGCTAGATAGACCCCTAGCATTGAAGAATGCCTATACCCAGACCCTTCTCATAATCCAACCCCATCTTAGTTATCCTTATCTAATGTGACTAACATTCCAAATAAACACTACATATACAATATATGGCTTAAAATAGTCCCCAACCAACTGAATCAAACCAATTCCATATTCTACATACTAACAAGTAAAAAAGAAACAATCACAAAAATAATAATACTATTGAACCTTGTGGCTTCATGATAAAACACCAAAGCCAACCTCACGGTGAACTAGAAAAAATATCTCTTTATGTTTGTTTATGTTGTTTTATGTTTCATTTGTTCTAGGGTAGTTGTTGTGGTTATAATTTTGCTTATAAATTTTTATAAGTTTATTGAATATTTCATTATAAATAGCTTCACATTTATTACACTTTTGACTGTGTAGCTTAGATATTAATTTTTTTTTAATACTAGGCTGTCTGAAACAGTCCAGAAATATGTTGTCAATCACAGAATCTACTTTAAGATTAAAATTGAGGTTATGTCACTAAGATTATTCTACCATGTAGAGAGAAGGCCTAGTTCTCCAGTTATTATTTTAAAACGAGTTATTGTTGAAGTTTTAGCCCTGACCATGTAAATATTAATTGTACCTCCCTCCATTCACAGAAAATCATGCGGTTTAGGTACAAATTGACATTAGTAATTTGGCTAGTTTTAGTAATCTTAATACTTTATCTATCCCAATCCTTTTTTAATAATTTAGTTCCCTTATCAGTGGATAGAGATAAACATTTCTCACTGTCCCATAGTCTTAATTTTAAAGACAAAGTTCTGAAGTATGACACATCACAGTTACTAAGTTATAATGGCCTTACACTTGAGGAAAAAGTAGTTCTTTACTCTTCAAAATTGGATTCCGCTTCTCATAATAAAACACCAAGAAGTGAAGTTATCCCCACAATTATGAGGTAAGGTTTTGAAAATTCCAATGTAAGTTATGTTATCCTCATACTCTTGATTTCAGGCCCAAATTAACCTACTTCATCATTATTATCGATGTTTGGAATACCCTATTGTGTTTATCTATCCACCAATATGTCAATTTGATAGGCCTAGTTGAAATATAAACTCCATAGGCTAATGTGAACTTAATCAAGGACTGCTGAAATTGGTTTCTTGGTTTCGGAAACTTCGTTATCTGACTCCACCGTTATTATCGATGCGGGAATTTCGATATTGCGATAATATTGCTATTCTATCGATGATATAATTACCCCACATGATTACAATTTTTTCACCTGATTTAGTTTTGTTCTAATATAACTTGAATAACCTTAGGCAGTAAAACAAGTATATTGCAAACAAGAAACTGGAAATAACAAAAACAAGTAAAAGTTTAAGCTAATGTAACCTGTAACATTATCAAAGATCCACACTGAATTAACTAAGTTAACCAAGTTTATTGTGTAGGTGTATCTTAACCCTCTACTACACGCGCCGCGGACTCACAGTCCGCACTTCAACATAATTTCGTTTTTACAGTTTTCCACACTTCGTGGAGGGGTGAATGGCCGTCTACCTTCCCCTCCACTCTCCCTCTAACCAAAACCGTTTTGGTAACACCCGCAGTGCAGTGGATCTGGCCCTGTGGATAGTTTTCTGACAGTTGTCCGGCAGTTGCGGACTGATTAGTCCGCGCGCGTGTGTTCGTGACACTTGAATTTCAGCATCTGCGGACTGTTATTCCGCGCGCGCGTGTTAGTGAAACTAGAATTTTGAAGACATCATTTGACATTTGCGTTACTTCTTTAGGCCTATTGTTTTTTATATGTTTTACTTTTAAACATAATTTTTCAATTATGGCTTACATCAGGCAAAATGATGATGACATTCGCGCGATGCTTGAGGATGAGTTAGACGCTAGCAATGATAGCGAAGAAGACATAGTTGAAAAAAGTGACCATGAGAGTAACACTGAACTTTCAGAGAATTAAAATGATGAAGAGAATGATCCTGTGCCTATTAGACTACAACTTCAAGCCCCTGTACCTCTGGAAGAACGTTTTGTTTAGTTGAAACTAATAACTTGTAAATATATTATTATTTTAACCAACTGAAAATATATCATTTTGTATAATATGTTATTGACTTACTACTCCTAACCTAAAAATAAATATTAAGTGCAGAAAAGCAATGAAATATACATGATTTACCAATTTACAGCAAATGCGGACTGGCAGTCCGCGCGCGTGTAGTAAGGTAACAAGTGGGTGTGCTTGTATTAGAGAGTTAATTGTGAGAAGAAGCAGACCTAAAATGCCATCACACAAATGCTTCCAAATATACGAATCAGGGAATGGTATATTTTTGCTATGGTATTGAGGGTATATGCGTTTTAAATATTTCCAAACACCATTTATTTTGTTGTTATTAAAATCTCTGTCAATAAAAGTGGCTGAGTTTTACGGTCAGATTATTATGATACCCTTCTTCGTATCTCAATATCGTTGTTGATTTGATTGTTGATCGCACAATTTTAATTTTGCAATATTGAAATTTTTACATAAATAATAATGGTGGAGTCGGATAACGAAGTACTGCCGGTAGGCCTATTAGGTAGCCTGGTTATTTGTTAGATGTCTTCTAATAGGCATTAAACTTATTTCAATTTTTTTACCATCAATATGTTATCAATGATAATTGTAAAATTGATTTTATTTTAGATATTTTTTTAGATATTACCACAGGTATACCTGTTAGCCTACATTTCTGATAAGATCGTAATATTGAGTTTGCAAACATCGATATTAGCAATGGAATCGGATGATGAAGTTTAGCATTTTTGGGTTTAGTGGAATGGTAAGTTTACTTGTTTGTTGCCACTAATTTTTTGTTTAAAATTATTTTTTGGAAACTTTAATAAAGGCAAGGTCATTCTCTTAAAATTTGACATTTCCATTCCTTGGACTAAAAAATAATATTTTTAGGTAGGCCTATAACATAATATCAGATATTTATGCTTAACCCTTTTTAATTGTGTTTTGTTTAATTAAACATATATTAAGTTACAAGTGGTTTAGTATTTATATATTTTATATAAGTTGTAAGAGACTCCAAAATTCATTCCCGTCCCCTTCCCCTATTCTTTTTTCCCTGACTTAAAGACCGACAATAAAGAAAAAGGGTCAACTCATATCAAGTACTTCAGAGGTGGTTGTTTCAACATTTGTTATATTTATATCATTGAGAGAACAATACATACGATATGCTCTAGTCGAAAATATTTAAATACTTAATTAAAGGATTCAACTCTAACCACTATATAAAACAGCAACGTAATAACTAACCTAAATGACATGCACTGAGTAAAGACAATTTATTAACTATTATATATCAACCACACAACGTCTAAGTCACTTTTAAGTATGGTATATTCAGCACACAAAATCATAATGACATTTATGGTGTCATGAAGAAGAAGTCTGTGGATCCATATTTTTTCCATGACTATTGTTTTCCTTTTTATAGGCTAGTGCATTGCCAATTTAAAAAAAGTTATAGTTAAATGTTTATCTTAACTCAAAATAATATCTGCTCAAGAACCAGCTTCGGAGTTAGTATAATTAATATATATATCGTATGGCTCATTTAGCCAGCCAACAAGGTTTAAGAATAAATAAATAAATTCTGCGGCGCAGAGCACCTGAGTCAGTATATGTAAAAAACTAAACACTAAAATAAAAATTAGATCTCTCTTTATAAAAGAGCTAAATCCAGGGCGCTAAGCCATTGCAGCCCAGCTTCACTTAAGCTATGCAGACCGATCAATCCTTCAGGGAAAGCACTCAGTGGGCACTCTGCAACTTTGTGCAGTTCATGAAAGACTTACCTAAATATATATTTGAAACAACAACAAAATCTTACAATGAATTTTTCTAGGATGTCCCAAAGACAGTCACTATGCCTATTCAGAACATTGCTTTTTTACCAAGTCCTGATCTTCTTAGTTTGAAATATTGTTTTTTCTGGAGTAGTGATATACCAATAAGATTTGAGTCATTAGTTGCAACCATATGTTACAGAGCCAGATAGTTTGGAAATTTAATAATATTATTTGTGTTGTCGCAGGAATCGATTAAAAGTGGTGTTGGCTGCGGTAGCATGTGGTGATCGCCTACACGAGACGCTGGTAATGATCAAGTCGGCAATTCTCTTCAGCAACAATATTAGTCTGAGAGTTGTTGTATTTTCAGATACACCACTAATAAAAGGGTTTGAAGAAAAGGTGAGCACTTAGGTTTTCTTAGGATTAGTCATATTTACGTAAGCCTGTAATAAATGTAGGATAAACAGCATACAAAGAATACAAGCACTACAAAGAAATTTACATTAAGACAAGTGGAAGAGAAGAAAATTAGAAATATAATCAACTCCTTAAAAATAAATATTCATCAGGATACGATGAAATACCAACTTCAATAATCAAGAAAACTGTTCAAAATATTGCCTAACCATTTACGCACTTGGTGAAAGCATCATTAATATTTGACACATTATAATAGTTTTACAAACATTTTAAAGAAACAAAGTACCCTTTTTCATTTTTATTTTTATTAGATGACTATAGTTTCGGCACTAGGCCATTATCAAATCTATGTAAACAAAAGTAATCTTATAAACTAAACATAACAAATAACATATTATCATATGATAACATTTATGGCTTGGTTTCTATTCTATAATGTTCATGCTTTCTTTCTTCTTTTAACTTGGATATTATATGAAGTACAAAATTATTGCTAGTCTTATTTTATCTGGTAAATCTTTTTAAAAATAGCATTCTCTTGATTAATATGCATAGAGTTTAATAATTTGTCTGGCCATTTTTTATTATGTATGTAAATAAAAAGATCTTCTTTGACATTCAGCCTTTCTTTGTTCTTTTCATAATCGAGTATTTTTAGATTATCTTGAATATTAGTGAAGCTGTGTTTAGATTTTATAAGGTGGTCTGCGTAGTTGGACTTCATTGATGTCATGTTCTTGGAATTGAACGCTTGAATGTGCTCTTTGAATCTAATTTGGAAGCTTCTTTTAGTTTGTCCAATGTATATTACGCAATTTTGGCAGTTGACATTTTACTTCTTACCCACTCATACAGATATTTTACTTTCAGCTAGACGAATGGAGAGTCTTAGTCAACAACTCTTTCACTTATGAAATACATTCCGTTAAATTCCCTGAAGATGGAAAAGAAGAATGGCGTAAATTATTTAAGCCTTGTGCAGCTCAACGGTTATTTCTCCCGGTAAGTATCACTAAAATTGTCCTAACCTAATGTAACCTCAATAAAAGCAAAAAATAACATAACCGGTTTGGTTGCACGAGGTTACGTGATGTTTGAGAACGACTTTTCTTTGCCTAAACATACAAAATATAAACTGCCAACTGCCATTGGTATTTTTGTGATCTCTTAGGACATTTCAACCCATAAAAAACACCATAGTTTCAATTCAATATGAGGCTTATTAGTAGGCTACTTGTTGAAAATGGAGCTATTTAGTTTGAAAATTGATAAAAAAATTAATCGTCTCGTCATATAATATACTTTTTACTGATTACGCTCTTTTTATGCACCTTGTTAACCAGTTCTAAGGTGTTAAATCCTTACAGCTTTTAAACTTGAAAATCAATTAATATCCTTGCCGATAGATGGTAATCAAATGGTGACATGACGAACTTTAAGGTCTTGTAGGACCCATGCGTTTGGATGGACAATTACCAATTTACTTAAGAAACAACACGCCGAGCTCTATCAAATGACAACAAAGTCATTAAAATCGGTTATAAATCGTAGAAGGAGATCCTTGCTCAAAACACATGCCTTATGTTAAACATGTATGAATTAAGTTAAGTAATTTTCATATTCCTTTAATTTGTGAAATTTTAGTATTACATTACTGCCTTGGTGTTGGAGTCCGGCGTGCTACCTACTATGCCACTGACTCACTGAATCAATATGTTATATGATGGTATAGATTTCCACAGATTTCCTTATCCTTTGAATTATCTAGTCTCAGTCCCGTTTAGCTTAGACAATCAGACTTCTAAAACCATTTTGCAGAGCCTGTTGAAGGAGCACGACTCAGTGCTGTACGTGGACACTGACACTCTTTTTCTGGCTCCGTTGGAGGACATTTGGCAACACTTTGACCGCATGAACAGCTCCCAGATGGCAGCATTGGCTCCCGAACACGAAGACCCCAACACTGGATGGTACAACCGTTTTGCCAGACACCCGTTCTACGGGAAACTGGGTAAGTCTTTTTGTTACACAGATGCCTTAAAACCTTAAAAGAAATGCATTAATCGGAAGAAGAGTATTCAAACCCCCTTACTAGCAAATGGATTTTTGCCAGATTTTAGCTTTGGAAAGTTTAGAGATTAAAATCACCACGTTTAAGGTGCTGTAAGTAGAAAAGCTGGGAAATCGTTTAGTGAAATACCAATTTTGTGTCATAATAATTTAAAGCAAGCATTATGAAATATATTGTTTAGAAGATTCCCCCTTATTTTTTGTTTTAAACTACATTTTATATTATACAGGGTGTATAAAAAGAATCATCCGATTTTATAGGTTTATAATTTCAAAACTAATGATTATATGGACATGGGATTATTTTTATACCTACTAAAGGATAACTAATAAAGTTTTTTTACATGTCATTTACAGGTGCTCAATATTGCCCTCTTTAGATGCACAGCACAAGTTTATGTGATACTCAAATTCGTCTCAGACCTTAGCTAGCATGTTTTGAGTGATAGATTCGATGGCTGCTCTGGTGCGGTTCTTCAGTTCAACCCATGTTGTTAGAACGGGAGGCATATAAAGAGTGTCTTTTACAAACCCCCACAAAAAGAAATCACAAACCGTAAGATCTGCTGACTTTGGCAGCCAGTGATTAACGCGGAATCACTAGATCCAGTATGGCCGATCCACCTTTGAGGAAGCCTACCATTTAAAAACTCTCTCACATGATTTCTTTTGTGTGGGTTTATAAAAGCATTGACTATGTACACTGCCGTGAGTAGACTTCTCAAAGCATAGGCGTGTTTGAAACATATTGACGGTGGTGTGATCTCGTGCGGGCGTACATGGAAGTACAAGAGTCATATGATGGGCAAGTCAGTGCTACCACTCTTCTCAATCAAGGATTAAACATTTTATAATGGAGGTTTTGTTTATGTTGTGATGAAATGTTTTTGCAGCACTGTAAATTAAGCTAAATAATAACAACATCGATGGCAGCGACTCTGGTGCCGGCGTACACGAAACTTCCAAATTTTTGCCTCAAACTAAATGCATTGGATGAGAGGTCTATTCACGGCAGTGTACATAGTCAATGATAAAAGACACTGTTTATATCCCTACCCTTCCAACAAAATTGGTTAAACTTAAGAACCGCACCAGAGCAGCCATCGAATCCATTATTCAATACATGATAGCTAAGCTGTGGGACCAATTTGAGTATTTCCTAGACATGTACTGTGCATCTACAGGGGGCCATGTTGAGCACCTGTAAATGGTATGTAAAAACTTTATTAGTTATCCTTTAGTATAAAAATAATCCCTTGCCCATATGATTGTTAGTTTAAAAATTATAAATCTATAAAATCGGATGGTTTATTTTTATACACCCTGTATTTTAAATTAATATTTATATAGTTTTAGAGGTAGGCCTAACTGTAAGAAACGACCATGTGGTCCTAAGTTCGCCTTAATTTTCTTTTCATTTCACGTTCCTTATTAACCAAGTACGTGAACAATGCTTATTTTCTGGTGATAATTTCATCATTATTTTTAAACATATAGGAGGCGTCACAAAATTGCGAGTCTGAATTTACAACACTGTTGCCGATTTGTGCCGACTCTTCCAGCTGTTGGAATCTACGAACTTAAGCTAAAATCAACACAAAACAAAACTGACCTCTTAGCTAGATAAGAATAATATAAATCAGCTGCCAGATGTTTAAATTTCAAAGCTCACAATTTAGTGGCGCCTAGTATGGTTTCTTCAACTAAAATTTATCTACAAATAATAACTTGGTAAATCTCTAAGACAATTTCTGTTTTCCTCAAAACTCTTTCACTGGTTGATGAATGTCATTACATGTTTTTGTTCCAAGGTGTCAACTCAGGGGTGATGCTGATGAATTTGACCAGAATGCGCCAGTTTGGCTGGGAGGTGTATCTCTCTCCAATTTACAAAACATTTAGACTGAAAATCACCTGGGGTGACCAAGATATAATCAATATAATTTTTCATTATCATCCAGGTAAGCCTATAATGTAGTAAAAAGTATTTCATTATATCCAAAAAGTAAGCTATAATTATATTTTTCAATATTTTTTATACAACTATTTTAATTTCTAGTAATATTGTTTTGTTTGTTTAGTTTTTAGTTTTTTAGTGTTTATAAAATAATCTTCTATTGATTATTTTATAGAACCTCCATCTCATTGAACCTATTACACTAACTTTTACAGTTTTTTAACAAAATTGCATAATTTTAAAATGGAGACAATTTAGGCAACCATTTTTAATAAAAGTTTACACCTAATTATAACTGCAGTCGCACAACACAACCAGTGTTCAGTCGTGTAAGTAGTCAATAGTCTACTACTTTATGCCTACCCAATGTCTTTATGTTAGTTTGCCAACCCATACTTGAAAAGAAGTCGGATTAGCAAACGTAATATGAATAACAGCTTGCAGTATACTAACAGACAATTTATTTGCTGTTTTCATAAATTTACTTTTTTATACCTATGAGAGGCACTAAAATACATAATTTCCCTGCCACTCCTCTTTAATAATTAATTGCAGAGCTGCCCAACTATTAGGTCAAGTGATAAAGGTGGCAGGAAGAATTCATATGAACTCTCAGGCAGAGTTACAAGGGGTACTACATCTAAAGTAGTCCTCTTCCTGGAAGCCCATATTCTAGAAGAAGTCGATTCAGCACATGACTGCCCGTAGTGTCCTACTTACGTCAATTCAGGCACAAAAGACGTCTGACTACTTCTAAATCAGTAATCGACTACAAAGATGTTTTGAAATAATTTACTACTACGATTTTTTGTAACCAATTACACGCATCACTACCAAATGTTGTTGTTTCAGAGAGCCTGTACGTGTATTCATGCAGGTATAATTACCGCTCGGACCACTGCATGTACATGAGTGTCTGTCAGGATGCACACGCCCACGGAGTGGCCGTCGTTCATGGTTCCCGAGGAACATTTCACTCGGATCGTCAAGAAGCATTCAAGGCCATATTCTCTGCCATGGAAGAGGTAACTTTTATTTTATTTAGTAAATCATCCAGACTAATGTGTATGATGGACGGTTTGGATTTCAGGATATGCATGTAAGACGGAGTCGGCTGTGTCATCAAGATGTGGAGACCAATTTATTGCTCTTATTTAAAGCTTAAGCAATAGGCCAAAGAGACATCAAAATAAACAATTAGGGATGGACGGGTCCCGAAATTTCGGGAAAATTTTCGTCCCGATCATCGGGCGGGATTTTTTTATACTCGGGAATTTATCGGGACGGGAACTGCCGAACGGCGGCCGGCGATCGCGGCCGACGATCTTGCTAACGAGGACGGCGATTGCGGCCGACGATCTCGCTAACGAGGACGGCGATCGCCGCCGACGATCTCGCTAACGAGGACGGCGATCGCGGCCGACGATCTCTCTAACGAGGACGGCGATCGCGGCCGACGATCTCTCTAACGAGGACGGCGATCGCGGCCGACGATCTCTCTAACGAGGACGGCGATCGCGGCCGACGATCTCGCTAACGAGGAAAACACGGCTTAGCTATAGCTTATATTTATTAGATTTTAGGGTTTATAGCTTTAAATTTACTTTGTTATAATTTTTTTCATCATACACTCCTTAATTTTTTTTCTGATGTAGCAAAAAATAGTTAAATGTATTCATTTAAATAACAATAAAAGTATAATGTCTAATAGTTTATTATTTCTTAGTTCAATTTTCTTATTTATATTCTTCAAGGAAGAAACTGTCTCAGTATAATGCATTAAACCAATGAATATAAAAAAAATTGGCAAAATATTTCTTATATTTATAAATGGCATTGGCTTGTTGAACAACTTCTTTTCTGAGTGTTAATATTCATTCTAATTTAAATTTGTGTTTTTTGTTCTTTTTTATCTGAGCTAAAAAAAAGGCCTTATTTCATTGTCAGGCCTTATTTATTGTAATATAGTATTATTTTCTTTACAATTTTTCCAATTGTTTTAATCTATTTTTTTTTACTGGTACTGTACATAATGTTTATTTTCATTCTTCGTACCAAACGTTTAATATTTCATTAAACAAAACTTGTATTAAATAAGACATGGGCAACATTTTTCACTTAAAATTAAGGCGCTATCCATCATTAAAATTTGAAATTTTCCCATTAGAGTAATATTGGGATCGTGTTTACTATTTTAAACACCTATTAATGTACAGCTGTAAATAAGTGTTTTTTTGTTTTTTTAAATAGATACTGATAATTCAAGGGATTTTAATTCAAGGGAGAGCCCCGCCCTCCCTCTAGGCAACGGCAAAGAGGTGCACCCCTTTGGCCTTCGGTGGGGATTTGGGGCCCCCTTAGGGGCCTAGGCAGCAATCAAATTCAAAATTAATCCTTCGAATCTCTGCATTAATATCGAAGCCGTCCCTCTGGCCTTGTCGGCGATTGGGATCCCCCTTGTGCCATGGTAGCCAACAGGTGTCACTTAGGCCTTTCAATGATCAGGAATGATCCTTAAATTGGGGGCACCTTTTTGGACCTAAACTGCAATCGAGAGTGGCTCTTTTGGTCTCGGCTGCTATCTAGGCGCCCCTGGGCTTTGTTAGTCAGTACTTGTGAATGAGAATCCAAGTAGATCGACTCCATACTATGACGAGAAGCCAAGTAGATCGACTCCGTACTTCGACGAGAAGCCAAGTAGATCGACTCCGTACTTCGACGAGAAGCCAAGTAGATCGACTCCGTACTTCGACGAGAAGCCAAGTAGATCGACTCCTTACTTCGACGAAAAGCCAAGTAGATCGACTCCATACCTCGATGAGAAGCCAAGTAGATCGACTCCATACTTCGACGAGAAGCCAAGTAGATCGACTCCATACTTTGACGAGAACTTCCGGCAGCCAATCTCATCAGCCGGCTCAGATCGATAAGTCGCCATAGCAACCAAACGAGTACTCTGATATTTTTCTTTCATTTATAACATTGACTCAAAAGATTTGAGAATCGATATATTAATTTTTTTTACATCAAAATATTCCACTTTTTTTCAATATTTTTATCCACTTAGTTGGCACTGTTGGGACACACTTTAAGAGAATACCCGGCACTTTTGGCTAGTTTATACCATTGACTATGTATAATAACGTAAATAGACCTCTCATCTAATGCATTTAGTTTGAGGCAAAAATTTGGAAATTTCGTGTACGTAGGCGCCAGAGTCGCTGTAATCGATGTTGTCATTATTTAGCTGAATTTACAGTGCTGCAAAAACATTTCATCACAACATAAATCTCCATTATATGATGTTTAATCCTTGATTGAGAAGAGTGGTAGTACTGATTTGTCTATCATATGACTCTAGTACTTCAATGTACGCCGCACGAGATCGCACCCCCGTCAATAGGTTTCAAACACGCCTATGCTATGAGAAGTCTATTCACGTTAGTGTACATAGTCAGTGGTTATACAAAATAGCTTCTTGTAGCCAAAGGGTTAAATACATCTAGTTTCTATAAAATTATTTGTGTTATTATTGTTTTACTGTAAAGCTAAAATTTATTTGTGGTCGAGCTAATTTAGAAAAAGTATTGTCAGTCCTAACTGTTAATAATAGGGAAGTTTACATCCTGCCCCTTATCCAACACCGATCAACAACATAATCTACTTTAAAAAATCAATGACCTTGGATCTTGATGGATACACATGTAAAACATTTGACACGTTTGTGCACTGAAAAAACTCACATTATTGTTTGTTTCAGTACCAGCTGGGAACAGATGCTTATCAACACCTTTTACTGCCTTTGGAGAACAGGTTGGACACAACAAGCCACACAAACTGTGGAAAAGTGCGTAACATCTTCACCAGAAACTTACATCTTTATTTGGCAAAGGAGCCGTTCAGGTGACCTCAAATGTTGTAACACGGAAAAACTGCAAGACTTGAAAGTAATTAAGGCAAAACTGATTTTTTTATTCTTAAAATAATTTGTTAATTGTTGAGTATTAACATAATCATAAAGTTTAAACTGCCATTGATATTGAAATGAAATCTCAAATGATGTAAATTTTGCACAAATATGTGTTCATCGCAATCACATTAGTGATTTCTTTTATAAATAGTAGAATTAATTGAAGAGAGCCTTGTGATTTGTGTTAAAACTTGAAAGCTCAATTGATAGTGACTAGTGTGAAAAGTTTGTATGGTAGATGATTTTGTACCAAATATCATTTTATATGTGGTGGAATCTCTAATTTTAGAATTAAATAGTTGGTACTCGTATTAAAACATTAAGCTGATACGTCGTTCCTGCAGTAAGTCTTGTTGTTACAAATCAGCAGATGTATCAACTCGTGGGTAGAGTTTCACAATTCACAATGCATTTATTTGTAATTTTCAATATGTTAAACTTAATTCACTTTGTGATTTTATTCTAGTTTTAAAAAAGACTTAAGTTATTAAGAAGCGATTTTGAAATTTAGTATGGCACTTTATTTACTACTAAATATTACTATGTTCCGGGTGTTTCATAAGTCAGTTTATCGTGTAAGTGTATTTATTAGAAGCAAATAATAAATCAATTATACTTATATTATAATTTAATTGAAACTAAATTTACACTACACATAGGTTGTAAACTTAAAGAATTGTTCGAAATGCTTCAATCCATTTTTCACAGCTTTTCTTTCCATTTTACTTTACACACTTGTATGTATCTAATCTAGTATTAAAATTTGTTTGTATAGTTTGTTATAGTCTATCATTTATATTATTAATATTGTAATCTACAGGGTGGGGCAAAAGTCAGCATACCGAAAATGCAGTTAGACTGTAGATAGTATTAAACATAACTATATCAGTAGATATAAAAGGATGGTTCTGAAACACCCTCATAGTTTTTTTTGACCGCTTTCAGCTTCAAATTGACCGGTTTTTGACCGGATTCTGGCCGGTTTTGGCCAAATATCAGCCCATTTCAGGGCATTTTTTGGGATTTCAGACAGTGATTTCAAGGAGCATTTGAAATATAATCCGGGGAACTATGAGATGCCCTCTTAAGGTAACCATAACTTTTAAATGAAAAGCTGCCGACTCCCTTTAAACTGCAATCCCACCCGAAGCGATAAATCGCAGTTGCATTGATAACCTCAATCGAATGCACCTCCGCTCGATCACATCAGACTTGATAAACACCGCGCCGCCAGCCACCAACAAGTCCGGTGGTCTAGGCGCTAACATAATAGCGTACCACCCGACCGGCCCAGGTTCAAATCACGCCTCGGCCGGAGAATCTTTTTGAGAACGCCAAATCCAACTTTTCACATGATGGGTTTTTGCACTAAACAAAGATTTCAACCTGTATTTTAATAGCATTGTTGGAATTGAACATGGCGGGTTTTTGCACCAATCGATGTGTTTATCTATTTTGTACAATAATATGGTCTTAAACTCAATTTTGCCCAATTTGGCACTTAACGGGTTTTTGCACTAAACGATTCAATTATTATCAAATGCATTTATGACTTTATAAGCTGCGGCCCCGTGAAAAACGTATTGTTTTGCATATCTGGGGGGGGGCTGTAAATCGCGGCCCCCCGGATGATGGATAGGTACAATTATTATTAAATGCATTTATGGCTTTATAAGCTGCGGCCCCGTGAAAATCTTATTGTTTTGTACATCTGCATTTATGCCTTTATAAGTTGCGTCCTCGTGAAAAACGTATTGTTTTGCATATCTGAGGGGGGGCTGTAAATCGCGGCCCCCCGGTCGATATTAAAATAATATATCTTTCCTATGGATGTATACAATTCTTATCACATTCATTTATGCCTTTTTAAGAAGTTTAGTTGGCTCAAATATTAAAAATGTCAACACTCTCAATGTTAAAATATTTTCATTTGACAGCTGATTAAAAGGCCGGCTGCTTGACCCGAGCTGATAACGTTAACCCAGCCTTGCGGCAATATGAAGTTTGTAATCAGCGGCTCCCAATATGAATGCCATTTGGTCCAGTGGTCAGCATTGTGTTTTTGCGTGCCATAGAGCCTGGTTCGAATCTCGATGTAGTTTGAGTAACTTTTTATTATAGTGTTGTAATCTCTTATTTTAAAATTACTTTTTTATATAATTGCTGCTTGTATTAGATTTATAAAAAATCAATAAATAAGAAATTACATGCTCATAAACTGATTCTTAACGTAGTAAAACAAAATGGAAAATATCATTGATGTAATACACAACAAATTTAAATTTAATAATAAAGAGGTTTTAATAATATTTGATGAAAACAACAATGCCTGGTTCAAAGCCAAGGATGTCGCCACCATCCTTGGATACGAAAGACAAAGAGATGCGATCAACAAACATGTTAGAGATAAATATAAAATCACATATGAAAATCTTATTATTCAAGGGGGCGGCGATTTACAGCCCCCCTCAATGGAGCAAAAACATACTATTTATATAAATGAACCAGGTCTTTATTCCTTGATTTTAAGATCAAAACTACCTTCAGCTATATCTTTTCAGGATTGGGTGTACGAAGATGTACTTCCCAGGATTCGAAAATATGGGGAATACAAACTGAAAAGAAAAATTTTTGAGCTTGAGGAAACTATAAATCAAAAACAAAAAAGGATAGAACAATTGGAAGAACGTGTGGCTGTGATGCCAGAGGACGATGAACTAAAACATGTGTTTTGTGTTTTGATGACAAGTTTAGATGATGAAAAAAAGCGCTATAAATGCCTAAGGACGCAAAAAAGACGATTTAAGAGATCGCTGGAAGAAGCGATGATGGATAACAATGATATGTATATAGTAGTTTATGAACGAGAATACGTGGCGAACGGTATAAACATTTTAAATTGCATTAAAGAACAGATGAAAGAAAAAAATTTGTACTACGAATCCCTCAATAATATCATAGATACAAAATATGATTTTATACAAATGGTGGAGGAAATTTTACATCAAGAATAGTATCTTTTATTTAATTATAAAAATAAATAGAAGATATGAATGATTGATGTGTAGCAACTTTGAAAAGCGTTTTTTATTTTTAAAAGAATTTTCATTCTTCTATATTTTTTGTTAATTTTCAAATAGCATTTCTTTTACTTAGTGATGGATATAGTTTCTTATCATAAAGAGACATTTGAAAATAATTTGTTGCCCATCCCACTACGCTGTCTGATAGTGGGTTCTTCGGGCTGTGGTAAAACCAATTTGCTGCTCAACTTCATTTACAATAAGAATGGTATCATATTTAAAAACCTGTATGTTTTCAGCAAATCTATTGAACAACCGGCATATGTAGAGTTAAGAAAAACCTATGCGGATATCGAGAAAGAACATAAGAAGAGAATTGCATTTTTTTCAATAACTGTGATGAGCTACCCACGCTGGATGAGTGCAAGAGTAACTCGCTTGTGGTGTTTGACGATTGTTTGATGGAAGACCAGAAGAGTATTAAAGATTATTTCATCAGGGGCAGGCATAAAAAAATATCATGTGTCTATCTAAGTCAAAGTTACGGAAAGGTAGACATGCAGGTTATACGTAATAATATTAATTTTCTATGTATCTTCAGACAGAATAAACACTATACCAAACGGATATATGATGATATCGTTGGATCGGACATGTCTTTTGATAAATTTGAAAATATATGTAAAATATGTTGGAGCGAATCTCACGGATTTCTGGCTATAAATGTATTAAAGAAGGCTCACAGCGGAAAATATATGTGTAATATAAAAAATGTAATATTTCCATAAATCAGTATTTAGATAATTCCAACATTTATAAACATCAATATTATAATATAAAAACTATTAAAGAAAAGTGTATTGTTGTAAATATTTCAAATATATAATTCATTTTCAATATGTGTTTTATTCATATTATTCCTGATAACATATTTTTCTATTAAGGGTATTGTACTTTTCATTAGTGTAAAATTTATGTGACGACTAATATTAGTATTAATTAGGCCCCTTTGGTGAGAGACTTGCCGGGGTGTGTAGTGAAGGGTATGCTGGTGGTGGGAACATACGATGTCATACAGATTCAAGAGAACGGATTTATGACTTTTGGAATGGAAATCGTTTCAAAAGCATGGATTGGTGACTTCGGAATTTTTTAACTTTTTAAAATATTTTTATAAAACTAATAAATTAAAAATTAGCCCTGGGCCAGTAGCAGTGATTATCACATACATATAATAAAACACTTTGTTGGTAAATTATTTTTTATAAATTTATATTTATTTTCACTTTTAAAATATTTTTATAGGAAGGCTAGTAATAAAAAAAATAAAAACCCCCGCCGCCCCCGCCCAGTATTAGCAACACTAATGTGCTAGGGACCGCCCCCGCGGATCTCTCTCTTTGGTCAGCTTCTACATGCACTAGGGACTGTAAAATGTGTCAGGTGTAGGTGCGCGGGCCGGTCGCGGCCGCGGAGAACTAGTCTCCCGGACCGCACAGCCCGGCCGCGCGCTAGGGTAAAATCCTTTTTACTCCCCCTTATCCCAACTATTCTATGGTGGTTGTCAGGCAGGGTCTAAACGGCGTTCTCTTCCCCCCATATATATTACAACCACCGTATATGAAAATGCAGGCTAGCTCCAAAGTTAGGCAGGCCACCCCCACACACACTCGCGGCGTCGCGTAGGAGCCCCCCAACCCCCATCTTATCTTAGCTACAACCGTAGGCAGGGCATCGCACACTACACGCCTCCCAATTTTTGCACACCATAGGGACTCTCTACTGGTGGAACCGAGATCTGTGCCACCGGCCGACCAGTACTGCTCCAAGTGGGTGTTCACTGAACACTCCGGATGTCAGTCCCGAGCCACGGCACCTACTGGCCCACCGCCGGGTTCTCTGTCCAATTAAATTGACGTACTTTTTCATAGAACACACACACTGAAAACACTCGTAGGGTTGTGATTTTTGGCTTTCTGTAATAAGTTAAACTTCCACCCCTATATTCCCTAAAAATTATTAAAAATCTAAACAGCTTAGCTAGTACCGAAATTCAGGGACTAAAAAACTGCATCTCACCTCGTAAAAAAAAACAGGAGGAACACTCAGGTATGGGAGTCGCTTCCCAAAAAAACAAATATACCAGCTTCGTGCTTCTCTGCTATACCCAACCGGGAATGTGGGTTTTAGGCTTATCGTGCTGCAGCCCCAGTATATAAGTTTTTCGCGCGACCGGCGTCAGCCTGCAACTGCCGGACGCCCGTAAGTGACCGACGGGGCCAGTATATAAGTTTTTGTCGCGAAAAACGAAGAAACCGGTGTTGAACATCGAAAACGGGCCAAAATGGATTTCGAGGGTCTGGGAAAAAAAATTTTTTCAACACATATATATATATATATATATATATATATATATATATATATATATTTATATACTCCCCCCCTTCCTTGTTTATAAATACTTGTATTATTCAGCAGGATACAGGTGATAAATAATTTATTTAATCAAACAATCTTTTTATATTAAAAAAAGAAAAAAAAAAGAAAAAAAACGTATTTAAATCATCATTTGTATATATTCTTTTTTAATATCATAAGTGAACATGGTCTGTGATACTACGACGACATAGGCTGTAGTGCCTTTATCAGCAATAGGGTTAGAAACTGCATTTGTAAAATCCAATTCGATCTGAATATCGTTTCTTTTTCTTTCCGCTGAAAACGGATGGAGATGGGTGTCTATCACCATTAATGGGTATTTGGTGACGAAATCGTTTATATTCAGGTATACATCATCATTTTTAAACATAACTTGTCTCATTGAACAGTAGCTATCGTATAACAGCCGGTATTTTTTATCCGTGATATTCAGATTCTGCTGCTCTTGCGGGTACCGTTGTCCATTTATTTTAACATGAAAATTCTTTATATTCACACTGTCAAACTGGCTGGGGTCTTTTGTCTGATCATTCTTACGACTTGTCTGTAAAGCGATTATCACGAAAACCGGATTTAGTATGTTCCGGTAAAGATTTGTTATGTCAAACGTGTAAGTTGACCCAAACACACCGAATTTATCAAGGCAATCCCAGCGGAAATATTCATATACTAATTCCCCCTTCTCACTCAATTTTTTAAGTCCATCAATGAGCACAGCTTTCTTAGCCGGATCATAATCTACAAGGGGTACTTTTAACACAAAACTAGTAATTTTAATTTTTCCTTCCGCGGCATTCACGGCACTTGTACCGGTTCCCTCAGTCCAGCGGTAGATGGCATCATCGTCTTCCGCGCGAGTAAATATTATTTCAAATCCCCCCTTATACATTGGATACTTCAGACTGTCAAAGAAGCCCAGTCCTAGGTGGGCCAGCGTTCCCAGCGCTTCAAACTTACCGCCTCCCTTTTCGTAAACAGATTTGAATCCGCTGCTGTAGTAAGTGTTTTCCTCCGATTTGCTATATGTGGTTAAACCTTTAATTGTGCTTGCAATACCGACTTTATCCACAGAATCTATAACTTGATTGTGTTTTTTCAATTCAATACTCTTGAACAGGTAGGCCGCGAAGTTGTCCACGAGCTTTATGGGGTCTGTACTAGTGTATTCGGCACTGTTTGTTTTTTTTACCACTTCGCCTTGGATGTGAAATAATATTCTATTATTATAAAATGAATCTCCATGATCCAGTTTGAATGTTGTAAAATTGTTTGGTGAATTAAAGTGTAAATCAGATACCGGCAGAACCGTCACATATTCGCATCTTGCTATTTTATCCGAAGCTTCTTCGTAATATTTCTCCATTCCTAAAATAGGTTTTACGGTTTTCTATTTCCAATAAAAAATATGAAATATTAATTAAAGAGCAAAAAAATAAAACATATATTTTAAATCATTATTAGTAAAATAGACTAATTGAACAGTTTTGTGTTTTTATACAAATTCAAACATCTCAACCCAAAATTGATATTTCGAAAAACTTTTTTATCAGAATAATTTATTCCATCCCCTTTGATATTTTTTAACACATTTAAACATCGTGCTACATAGTCGAGACCCCGTGGCTGAGAGATAAGTTTTTCCATTCTATCATGTATAAACTTTATGATGGCAATTTTTTCATTGTTAAAAGCATTATTGCCGGCCTCCTCTTCAGCTTGTATAAACTTTAATCTCTCAATCAGTTTATCATCATCATCGATGTACTTGTACTCGACGGGAGCGTGTGAATCTACCAGTAATCCACTGCCCGTCGACTGTTTACGTTCTTTCCATATCTCACTGATCAAATTCGTCCATTTCCAAGACTGACTGGACCTGGGGCGTTTCGACTTCGGATCATTGTTCTGATACATTGCGTCGGTTTTCATCAGTATGTCTTTGTAATTATCAAAGTCCTGAGCAGTGAAAGCACCCACACTTATGAGTTTCTCTCTCGTCGTAGCGCCCACAGCATCTATAGATGAGACGCCCCCGATTTCTGCTTTTGTTAACAAACTCCACAATCCTGGTGTGCCAGCATATCTGTCGCCAGTGCTGTCCAGTATGATATCATTATTTTCAATCGTAATGGTCCTAGATCCAACGGATAGCTTGTTCGCATTGAAATCATAGCGAATACCAAAAGTTCTATCTTTGCCGGAAGCGAGGTATTCCTTCGCAATATCACCGATATCTTGGCTTTCTGTAAATTCACGGATGGAACGGTTCATCCTGTCCTCCTCTGGCAATTCTATTTCCGACGGCATAGGTGGTGGAGGGGGAGGTTCAAACACCGGGTCTTCATCTTCACTGCTGCGAGGTAAAGGTATCGTTCGCATTTCCATCAATACTTTACGACCCGGTGTACTCGAGGCGCGGGGTCTAAAAATTCCCTGTAATGTGGGTTTTCGATGTATAATTTTAGATACAGACGGATGTTGCAACGGTGATGTTTCAGTTTCTGTTTCATTAAAAGTTTGCTCTTTGATCGCTTTGACAACTGGTTCCTGTTGTTTTTCGATTTCGCGTTTCTCTTTGACTTCACGAACCTTAAAAGTTTCAGATTCATCAATTAGTCTGTCCTGCAATTCGTCCAATTTCTTTGCCTCCCGCACGGTTAACGGTTTATATTCAGATAAAGGTATGAATGGAATCCGGGGTTTGTATTCAATGGGTATAGCCGGATGTTTGCGGAACAACGCCGTCCGTTCTGCAGTCTGTGCTTTTTGAATCAGCCTGTCCTCCGCAAGCCATTTATCTTGAAGTTTTTCAATATTTTTTGCCTCCCCCACGGTCATCTCATCTGGAAACATCTTATCAGCTAACTTGTGTTTTTTAACTAACGTTTTGATGATCTCTCCGTTGTTTTTTCTCTTCATCTCTAGTAAAGAAACTTGTTTTTTCATTTTGTAATTTTTTAGCAGGCAATCTAAATATAAAAATGATAAATATTGACACAGAAATTCTGAGTTAAATAAAAAAAACGTTCAACAACGGTATTAATAAAAAAATAACGTTTATGTATCGATTTTGAAAAACGTTCAACAACGTTATTAATAAAAAATAACGTTTATGTGTCGATTTTTTAAAACGTTTGCAGACATATAACATTAAAAATAACGTTTATATTCAGAAATAAAATGTTAGTAAATAAGCAATAAAAAAATAATATCAACTTATTTAACAACAAACAAACAGTTTTATATTTATTCTAGTAAAATGTTGCTTTTCAAATATAATTTAGCTTCAATATCCCGTGGTATCTTATAGTGTCCCCACGGGAGACTGGTAATTCCATCTTCTAAGATATACCGCTTATCATCACTCACAGACAATACTTTTTCATACATCTCGATGCTGTACAACTCGTGACCATGGCTTCTTATGGTGTTTATAGATTTGTATAGTTCTTTCTGTTCAAACAAACATGCCTTGTAATCCTCGAAGGAGACTTCATTTTTCACAACAGATTTTTTTACTCCTTTAGATTTTTTTTTGCTCATCACCCTCCACGGTGCAGTTAGCGTACATTTTTGATCTCAGTCCTACATATTCTAAACCGATATTACCACCGAATTCGTCTTTCATCGTTCCCAATTTTTTCTTATTCACCTTTGGCATTTTGAATGGGTTTCCCTTCTTGTAGTTGGAGGTGTCATACCTGTCAAGTGTCTTTTTCATGTCCTCATAAAAATTTGGTGTCTCTATAAGGATCTCTAAGCTATCGGTATCCATATATTGTAATTTGGCTTTATTGCCATATTTGACTTTAATAAAATTGTAAAAGAAATCATATATAAGTGTCTTTGATACGTCCAATATGCTCATCCCTACATAGATCGCTTTGTTAAACAGTAAACTCATTTTTCTCATGTGGATCGCCGACAGTTTTTCCGAAAATATTGTTCTGTGTTTGAACTGTGGCTTCGCGATCCATTTATCGATCTGCTTCTCCTGGGTAGCCAGACGTATATCCACTCTGTTTCTGATGTTCTCGACAGTTTTCCCATAAATTGAGTTGTTCATTAATTTGAAGAACTGTTTGGCCGATTTATTTGTTTGTTGTTTCCACATTTCCATGTTTAACTCTATGTATGGTTTCAACCACTTACTCTGACCGAAGCTCAACACTCTGTGTATTTTCGTGAGTTTTATTCCAAGGGATAAGTACAATTTCAAATTTCTATAATGAATAACATATTTCTCTTTATCATACAGAGTGGTCAGGAGTTTAACCTCCTTAGAACCGGGTGGGCAACGTTTTTCCTGAGCGAGAGGAAACTCAGAATGTGAATCGTGCAGTTCCTGAGGATACTGTAAATCCACTTCTAGTATGTATCCTCTATCAGAATTATCAGCAATCTTCGTAACATCTATATCCGTGCCCACCCATTCGAAATCTCCATAGGGCATTGCTTGACACATAGACCAAGCATAAAGACCCACGGCATCTAAATACATAAGATAACTAGTTGGTTCGTCTTTTTTATAGTTATACATGTATGGGTTGTTAGCCTTTGCATAACGATTACAACACTGGGATATCCCCCCACGAATACCTTTGGTGATCATCAAAATCATTTCATAATCGGTCAGCAGCTGCAGTTGTATTCCCGTGTGCTTTAACATGGCACTCCATGAAAGCCCGGGAGTTGTGAAAAACCATGCGGGGTCGAGTGAGTAAGTCTGTATACAAATCTCTCTGAAATTCTCCATAACATCGGCCAACAATAAGACATCAGTTTTATTGTATAGTAAGGTGTACTCTTTCATGTTCTGTATGCCGAATTCCTCCCAAACCTGTTTAGCATGTAAATAATCTAAATCACTGATGTCGCATTTGTTCAATTTATTGTAAAAATGTTTCTTGCTTGGTAAACTGGTTTCCAGATATCGGTCATCGCTGTCCATGTAATCATATGGATAAACACCCTTTTTAGTAAGCAAATACATTTTGTTCTTATCCGTAAATTTTTGTGTGTGTAAAAACTGATCATTATCCAAGTTTTTTACAAGTGTATCAAGCGAGTCGATGGTAAATTTGAATGAATCCAAAAATCTTGCTTTTATATTGATATTGAAATCAACTGTATAAGATATATAACGTTCCTCATTATTCGGGATGACTTCTATTTTGGTTTTATCATCTAAACGTAGCATTTTTACGAACAGATGCGTGTCGTATCCGCTCAGGTTGTGTATAAATATGGGGACGAATTTCGGAATCTGATAGTTCAAGTTACAAGAGTTGTGTGCTATTCCGCGAAATTCACCAGTCAAATGGTCGTGATCAAAGACGGAATCATTTTTCAACTCTTTACCGCATATATGACACGTCTTCGCTTTTTTAGCGTTTTCTTTCTGTTCGTCAGTCAGCGGGTTCATAGGTTTTTGGTTTACCAGACAAAATTCTTTAATATCTTGCAATTCAGATTTCAATAGTTTCACGAATTGTTGACCAGCATCGACACCGAAATAAGTAATCGGTTCCTTGTAATCACCGTTCGCGTAAGTCGTGTATAATGCGAAGGTTCTAGCCACGTGGTGTTGATATTTATTAGTGTTTGTACCGTTTTTCGGTGGTTGACAAGTGTCTATCGGCTCGAGTATGCATTCAAAATCGGCATACATGACGAACGGAATTTTCATTTGGGATTTGTGATTGGTAAACTTGACGACATCACCTTTTTTAGGCATTCTAATTTTCACCGCTTCGTGTTCCTTACAGAGTTCTTTGTGACTTTGAAGCAGATTTTCTCTACTGAAATGTTGTAAACAACGCCTGCATATATGTGCCTCACCATGATGTCTACTGATTTGATTTCTCACCAACCTACTCAGCTGTTTAATATAACAATAATGAGATTTATTTGCCGTTTTCATATACAAGAGGTCAACATGTTGATCCTTTTCATCATCAGTCACAATCAAAGGATATACGTTGAGTTTATTTTCTCCTGCACAAGTATAACCATAAACATTGATGGATATCCCACTGCGTCTTTCGAATTTTTTCACATCATCTAAACTCACAGGAAATTCAATGTCTTTCAACGCTTTGTCAAAGTCGTGTTCGTATTCACGGTATTTGCTGACCCTGTGAGGATTTAAACCAACAGGATGTAAAGCTGCGAGTACGGACCATAGAAAACATTTCTGGTCATTGTTTTTAACATTTATGACAGCTTTTTTATTTTTAATAACGTCTGGCAGTTTAATATAGCTTGACCCTCTGAATGGGACATATTTGTTTATTGCCAGTTCTAAAAACAAGACTTCATTTAACGTCCAACCTGACCCCCGAGCCTCGAACTCTTCCATTCGTGTTAATATCTTCGCTTTTGCACCTTCAAACACTTTATGTAAGTCGGTAGTCTTATATATGATCGTATTCTCAGTTTTAAAGTACATGGTGTCTATTTCGAGTTGCTTATCTACACCAGGAACATTCCGTCTATAATTGGCAGCAAACGAAAAATTTACTTTCAAATTGTACTGTTCCAGGTGTTGTTTTATCTTACCGATAATCAAATTTTGATATCTATTTAAAAATATTTCTGGTTTTTTTATACCACGACAATTTGTAAATTGATAAGTCAAAAGTCTATTGTTGAATGCTCTTTCTTTTACACAGTGTTCATCTTCACTGACGGGTGGAAGGTTATCAGTTTTTTTGAAGAGGTTTTTAATCACATTAAGTGCAGAAGAACACGTGCCACTCACACTGTTACACACTTTTTGAACGGTGGAAAGGGTATTCTGATTTTCAATGCGTGGCTTTTTAATTTCAGGCTGTTCATCTAAATCATTTCTGTTTGGCGACGGGCGTTTACGGGTACCGCTTGTAACGGATGATGTTGGTTGCTCACAGATTTTTTTATGTCTGTTGAAATAAACATTCAAAACAGTTTTCCCACATTTTTCACATGTTTCCTTTTTATAACGTGAATGGTCTTTATTAGGATTTTTTGAACATATCTTCACATGATGGGAGATGTTTGATTTTGAAATAGGCTTACCGCAGAAGTTGCAATTGACTTTTATTGTCCCCATTTTACTAACCAATCTATAATAGAAAATAAAAAAACATTAGAATAAATTTAAAATAAGGTTAAGTAAATTTCAATAAAAAAATTGACCTATCAGCTTCCATTTTATTACTTTTAAAATTACGTAAACATAGTGTGTATCAAACATTATACACATGGCCCTGAGCACGTAACATGGTGTGTATCAAATTGATACACATGGGGCCGGGCTCATGCTATAAAAAAAATGGGCTGGGAGTGATTTGGGACTGAAAGAGTTAAAACGCAGTTTTTTGCAACTCTCTTTCGTAAAAACCTCCAATTATACCTTCTCCGTTTTTATCAGCAATCTTGTAGGTGATAGGCCTTGTATTTAAAACATCGACAATTGTGAAAATTTCAGATGTCCAATTTTGTTTGTACTTGTTGGAAAACACGTCTTTTTTAGCCGTAATGCGTACTCTGTCTCCAACATTAAATTTCGCCTTTTTACGTGGTACTCTATTTTCCAGTTCATTGTACATTTTCAATAAATCCTGCTCATTGCCTTTATTCACATCTACAGGTCTCATTTTTATAGTATGATGGAAGTCGTGTTTATTATATTCATCGGTCAATTCTTGCAATATATCGTACCACTTGTGCGAATTTCTAACTTGGAATTTTACTTTTAATTTCTCATTTAACGTTCTGTGATATCTTTCGATTATGGCCGATTTCTCCTCGCTCTCGGTGTGGTACAATTTAATGTTGTACTTTTTCAATGACTTATTAAAATATGTATTTTTAAATTCTGTCCCTTTATCGGTGTGTAAGAGCTTAGGCGGTGAATGACCGTCATTTTTCGCCCGCGCAATTATTTTTTCAAAAGCTGATGACACATCCGGACCATCTTTTTTCTTCAAAGGCTCAGACCAGACAAACTTACTGAACGTATCGATTACATTTAAAATATATTTGTACCACTTGTTTTCTCTAGCATATTCTTTCATAATCAACAGATCGGCCGCCCACAAGTCATCAATGCCTTTCATGACAATCCGGCGTTTTATAAACTTTTTCACGACGGGTCTGTGCAGTTCTTTCGCTTTCAAAACTTCGGGTGGGTCCCTGATGAATGAATTTTTTACACTACCACATATTGCACAATTTGATGTTGCCAACCATCTTTTATTTTTTGTTTTGGCAATCTTAATATTTTCCGATGTTGTTTTTCTTTTACACCTTTTACAATAAAATTCCATTACTAATAATATAACAACCAGAGAGTTTGAAATAAAAATAGTTTTGGAAAAAAATTTAGCTAAATAAATTATATGATATAAATTTGTAAATATACATATATAGGACGTATAGACGTAATGCAACATAGACATAAAATACGATTGACTAAGGGTCAAAAAAATAAGTTGCGTATCGCTTATAAAAAACAGAAACTGGCTGTTTTAACTTTGAATAGAGATCAGTTAACAAACGGTAATGTTGAAGTTATGTTAACGGATGAACAACATAAACAAATATTGAAAGCTGTGAAAAATAAGAAAGGTGTAAGAGTGATATTAAGTCATACACAGTTGAAAAATAACATTGATGGGGGTCTATTGAAAGAGATTCTGGAGTTGGCAGAAAACAACATTCCGTATTTTAAGAAATTAGCTTCACCCCTGATTAAAGAGAAAGTTGCTCCCACCATCAAAGAGAAATTCGTTCCGTGGTTAAAAAAGATAATTGACGAAGAGTTGGATACTATCATAGAAAAAGATCCATCTGGTACTGGACTAAGACAAATGATAAATGGTCAGCTTAGTAAAATTTTAAATGATGTAAGAATTTAAAAAAATTAAACCCGTTGACGATGAGTGATCTGGAAGTGTGGGCTAGTAAATTGAAATTGAAGAACTTCCGTGGTGTTTTCAGACGAGAGCTTTTACCTCATGTACCTCAAAAAATAGAGTGCGGAATAATAAATCTAGGGAATTTGGACACGGCCGGCACACATTGGACATGTTATTATAAAAACGGCAAAAATGTGATTTATTTTGATTCTTATGGAAATGCCCCACCACCTTTGGAATTGGAAAAATATATAAGAATGAACGACGGTATTTGTTATAATTCAGATCAATTTCAAAACTATGGCGATCCGCCTATCTGCGGTCATCTGTGTTTAGAAGTTTTAAGAGAGTTTTCGAATGGAAAAACGTATGATGAAATCAAAGAGGTTTTAAATAAAAATAAATACACTTTTCTAGAATGGTTTAAATAAATTATATTTTACATTTCTGGTGTTAATAAATTGTTTATTTAATTTTATTTTTTTAAATTAATTTATTACTGTGTGAAAGTCTGTTTCCTAATATAGAGATGTCGACTAACCAGTCTGAAGCATGGGACCTCCTCTCTGTGGAGCCCAAAGAACCCAGAGGGGTTTTGACTGACAAATTCATAAAGAGGTTTGATCGGTATTTGAACTGGGATCTGCTGTCTTCCCATTATGATTTTTCAATCGAGATGTTGCGGATTTACCCGCACAGAGTAAATTGGGCCAAGCTATTGAGACGCATTAAATTTTCGGAAGAATTCCTAAGAGAGATGGTTCCCCATTTCGATGAATGCTGGGGTATCCTGTGTAAATATCAAACGCTGTCTGAAAAGTTTATTCATGATTTCGCAGGTAAAATCGATTGGGATTATGTGTTGTTGTATCAAAATGTAACTAGCAGATTTTTAGATGAACACAAAACGTATTTTGATGAAAAGGAATTATTCTAATTGATAAACTTATCCTATCAGAGAGATTAAAATGAAAAAATAAATACATCTGCCTCTGTTGGTTTGAATAAATTATTTTTAATATTTGTTATATGAATAAAAATTTATTATGATGTAAAAGTTTTTTTTATAATATAGAAATGGTGAATTTCAGATTATCAGGAAAGTCCTCCGAGTTGACTTTGACCTTGGAACACCCGATTCACTTGGACAGTGATGCACAGTATAAACTCGCTCTCACGGGATTTTTTTGTGAATACAATTTTTATAATTTATTCGAGAGTTGTAGTATAACATTTGAAGGTGGGGGAAAATTAGGTTTTAGCAAGGGGTATTGGACATTAGACTTAATTCAAAAACATATTCAGAAAAGTGTAGATTCAATTTTAGAGCGTAATGCATTGGATAAAGATGATAAGAAAAATAAAGTGCAAGTCGGATTGAAAACATCAACTAAAGGGCACAGAGTGTTTATCAAATCTCCTGTTAAATTTCACATGGATAACATTTTTCGACATTTGTTAGGGTTTGAGGATAGTAAAATTCAAGAATATTTTGACTATTATTCAGCGAAGAACCGAAGCAACACAAGACCGTTTGACCTAATTGAAATTCATTGTGATATCGTGGAAAACTGTTTTGTCAATCACGACAAAGCTTGGTTTAAACATGGAGAGACTTCGCTGTTACACAGTTTCTTTCCAATCGGTGATTTCGGTAGTAAAATTGCAACCGTCCCAACTCCACCACATTATGTATCATTGAAACATGGATTGAAGAAAATTCAACAGATCAATGTCAATATCACAGATCAAAACAATAATTTATTAGAAATGTTTGATTCAAATATACATATTTATTTAGAATTGATTCGTGTGTAACATTTTAAGTTAATTAAGAACTGAGAATTTATTATTTTTTTACCACATTTAGAAGTAATATTCTTAATATAGGTAAAAATGAATGGTTCTAATTTTGATAATTTATTGAATGAAATCAATGGAAAATCTTACAAGAGGCTGAATGACCTGGAAGTTGGTAAAAAATATCTAGTAAATGACATAAATACAATTTCATCATCATACGGTATGAGAATTTTAGTCACATGTGATGATGTGAAATTCTATCTTCCAGAAAGCTGGAATAACAGATTGACGATGAACAATATTATGCAACTACTAAATCATAAAGGAAGCCTCTATGTGTTATACAATGGTAAGGTAGCACTTCCAGACAATAAATTTAAGCATGATATCGAATTTAAAGTCGAACAATAAAGATTTAATTTAAATCCTAATTAAAATATATTTTTGAAAAATCTACATTTATTTTATTTGATGTGGAAATCATGATTCATATATTAGGAATCAATTATGACTGAAAACTATGAATATTATCTCTTGACCGATAACGCATTTGAACCTTTCGACGGGTCACAAGAAGCTGCTGGTCTCGATTTGAAAAGTGCTTATGATTATATCATTCCAAAGCGGGGACAACAATTAATAAAAACTGATTTAACTTTTAAATTTCCCAATGGTTGTTACGGACGAATCGCTCCAAGATCCGGCCTTGCCCTCAAGCATTGTATCGATGTTGGTGCAGGTGTGGTGGATAGAGATTATACCGGCAATG
Organism: Neoaliturus tenellus; assembly: GCA_030545055.2. Taxonomy (NCBI): domain Eukaryota; kingdom Metazoa; phylum Arthropoda; class Insecta; order Hemiptera; family Cicadellidae; genus Neoaliturus; species Neoaliturus tenellus. The sequence goes on along the minus strand of CM061531.1, from coordinate 45,813,394 downwards.
TTTGTGTTCTGTTGATAAATAATTCCGATAGCGATTTCTTTGTACGCCGAGGAGATAGGGTGGCGCAAATAATTTGTGAAATGTATAAAAAAACCCCCTTGTGTAAGAGGATATCAAATAGAACAGACTGAACGAGATAATAAAGGATTTGGAAGCACAGGGTTGAACTAATTAATTTTATTTGTGTTCGTAATATAAATATTGAGATATAGACAATTTTTTATTTTTTGAGAAAATTGCGAGCCGCTTCTCATAAAGGAATAAATGCATGTGATAAGAATTGTTTTGTATGTCGGAGGGGGGGGCCGCGATTTACAGCCCCCCCTCAGATATACAAAACAATACGTTTTTCACGGGGTCGCAGCTTAGAAAGCCATAAATGCATTTGATAATAATTGTACCTATCCATCATCCGGGGGGCCGCGATTTACAGCCCCCCCTCAGATATGCAAAACAATACGTTTTTCACGGGGACGCAACTTATAAAGGCATAAATGCAGATATACAAAACAATACGATTTTCACGGGGCCACAGCTTAGAAAGCCATAAATGCATTTGATAATAATTGTACCTATCCATCATCCGGGGGGCCGCGATTTACAGCCCCCCCTCAGATATGCAAAACAATACGATTTTCACGGGGCCGCAACTCATAAAGGTATAAATGTATTTGATAATAATTGCACCTATTTAAATCATTTTATTAACCCTAGCATATTTATTTATATATAAATATTTATAGGAAAAAATATTTATATAAATATTTGAATCGCTTATTTGAGAAACCACACATATCCAAATATTTATAGGAAAAAATATTTATATAAATATTTGAATCGCTTATTTGAGAAACCACACATATCCTGGACATGCGTGGTTTCTCAAATAAACAATTCAAATATTTATATAAATATTTTTCCTATAAATATTTATATAAATATTTGAATTGTTTATTTGAGAAACCACGCATGTCCAGGATATGTGTGGTTTCTCCAACAAACAGAAATCAGCTATGGCAATGCGATGTGGAGTGGCCGCTGCTCATAAAGGCATAAATGTATTTGATAATAATTGCACCTATTTAAATCATTTTATTAACCCTAGCATATTTATATATAAATATTTATAGGAAAAAATATTTATATAAATATTTATAAATTTATATAGAATAAAAATATTTATATAAAATGTATATATATATAGAAAACGTATGTATACGTTAGTTGTGGATTTGGCGTTCTCAAAAAGATTCTCCGGCCGAGGCGTGGTTTGAACCTGAGCCGGTCGGGTGGTGCGCTGTTACGTTAGCGCCTAGACCAGCGGACTTGTTGGTGGCCGGCGGCGCGGTGTTTATCAAGTCTGATGTGATCGAGCGGAGGTGCATTCGATTGAGGTTATCAATGCAACTGCGATTTATCGCTTCGGGTGGGATTGCAGTTTAAGGGGAGTCTGCCGCTTTTCATTTAAAAGTTATGGTTAACTTAAGAGGGCATCTCGTAGTTCCCTGGATTATATTCAAAGTGCTCCTTGAAATCACTGTCTGAAATCCCAAAAAATGCCCTGAAATGGGCTGATATTTGGCCAAAACCGGCCAGAATCCGGTCAAAAACCGGTCAATTTGAAGCTGAAAGCGGTCAAAAAAAACTACGAGTGTTTCAGAATGCCCCTTCTATATCTACTGCTATCTATCTTCTTATTTCTATAAGGGTTTCGTCCGTTACGTCCCTTTTTCTCTCGACCTACTGAACGATTTTTAAGATTGAGGTGTCATTTTAAAGCTTAGGATATACCGCAGTAACGAATCGTAATTAAAACGGTCACATTGTTTCGGGCTTCGCCCCCCTAGCCTTTGATTTATTTCTAGAGGGCGCTTTAAAATGTTGATCAACTTTTATTGCAAGTTCTTTAATGTGAATTGTAATTTAACAGCTGATTACCTTCAGATGAATTTTAAAAGCCAGATAGTAAACAAAAATAGATCTCTGACACTTTATAATCAACATTCACGAAGGCTACTGTAGGTGAGTTTCACTCATACAGAATCATAAAATGCGCAATTTGTGCACGGGCCACCTCGTACCTAATTAAAAGACTATCACACAGACCGTTAACAATATGTTTGCCAGGATGTTGTGGCCAGGAACAAAATAAAATAATTACATACTCATGTGTAATTATTTTATTATGTGAATGGCTGTGGTGAAGTGGTCACGACTCCCCAATTACTTCAAAACGTTAACCTTCTGCTAGTCCATATTTTTTCAATGTCACAAAATCGAAAACTGCACATTATAAAAACAAAATTCTGTCAAACACTATCACCAGTGTTGAGGAGATAATGAATTAATTAATGGGATGCCAGGCGCATCTGCAGAAGAGTGGGGGGCAGACAGAGGAGCGCGGCGCGGCGGCGGCGGGGACATTTGAATGTCTATTGTCCGCGCCGCTTTGTGCGCTTCATTTGGACTGCCTTTTAAGTCGTTTCTTGTCACTTGAATGGCTTCAATGTCTCAGATCAATTATTCAAGCCTAGCAATTTCTGTGCTCTCGAACGTATTTCTTCAGCCTCTCCGTGTTTGTGTGTTTGCTCACTCCTCAGTGTTGACCCGCCGACGTCCAGGTACCGGGTATGGCGAACGTCCGGGCTCGTAGCACGTGACAGTCAGAAGAAAACGCATCTGGTATCATTTATTCAAATTCATTCGTCTCCATTATTTTATCGAACAGATATTTTCGTGGATCCAATATTGTGTTAAAGAACTATGAATACATTTTCTTTTATAGTTTTATAAAATAATAAATTGTATAAGCAATCAGTTTTTGTTCTCTTAGGCGAGCAACGGGAGAATTTTCAATTGCGGTCTAAACTTATATGTTTACTGATTAAGAAATTTCTTCCAGTGTTCTTATAAAACCTTATAAATGACTTTTTTTAGGAAAGTTTATATTTTAGAATGAGTACCATCTTCAAATTAATTATCTCCGTAACAAAAGCATAATAGTTTCGACATGGGTGGAGCTGCAAAAATAATTGCTCCTTTTTCGGTTAACTGCCTGTCTTGACGCACTCTAGTGTGTATTTTAAGGTAATTATGATTGAAGGGCGAGTGTGATGAGTGATGAACCACATTATGTTAAGATTTGTTACTGATAAAAGCAGTTTGATTGATTTGCCAGGATCATTGACGTTAATTTAGCGCCAAGACGTCATTTATTTGCATTTAAAACTAAATTGAAAAAAATCTTGTTAATTGCTATGGTTTTAAATGCTGGAGTTTACAGGTGAAATCCCGCCGCATATGGTGACGTGACACATATATGCAGGCCCAGGCCTCTGATCGGCGGTAGCTATGGATGGATCGCCCAGCCCTCTCGCGCATCCGACCATACGGCGCGGAGACTAGCAGCCAATACGGATTATCCGTGGTAATGTTCCCACATATGGAACTCGGCTGTAGCGTCGTCGCTCGACCCATTCGTTGACTCATGGTAGGCCTGTCCGCGGTGAAGCTCTACAGTATAATCTGTGAATCAATATTAGTTTTGAGATTTGACTTAAATTTACACCAGCTCCACTTTAAAATAATTCAATGAATTTTTTAATGAAATTTCTACCATCAACTCATGCTCATCATCAATTTTAGTGTAGCCATCAAGCGAATATCTAGGTCGGAATGAAGTATGAAAATGTTTTTAATTAAAATTGTTTTCGTGTATTAAAAATACAATTATTTAAATTTATAATTTTTTACAGTAAATATTATTTTTATATGGAAAAGCATGTCGTTGTTAGGATTATTTGTTTTAGTGGAAGTGGATTAAAAGTTGGAGCCAGTGTCTAGCGTCAGACAAGACTGGCAAGTGTATAAGTTGTTTGGACCAACTTGTCGATGGCTGAGAGCCTTACTTGTCGCGGATAGTTGCGAATTGAATTGCTACTACAGTAACTAACTGTCTTCACTGATTCCTCCCCAACTGGAAATACAGACAAGTATATTTCATTTCTAATATTTGTATTAAACAATTTTGTTTCTTTGAATCATCAAAATTAGAATACAAAATTTATATCAATTGACATTGTTGGATATTTGCCTTAAAATTTATTGTTGATTTGATCTTTACGCAACTTATCATAGCAGTAAAGTTTGTAAAAATTAGTCTATTGGTAATGCCAGTTGACAATTAATAATGGCAAAGAGTCTGGGTAGTTGAGTGTTTAAAATGCTGTTATTTGTATGGAAAAATTGCTAATTAGGTCCTGAAAAAGTTTTAACTTTTTAAAGGTTCGATACTAGACCCAGATGCTATTATTTGTCACTTCACTAACTATTTAACGCCAGATCGACATTTTATAGTAACAAGGCCGAGGTTTAGAGCGTTCCTCTATAACATGGCTCATCCGTAGAAAGACGCAAAAACAAAATCATTGTTCTGTTTATAAAATGAGTATTTTAATTCCATATTTTTAAAGCACGTTGCAAAGTTAAATATTTTAGATACCCTGATTTTTATGACGAATCACTAAAATTTTTAATTCCTTTCTTCAATAAAAAGGAACTGAAGAACATTAGGGTCAGAAATTGTGCTGAAAATAACAGCGATTGGCATTATTTGCATCTTGGCCTAGCGAAATGAACAATCAATACTCAACTATAGTAATGTCCACCTCGTCTTCCGGCACAGTCTGAAGGTATTCTGCTCTCGATTGGCGAGCGTTTCGAGGCCACGTGCAGCCGACAGTAGTAATGAATTACGTGTTTACCGAGCACAATAAATAACTTGGGCAAATACCGTGTGACATCAGTTGCAGCGATAAGCTGCTGCGCCGGCGCCTCGTCCGCACCGCCTAATCTCAACCGTGGGCGCCATCTTGTCTGTGTCATCATCATATCATCATCATCTATCCATCACTCCCCACGGTGGCCCCAGCACAGCTTCACAGTGGTTACGAAGTTGGCATTGGATTATTGGATACAGCATAGAAAGTTTTCTTACATGTGGGAAGTCTTGGCTGCCCACTTTGACGAACTTCCCTTCCCTCATCCATCCTTGTTCTGGACGGAAGGGGTTGATGTCACCCCCGGCTGAAACGCATGAGTGGGCAGTCAGAAGGTAGCCTGTTTGAGCCTCCCAGGAGCACGGGAATTTTCTCTCCGAGTCTCCATTTGTGCACTTTCCTTTCATTCAATAATAACGACTTTCTGGAAGATTGTGTCATACTAGTATACGTGTTGCTCGAAATTGAGCAATTTATTTTAATACAATACAAATGTTACTTTTAGCTCTAAATCAATGACATTTGATCAAACCAATATTGTGAATATCATTAATCACTAAACTTATATGTATTTACAGCTGATTATTAACAGATGTTTAAAATGCTTTATTCAATCCCAATGTTATTTAAATTGGAAATTTTGGGATTTCAATGGTGGATAGCGCCTTTATTTTCAGTCCGATTCTTATCAGTTTTTGGCGGAAACAACTACAGACCAAGCCCTATCTAACGACACCAAAAACTTGAAAATGATTGAAAATTGTAGGAGGAGTTCTCAAGACAAAAAAACCCCTTAGCGTATTAAATAAGCATAGATACCCATTAGAAGCATTCGTGCTTAGGTTGTGCGTACGACCGGTGTCTCTTATCCACCAGTAACAACACTCCACGGGATGTCATCATCATCATAGTCATCATCCTCATCATCACCATTATCACTACCACATCACCCCTCGACACGATATACAGCTTTTAATGGACTCGTGGATTCGCATACATTGTCGGGATATCGCAAGATGTGATCGGTTCAAGCCTGGAAAGGGTTAATTAATATGCGTCTGCGCTTAGAGCTGTCATGTTGAGAATACTAATTTATCCTATACTAATACGAGTAAGGGATGTTTGTATGTATGAAAGTATGTATATATTGTATGTATGATTGTATGCATGCACACGGCTCTTAAAAACGGCTGGAACGATTTTCTCCAAACTTTGAAAATAACTTACTACTGAGATAAAAATAATACTATAAATACAGGTCTCTATGCCGGGAAAATTTTATTTCGTAGTAATCATTAATTGAAATTAATTTTTTTCAAGCATAATAGAGTTCTAACATAAAAACAAATAAATAACGAAAGCAACTGACTCAACTGTCAAAGTGAGACAGTAGGCCTACATACTGTCATACTGTCCACTTTGACATACATACTGGTACACGTGTTCCAGTTTAATAAACACGAGGTTTAGCAATACAGTTACTAAATTATTAGATGGTACTATAATAAAAATAATGTATCACTTCATTTTTGAATGTTTTTTTTTTTAATATTGCTGATTATGAATGTTTAGACAAATAAATGTTATGTAAAAGTATAAACCACTGATCAAATTGTAGGATAAATTTAAATTACATTGTAAAACAATAGAATTAGTAAAAAGCATTAAATCAGCTGATCACCAAATAATTAGAATCGCGTTATAGATTCAACCTGTGGTTCACCAGAGAGCAACGCCCGTAGGCCCACATTAAAACAGTCTGAAAGGCAGGTGAGCGGAACAAACGAGCTCGTCTTGAAAAATAAACAAAAATGTTTTCACTTGGCATTGTAGCGCACCGTCTGTGACTGATATTACTACTGTATAAAGAATTGTTTGAGTTTACCTAGCAAATTTCGGCCCCCAGGTGCTAATTAATTGTTATCCCCCAATTGTAGAAAGACTTCATTAAAATTCCGGACATCCGAAAAACCAGGATGTCCTATCATGTTTAGAAAAGCTTGAAACCATTTTTTTTTTTTTTTTTTTTTTTTTTTTGAGGGAGAGGCGGAAAAATGCATTACGCACACAGGTGGCCAGCCTGTAGTGTGGGGCTCCCCTAAAAACGAGTTTACCCACTAAAAAACCTCCTCTACTCTTTAGGAATCTGACCTGGAATTGTTTGTCACATTACGTCAGGCTAGGCCTAAATTTGGCTTACGCCCGTGGGGCTCGCTCCTTATCCAGCCGCTCGATCAAGGGATCTGGGCCACTTCACGGTCCAGATCGGTTTTCTTTTCCAGGAGGATGCCCCGGACGAACTGTGACAAACAATCCCAGTTGCCCTCATCCTCCAAAATCTTTTGGCAGACCGAGTCCACCGAAAATGCACCAAAGATTTGTGTGGCCTCCAGGCGGGGCCCTTCCCAACGGGGACAGCGGAAGAATGTGTGTTCCGCATCGTCGGGAACACCCGGGCAATAAATGCAGTCCGGTGAACCGGTCTTTCCCATACGGTTCAGGTACGACCGAAAATAGCCGTGACCTGTCAAAAATTGGGTCAGGTAGTAGTCCACCTCCCCATGCCGCCGTTCCACCCATGGTTGGACCTGCTTGATAAGTCGCGCAGTCCATCGTCCTCGGGTGTCGTGCTCCCAGCTGTGTTGCCACTGCTGGTAGGTTCGGGAGCGCTCTTCTGTTCTTGCCGTGTCCTTGCCGATCTCGCCTTGTCTCTGATAAATCGCTTTCCTCTCCCCTGCCAAGAGCTTGACAGGGATGACTCCGGCGACCACCAGGACGGCAGGCTCGGACACTGTCCGGTAGGCGGAACACACCCGGAGCGCAGCTTGACGCTGAACCCGGGCGAGTCGCAACCTGTAGCACTCCTTATCTAGAGCGCCTGCCCACACCTCTGCCCCGTAAAGAAGCACGGACTGGACCGCGGACATCAACAGACGTCTTCTGCTGGATCGGGGACCCCCGACATTGGCCATCAGCCTACTAAGGTAAGTCACTACCTTAGCGGCCTTGTCCGCTGTACGGAAGATCTGATCCCTCCAGCTTAACTTGGTGTCCACCATAACCCCGAGGTATTTGGCGGCACGAGTTGATGTGACCACCTCCCTTCCCACTCGAAACGGGACGACGGTGTCGATCCTCTTCTTCGTAAGAATCACGATCTCCGTCTTACTGAGAGCAAGTGAGAGACCGTGATCGGACATCCAGTTGTTGACCACCCGCATAACTCGGTTCAACTTCAGTTGGGCCAGCTCAACGTTGCGTGCAGCAATGAGAGCTGCGACGTCATCGGCGTACCCAACCAAAGTGGTTTCCTCAGGCATCTCGGACCTCAGGAGGCTGTCATAGGCAACGTTCCAGAGATCCGGGCCGAGTATTGAACCTTGTGCGGCACCAGAAGTGACTTCCATCGTCCGCGTTCCGTCCCTCGTGTCATAAATCAGGCTTCGAGAGCGTAGATAATCCTCGACGAGCCGCAACAGATATGCAGGAATACGAAAGGTGTTGCGAAGCGCATCCAACATATCGACCCACCTCGCCGAGTTGAAGGCATTCTTGACATCAAGCGTAACAAGAAGCACTACTCGGCGGGAGAAATGGTTGTGGCTCTCGGCTCTCTCCACAGCTCTCTGAACTTCGGTGACAGCGTCGATCGTTGACCGTCCCTTTCTGAAGCCGTACTGACGGGGGCATAAGTCCCCGGCAGCTTCCACGGCAGAAGTCAGGCGGGAACGGATCAGCTTCTCGAACAGCTTCCCAGCCGTGTCCAACATGCAGAGAGGCCTGTGGGACGACGGCAGCTCGGGATCACCTTTGCCCTTGCTGATCAGTACAAGCCTGGCTGTTTTCCAGGGAGCCGGAAACACCCCTTCTACCAAACAGGCATTGTACATTCTCAACAACAAGTCAGCGTTGATTAAAAATACTTTCTTTAAAGCCTCACTGGGAATCCCATCCGGGCCAGGAGCCTTGTTGCTCTTCAGGGAGAGAACGGAGGTTTCCAGCTCCTCGAAAGTGAAAAGTGGAACGTCCTCTACCCGTCCGAAGTCAACCGGCGGTCGCTGTGGATGTTCAGGAAACAACGCAGCGACGATCCTCCCCATGGTGGCGCCCTCCATGATGGAAGGTGGAGAGCGGGCGCCGAGTTTCTGTGTTACAAGTTTGTAACCCAGGCCCCACGGGTCGGAATCAACGTCGTCACGAAGTCTCCTCCAGCTATTCGCCTTGCTCCTGTTGATCGCCTGGCGGAGAGATTTTCTCGCAGCTTTATAGGCCTCCGACTTACGAACTCTGTCTGCGGGAATTCTCGCTCTAGTGGCGGCTCGTCTAGTTCTTAAACATGTTCTCCTGAGTTCCGCAATCTCTTCAGTCCACCAGTAAACGGGTTGTTTGTCGCGTCGGGGTTTCCTTCGCGGCATAGACTGGTCGCAGGCCGAGACGATAAGTTCCATCGTGGATGTTACTAGTGCCTCGGCTCCAGCCTCACCAGGATTCCCCTGCGCTCCCCGAGAGATGACTTCGGTTAACTTGACCACGTCCAGTTTGTTGGTGTTCCACCGGCGTGGCCCTTCCCGAGATGCGGAAACTCGACGATTTGCCTGATCATGCAGGTCAAACACGATGTATTGGTGGTCGCTACCCGTGTAGTCCTCGACAACCCTCCAGCCAGAGATCCTCGGAAGGAGCGACTCAGACGCAAAGGTGACGTCAGGGATCGTGCCTCTCTGCCCGGGGCGCCGAAAAGTAGGTGTGTCGCCCTGGTTGAGGACGACAAGACCGGCCCTGGCGATGAAATCCAGGATGTATTTCCCCCGGGAGCTGGTAGAGGGCATTCCCCACTCGACGGCCCTGGCGTTGAAATCGCCACCAACGACGACATGCCCGGTGGTGCCGAGAACGCACTCCTCTAGGCTATCTATCTTGTCGCGAAAGTCCTGGACGGCCTCGTTGGGTGTGAGGTAGCAACTGAAGATAGTCACGTCCCTACACCGAACCCAGACGAATCCTCGGCCGCGCCCGTGACTCCGCACCAAGACATCCTGTGTATTACGCGCCCAAAATGCAGCAGTACCGAGGCTGTCGGAGATCCAAATGTTTGGGTCTCTGTCCCGATACTGTTCGCTGATAAGGAGCGCGTCAGCACCAAGTTCTCGGGCGAGCTGATCTAGAAGGTTATCAGCTCCCCAGGATCTATGAAGATTGGCCTGGAGGATGCGAATTACCGGCCGCTGCCTTTTGCCTGTTCAAGTGCGGCTCTGAAGGCACCGCACTGACCAGACCCGGGTAAGTGACCGAGGGCACTGGAGCCTGAATCCTTGCAGAGGAAGCAGGATGGGCTCGAGGAACATTCCTTGCGTTTGTGGCCCTGGCCTCCACACTGGAAGCAGTTGGCACTCCTGTCGGGCCCGTTACAGTTTCGGGAGGAGTGGCCGAAACCGAGACAGCGGAAGCATCTCGAAACTACCACCCTCCGTTTGAGCCTGCAACTGACCCAACCGACTCTGAGGTGCTGAAGGCTAAGCAGCTTATTGGCGTGCTTTTCGCCCATCTCAGCAACAGCCATCCTGAGTTGACTTCGGTTAGGCTTTGTCAGCCATACTCTCACTCCATCAGCCGGTATCTCCGGGAGTGCCACCTGGATCGCACGGGTCACCTCATCTTCGGTGGAGAGGGCATCAAGGTCCCGAATCTCGACCGAACATTTCGGTTCTAGGGCCTTGATGGAGCCTTTGTCCCCAAGTGCAGTCTTGAGGGAAGCGGCAAAACCGATCTTGTCACTCGACTTCCCCAGTTCGAGGAGGACATCCCCGTTCTGGGTTCGCCGAATAGACTTGATAACGGTGTCGGTCTCTTCCGGTTTGGCCTGCGATCTAATCTGACCCAGAACATCAGCAAAAGATCGCCCCCCTAAGGGCTTGATCAAGATTGCCTCCGTCCTGGGCTTCTTAGGCCTGGGTTGTTTAGGCTTTCTGACAGACTTGCCAGAGGCCTCCCCCACCGGGTTTGAGACTTGCGTCCGCTCCACCCTCGACGCACTTTTCGAAGCTGCCTCCACTTGCTTCTGCCTCCTCCTTTCTTTCTTAGACAGGCGCGTCTTCCAGCCCCCCAAAGGTGTTGAGGCAGAGTTTGCTGCCAAGACAGGATTAGCCGCCGGAGCAGGAACCTCTGCAGGAGTAGCCGCTGGAATCGCGACAGCGCCCGGGGCGGATTGAGTAGCCTGGACAGGAGATGTCTGCGATGCCGCAGTGACAAAAACCGGTCTCGGCACTGAGTCCACCTCAACAAGCTCAGGGCTTTCCGGCGAAGAACCGCTCTGCCTCTTCTTTCGCTTTCTGGCTTGAGTCTGGGACTCAGCCAGATGAGCTTGAGGCGAAGCAGACATAACTCGGTTCATAACGTCGCGCTCCTGCTTCACTGCCTTCAGCCTGATCTTCCGGCATTCCTCGATTTCGCCAAGGAAATCCTCGAGTTTTGGAATTCCGTCCTTAATCGCCTTGTTGACGTTCTTCTGAATAAGGAGAGCCTTGGCCATCTCCTTCAAAAGATCGTTCATTTTCTTCAGACATGAGTCTTCCTCCTCGTTGGCATCGTCCTGCTGCTGCCGAAGCATTTGCATCTCGAATGCCGGACGAAGAGGACTCTTCCTGGGAGGAATTCCTTGCATCCCGGCTAGAGGTGTTACCGGCTCAGTCACCCCCATACCCAGCTTAACCTCATCCTTCTCCTTTCCGGTTACGGCCGACGATCCGGCGACACCAGCAGCCTTGAACGGGATCGGCGGAGGGGAGGCTTTAATTCCCCCCGTCGGCGTCCCAGTCTTCGAGGTCGGAGACCTCTGCAGTTTTGAGCTGCGCTTAAAGGCGGCCTGCTCATTCTCCTTTAATTTCGTGTTTTGGTTTTGAAAATCCATACTTTTGTTTCACCAGCGCATCGTGCGGCAAGAGGCGGCCCTTCATTGGCCGGGAGCGGGTACACCCTCGGAGGTCTACCCCCCGTAGGAGATAAGACACCCCTACCCCAGGACTCTGGGGCCCGAAACCTCCGTTTGCCCAGCACCGATACACAAAATGTGCCGGACGTGCTGGGGGTCGCACCGTGGCAATGCAGAGTCCGATCTCTGCATCCATGCCGCACTTCCTGACTAAGGTCCGAAGCGGCTGGCTTCTGACGACACACTGGAGGAGACCATCGGCAGTGCGAGGCACACATCAGTCCCTGCAACACAACAGGGACACTCCCAGGACCCCCCAGCGTGCGCCGGTCGAAAGAAGGTGGAAAGACACCCTTGATTCGGGGTCGAAAACAAGAAGGTGAGCAAGGTTAGCTCAGGAAAGAATAAAGACGGTGAGCTAAGACCTGAAAGATGAGAAGAAAGGCCCTAGCTCGGGAAGAACTGTGAGGAGGGTCTCACAGCTTGGCTCAGGTACCCCGGGGTCGCCAAGAAACACCCGTACAGTGGAAAGCCCACTGCCCCTGAGGGAAAAGCTTGAAACCATTGACACATTAAGAACTTAATTAATCTCAATAATTTATATTACTTGCTTTAACCATTCAGATCAATATGGCGGAACCTAGCAACCTATTGTTTTGAATCAAGAAATGCTTCCATCAGTTTTTATATTAGAATTTTCAGCATATATCCATAAAAATATTTGGCAATTTAAACAAAGAAAAATTGGACACTACCACGACTCATATAACTATCATTATATAACTCATCATTTGGACAGAAAAGAATTGACTATTTAGGATTTAAAATTTATAATAAATTACCTGAAAACTTAAGAAAAATAACAAACATGAATAAATTCAAAATAAAATTAAAGGATGAATTATTGAAGAAATGTATTTATAAGCTGGAAGAATTTTTAAAAAACCATATGAAGATTCTAGGATGATTTTGAATTTTTTTTTAATCATATACATAATTAGTCTTAACCATAGTTAATTGTGGCAATTGTAAGACCTTTGTAATAATAAAATAATAAAATAAAATGATGTTTTTAAATTTGTATTATGTTGTTTCCAATTGTGGTCACGGTACTCTGGTTACTAATCTTCGTTTCATATTACCTCGATCTTTTCCTTGTATGTATCAAAGTATTGTTCGTTGATCTTTTTGTTTTGAAAATTCCTCCCACGACATTTTTTTTAAAACAAGCTATTTTTTCTGAGTCAACAACAAACTGCAAGACTCCACAGTAAATATACAAGGATAGGGTTGAAACTTTAGTTGGGATAGTGAGTCTTAATTTAACAATGGATTTCTCAAGGCAGGGGAAACCTGTTGAAATGTGTAAAAATATGTACCCTGCAATACGTCACAGCTGGTGCATGTTACTCTTATGGACATCAGGTGGATTACGTCACCGGCCTGAATCACAAGCGGCATTTTTAACACCAAAGGAGTGAAATAGCCCTTTTTATTTTTTTCGCAGTCCTGTGGATTTTAAGCAGTTGCATAGAACGCTCCGAAAAACTTCTCCGATCGAGAGAGGGTATAAAACGTTTCCGGCCGAGCTTGACCAGCCGACGTCGAAATGGGCCGAGTGGACGGCGGAAAAGCAGAAGCTCGCTTCATTGAAAGAACGAACTGAGAAGAATATTCTCGGACATTCTAGAAGTATTTTATCTCCGTTTCCGGTAGTGCCACAGAAATCAGGCACTTCAACTAAATACATACTACAGGAAAACTGATCCGATCCTCTCACGGCTCACTTGGTTTGTTTATGTAGGCCTACACGCCTGTAGGTTTTGCATTGGAGACATTCACTTCCATACAATGGAGAGGTGGAGTCTCAAGATTGGCTTCCGAGCTATCCGACAGCCGATAAATTTCATATTGTACTCGTTCATCAATATTCATCTGCCGGGGGTTAAACATGCAGCCTGTGTTGAACCTTTACTCGTGGTTCCACGCGTTATCAGGGACCGCGTACTCGTTGTAACCTCGATAAACCACTACCAAGGCCGCGTGGTAACTTACAATAGCGGCTCATGTAACTTAACTTGACATAACAGCAGCAACTACACTCTACCTTGTCAGCCCCTGTTAACAACCGAGTTGCCTCAGTATCCAGTATTATTTATTCTTATTGTATGCAAACAACTAGTTTGCATTAGAAAAGTTTAGCTTGAGAAAAGAGAATGAGAGATAAATACCGTTTGTCTTTCTGCACAACAGTAGGAAATATAAATTGAAAGTCAAGGTGATGTATTACACTTCCTTTCACCACGAAGTGTAGCCTTCTTCACGTATGTAACGCATTTTTTTATTACTAAGCTTCGAGAGTAGTTGTCGACCTGTACATATGACGGAATGGAATATGTGCAACTTTGCTCAATTGTTCACTTTATTTGTAACCGTCTTGAATGTAACTACACGCACACAAATCTCGGTTTTGCTTACATTAAAATTAAAATAAAAAGTTGTTTTGAATTAAGATTTAAGAGAAGAACCTCCAATCATTAGTCACCATTAGTCATAAAATCTACCAAAAACTACTGTCCAAAACACTTTTAAATAACCAAAGTATTCCTTTTACTGCTATCAATAATTTTTTGTAAGATTTCATATTTTTCACATGTTAAGGCATTCCATTATGAGATTCCAAACCAGCTTCGATACTGTTATTATTATAGTAAGCTTTATAAAAGTAAAAAAACTTTTCTACTCTACATCCGGTAGCCATGAAAACCCAGACGATTTGTTATAGCACCAAGAAAAGTTAGTGCTTTTTGATGGTTCGATACTGGACCCAGCTGCCTTTGGTCATTGGGCTATTAATTAATGATCCTGACAAATAAAAACAGCTGATATTTGTCAGTAACAAAGCTACACCTCATCTGATCCATCACAATCATCACACTCACCCCTTCAGTCATACTCACCTTAAAATACGCCAAAGTGCGTCGGTGTTTCAAATGAAGTCTCTCTCTCTCTCTCTAAAATCCTTCTCCTTTCTTTATGCACATCTATCCATGCTTTTTTTATTGTCTTTGTAGTGACAACTAACTCTGCCATGTGTCAACATTAACTTTTAACAAATATTATTTATTTTTCTGTTATATTTGTTTGTTTAAAGTCAGTTGTTACATCACTTTTCAATATTATCTTTATACTTTGACCTTTAATAGGAAAATGGGTTTATGGAGTGGCGACACGTTAGGCAGGACATAGACCATGTATCAGTCTCCCACAAAAGTTGTGTGAACAGGATTATTGCTGTTAATGTATCTGAGACTACTATTGTAAATGTCTACAAACCACCGACATCCAATGAAATAAAGGAAAGTCGGCAAGCACCATTAAAAGTCTGTAGACCTATCACTGGCGATGAGCTGGATGCGGCGATTGATGCTATGCCAATTGACAAAGCAGCAGGTTTGGATGAAATCTTCCCGAAATTTGTATAACACTTGGGTAAAAAGGCTAAACAGTGGCTTCTTGCAGCTTTTAACACCATAATGGAAACCGGCGACTTGCCTGGTATATCCAAGATAATACCGAATATCCAAAATAATAGCTGTCTTGAAGCCCGGTAAAAATCCACAACTGCCCGAAAGTTACCGACCCACAGCTCTTCTTAGTGTCTGTTATAAGCTGCTCGATAGGTTGATGTACAACAGGATCCTCCCTGTTCTCGATCCCACCAGCATCCCTGTCGAACAAGCTGGGTTTAGGCCTGGGCGCAACTTTTGTAACCAGGTTCTAGCTCTTACTTATTTCAAGGATGGGTTTGAGCGAAGACTTGCTTCTTAGATCTTGCTGCAGCTTATGATACTGTCTGGAGAAAAGCCTTCTTATTAAATTTTATAACATCATGCTTGTTGCTTTCTTAGATCTTGCTGCAGCTTATGATACTGTCTGGAGAAAAAGCCTTCTTATTAAATTTTATAACATCATTCCTTGCCCTTTCCTTTTGAGTCTCCTCAACGCGATGCTCTCCAACAGGATGATTAAAGAATATTTGGGGCGCAAGGAAAGTACTTTTAGGCAACTAAAGGATGGCTTACCACAGGCTTGCCCAACTGTAATGTGTATACTGCCGACATGCCTGCCACTCAATCCTTAAAGGTTGCCTATGCTGATGATATTGCACTGGCTTGTCATCACAATTAATTCCGACATGCTGAGGAAGTATTAACAAACGACCTCAAGATTCTCGGTGAATACTTTAAAGCCTGGAAGCTAGATCCAAACCCAACTAAAACTGAGGTATGTTGTTTTCACTTGAACAATAGACTGGCCCACCAACGGCTTAAAATCGTATTTGGCGGTGTTGAGCTAAAGTACAATGACCATCCTCAGTTATAATCTTATTGGGCTACTCTCACCTTATTTTATGATCATCCAAGGGACTTTTCAAATAAGACAATATGAATTTTACCTCGCCTACAAACATCTCTTTCAAAAATTACTTTAGATCGGTCTCTCACATTCAACAGCCATCTACAAAAGACATCAGCCAAGATTAGGAGCTAACGCATTGTTCTTAAGTTCTGCGAACCACTGCTTTGTCCCTGGTTTACTCAACTGCTGAATACTGTGTGCTCCAATGTGGTCGAACAGTGTGCATGTCCGAAAGATCGACTTCGAGCTAAGCAGGACTATGAGAGCAATTAGTGGTACACTCATGGCAACCCCTGTACCCTGGCTCCCGGTGCTGTGTAATATCGCTCCACCTGAAATAAGACGAAGGGAGGCACTTACTAGGGAATATAATGCTCCACAGCTATCCATCCATGATTACCTACATCCGGTGATGGGCCGATTGAGGTCCCGAATACCACCACTGCGGACAGTATCCCAGTTGACGGAGACAAACTTTTCCATCCATACCGACTGGACTTCCTCCTGGGACTCTTTCCAAGATCGGAATCTCTTTTTAATTGCTGACCCGACCTTGGCAGTAGGTGGTATGGATTTTCCTCGGAAGCAGTGGACTGTTTTCAATCGTTTCCGCACGGGAGTAAGAAGATGTAATTATTG
Organism: Neoaliturus tenellus; assembly: GCA_030545055.2. NCBI lineage: Eukaryota > Metazoa > Arthropoda > Insecta > Hemiptera > Cicadellidae > Neoaliturus > Neoaliturus tenellus. The sequence goes on along the minus strand of CM061531.1, from coordinate 45,796,627 downwards.
GAAGTACGAATGGGGAATGACAGAACACCAGTCATGCGGTTGTGGACTGAAGTTCCAGACTAGTCACTGAGTGCCCATTGAGTGCTTTCCCCGAAGGGTTGATAAACTTGCACAATACAGACCTAAGTGAAGCTGGGCTGCAATGGCTTAGCGCCCTGGATTTAGCTTTATAAAGAGAGATCATAAATGTTTGTTTTAGTTTAGTTTTAAACTCATTGAAGAATTTGCTATGCACTGCAGGTTATCTTTTATATTTCTCAGAAGTTGGTGGCTAGCTATGTAAACCATACAATATATATATACTTCGACCTTTTTACTGTACTATTTAGTAACTGGAGAAAAAAGAAAGCTATTTATTCTTTCAACTTTTAATAATTGATTTACCAGCCAACAGTGTCTTGGTCCCAATAGCATTCTACTCTTCATTCATTCATGGTCCTCTCCAAGTTATTCTACAATCATTTATTAGACAGAAGGATTAGCTTGAGCATTGTGTGTTCTGGCTATGGATTACAACATGTTAGGTGATCTATCATGGCTGTATTTGAATGAGCTTGGCAAAATAGTTTTAGTATGGCTTGGATGAGAGTAACATTTTGAAAGTATGGCGTTTAATATTTAATTGAATAATTACAAGTTAAATCTTTCCACTGGAGTGATAGTGCGTGAGTTTGGCAACGATTGCACAACGAGGCGGACGTACAATACACGAATTCACTGTGTTGAACTGTTGGGCTGTTTAGCCTATGAAATTCGGCGAATATAGCGGCTAAGCCCGCAGTAAATAAGGATCGGCCGTGCCGGGGACAGGAAGACCAGGTGACGCTAAGCCGAGGGCCGCAGTCTGCCGCACGGCGCCGCGCTGCCGCCGGCATAATGCGGCCCATGGACAGAGTTACGGGTTGAGTATGTTTTCTGAGTGGTCAATCCTATATTATAATACTAGCACTCTCTGAAGGGATGTGTGTTCCACGATCTCGAAATCTAGCGGGTAGACTTTGCTTAAACTTTGCATTTAAGAGTTTTTTGGCCCAAAAATAAGTATAGAAACAGCCTCAATTCCAGGAAAATCGAATTAGATCTAATATTACATTTAAAAATATAATACGAGCACTGTCTGAAGGGATGTGTGTTCCACAATCTCGAAATCTAGCGGGTAGATTTTGCTTAAACTTAGCATTTAAGAGTGTTTTGGCCCAAAAATAAGTTTAGAAACAGCCTCAATCCCAGGAAAAATCTAATTTGGTCTAAATTTAAGTTTTAAAATCGTAATTTTTAACAACAGGTAAAGTTGAACAGGTAAAGTTGGTTGTTGGTGAGTTTGGCCCTATGCGTGTCTGTGACTTTTAACAACGTACTGCGTTTACCGCTAAACGAAAAATTGAATTTCCTCCGCAACCACTTGACGTAGAGCAATAATTTAAAATACTGGATTATTTAGTTTTTTGAGCTTGATTTAATGGTGTTAAGTAAAATTTATTTCAAGATAACAGCTATTTTGAAAATCCAAAAAATTATTTTTTTAAACACTTTTTTTTTTATAACTTTTGAACGCGCATTTTCTTGGAGATGCGAGTGGTGTCATTTTATTCGCCATTTTAAGCTTAATAAACCACAAAATTTAAATCAAAATCGTTAGAGCCGTTTTTGAGAAATTTTGATTTTTCACGTTTTTTAGGGTTTTGGGGGTAAACTACCCTTAAAAATCAAAAATTCAAAAAAATGGAAAAAACGGAATTATCGTGGGTTTTGACCTACATACCAAATTTCACCGAAATCGGACCATTGGGGCATTCTCTAGCTCTGTTTACATCCAGACATACAGACACACACACACACACACACACACACACACACACACACACACACACACACACACACACACACACACACACACACACACACACACACACACACACACACACACACACACACACACACACACACACACACACACACACACACACACACACACACACACACACACACACACACACACACACACACACACACACACACACACACACACACACACACACACACACACACACACACACACACACACACACACACACACACACACACACACACACACACACACACACACACACACACACACACACACACACACACACACACACACACACACACACACACACACACACACACACACACACACACACACACACACACACACACACACACACACACACACACACACACACACACACACACACACACACACACACACACACACACACACACACACACACACACACACACACACACACACACACACACACACACACACACACACACACACACACACACACAGACAGACAGACAGACAGACATCACTCCGAAAACCACTTTTTTGGACTCAGGGGGTACCACAATGGATAAATCCACCAACAACTCAAATTCGAAAATTTTGACGAAAACAATACTTTCTCCATACACTATGGTATAGGGGGAGAAAGTAAAAACATAATAAATCAATAGATAAGGTATAGATTTATTCTTTAGTTCTATTTGTTATCCAAATGTTATTTTGGTCTCTCATCTCATTGAGAAAGTACTAAAATGAAATTAACGATGAATGATAAAAATATCAACAACTAGTCAAGTTTTGGTGATACAAATGCTGACACACCACATGAAAGGGGAGAAACTAATGAATTGACATGATTGAAATATTTCTCCACTGAATTACTCATTGAATTTCTTCAATCACAAGTTTGGCAATACTCTCTGATTTCCTATGAGTTTCAAATTAACAAAGGTGTAGATAAATTAACATTTTTTTATAATGAGAACATAAAAATCTATGAATCCCTCAATATTACAATTTATTCCCTAAACAAACGACAAAGATTATTTTTTTTTCTCGATAATTTATCAAATTGTTTTAAACCTATACAAATAATTTATTATTTGAATATAAACACTATTTAAATATATCCATATTTGTGAATATTTGCAAATCGCTAATTAAAATTAAAATTATAGACAACAATTATTTTTTTTAATACCAATTTAGATATAAATGTTCCGAAATAATTTATCTCCGTTGAAGTTTGCCATTGAAAGAACAGGCGATGTAAATCCATTCCTAAGACACCCCTAATACTGTAGCGTCGTTCTTTCACCTTAACCAAGAAAAATTATTATTTATAATTAGACTCTTCTAGTACATAAGCGATGAAATATGATTAGGATTTATCTCTTATTGATAAGGATTTTTTACAAAACGACGCAAAGTTTCAATAAATGGGAGTGCAGCTTTTGTATAATGGACTCAGTGCCTGAAAAAACGGTGTATGTGAAATGAGCACAGAACTTATATTGCATCACACGATCGCAGGCGCTACTGACGACGGCGCGGCACGCTCGGCCTGCGTTGTTGGCTACAGAAGCTAACCTAACATACATACTGTATATATCATTCCGATATTGAAATATGCAATCATGTGTTACTAGTTTAGCAATATATGCAAAATTATTTCTTTCGAAATTGCTAATTTATCCAACTATTTGTAACTTATATGGATTGGATGTAACAAAATTGTACCTGATGTGATAATTGCACATATATAATTAGGCTAATTTATTTAAACCCTTATATTTATGATTTTAGAAACGGAAAATTTTCTTTTTCCTAAAATTATAAAAAAATATGGCCATCAGGCCTTAATACTATTATCTGAACCCTATACATAGCGTATAGAAAAAAAATTATAATGACTATGAAATTTCGTCAAACATTTATAATTCCATTGTTTGTATTAACATGGTTAGTGCAACAAAAATTACAAAAATGACTGAATTTTATAATAATAATTATTGATGGTAATGAGTATTCAGCTACTGACTCACTAGTTTTAAAATTTACTTATTGTAGGGTATGCTATTTATATTTTAGAATTATTCCAAAACATTTTCATTTTATTTTGGATGTGAAGAAATTCAACTTCAAACTAAAATGTATAAAACAAGTGTATATACCTTTATGTATTTCTTAATAATTGTATTATAGGAATAAACTTGACAATGAATGTAAATAGGCGAAGGCAGCAGCACATCGTCCACTTGTGAGGAGCTTAAGTGCCTTCCCATGCTTCGAGATTCGGTCACACTTCTTGACTTCCATGTAGTGCCTCTGGTGATCTATCATTTGGAGTATTTCCTGTCGAATTATTAATTGTTGGTAATTATTATTCCCCAACAAAAACTCTATTTAATTAATAAAAAATTAACAAAAAATACATTTATAAATTAGACGATTTAAATGTTAATTTGAAGGGTTAAAAATTTAAATTTTAATGCAAAGAGTAATTTAATTTTTTCTTAAGATATTTCTTATGAATTATATTTTATTTAAATTTTGGTGCTCGTATCATTATAGAAAACTCCGATTCTTAAGACATCTTTAATTGAGGACGTCTATGGTAAAAGGGCTGATACAAAGAAACCATACTTTCGGGAAACAGGCAATCAATAATTGACTTGATTGTACTTTTATATATATAGGATTTATGGTTTTGAAACCTTTAAACAAAATTAAGTTCAGAATCTCAACTTATATATAACAAGAAGAAATATTTTGTTAAGTTGGCATTTGAAATATTAATTACAATTTGAAAAAAGGTTTGCATACGCCCTTTTTCCTAAGATGACAGTCAGCCATGTTTTTTATACGCCCTTTTTTCAAAGAAAAGCCCTTATTCCAAGGATTTACATCACATAGTATGACATAAATTTTTATTAATATTATAATTTATATTTTACAACACTATGAGGACTGGATAGTAAAAGCCTGTATAATTACCCAAATAAAATGGTAGTTTTTCTTTTAATTTCTTCATTTTAAGTCTATTAAATAGGCTATAGGCCTATTAAATTAGGCTATTTTATAGCCTATTAAATAGGCCTATAAAAATTTTTATAGGCCTACTACATAACTTGTGTATGAGGAAATTTTTATGGTTATGTTTTAAATTTATATAAAATATAATATTATATTATATTTTATATAAATTTTATTTATAATGTTTATTTTTAATTTTATTTTATAAAATTAAAAATATTTTTAATAATTAGAAATTTATTATTATTATTATTATTATAATTATTATAAATTATTAAATAATTATAATTATTATTTATTATTTATAATAATAATAGTAATTATTATTAGTAAAAATTATTATTATTATTAGTATAATAATAATAATAATATTAGTATAATAATAATAATAATTATTATTATTAGTAAAAATACTATAATTATAATTATTTATAATTAAAAAAATTATAAAATATTTTATTTTATAATTTTATTTTATATGTTATAATGTGTAATTATAATATTATTAAATTTATGTTTTTATTTACATTATTATTTCGTTGCAGAAGTGTTGTGCATCATAATAATAATAATAATAATAATAATAATCGTCTTTATTTGAGCGGTTCTCAGTATACACTGATTTTCAGAACAACTCTACTAATTTATATAACTTAATCTAATTTTATATACAATAATTTATAAATATTTCTTTGAGTAAAGTATCTTCAATTGTTTCTTTAATGAATTTGTTTCTGATTCATCATGGAAACAGACTCATAAAATGAAAATGCAAAGAGATACAAAGATGAAATTTTGCACGGTTACCAATGGAAACATGAGGAATCGAAATAGACCATCTCCGGAAAAAGGGCGTATACCCCCATACGCCGTTTTACCATATACCTCCTCAATTATGAATAAATATTTTAAGAATTAAGAACAACAGCTTATACACAGTAATCTTTATTTTAGACCTAAAGATTTGGCATATGATTACAATAGTTTATTAAACGTCAAATTTATAACGTTCATAAAACTTTCATTGCAAATTTTCTTAATCAATTACGAAAAGATAGTATGAACTTTCTGTAGAGACACCAAATCCCACATCAAGTTTGTTGCGATGAAAGTATTATAGAACTTGCTCAAATAAAAATCCAAGTAAAGTTTTTAATTACAGATTTAATTATAGTTTAAAATTTATCTTAATACGTAAACTTAGAAACTAAGCCGTTAATTAATACAGTACACTCTAACGTGTTCATGATTGCCAATCAAATTTCAAAGGTAATTTAGCTAATATTCCCACATTTCACAGCGATGGGTGTAGGTGAACGCCGCTCAGTGTGTGGGGGGGGGGGGGTGGGGCGCAGCGCATTCTAGTGGCGGCGGCGGCAACTGCGGCGCGCCGCGCGGTCCGTGGCCGCCAGTCGTCAGTCGGTCGACGAGGCGTCACCAGAGCGGTCGTATCGTTGAAGCGTCCGACAGTATGTAACCGCGTGTGTCAGTGACTCTCGCAATGAAGTTTCTAGTGTTGTTGTTGCTGGCGGGGCCGTGCGCGGCACTGGGCATCGGAAACGACATCGGCAGTTCCGGCCGCATCGGGGGACATCCCATCATCCTGCACGGGCACGGGGCCGCCGGGGAGTTGACCAAGTGCCCGTGGGCATGCTCGTGCGTCGGCCTCACCGTGGACTGCTCGCACCGCGGGCTCACCCAGGTGCCCAGGAACCTGCCCAAGGATGCTGAGAGAGTGTGAGTAGGCCTACTGCAGTATACTAGCACCGGCGGTAGCGGTTGACGAGGTGATTGTGAAACTATGTAAACAAAGGCTGTGGGGACGCTAACGATCGTACAGTGAAAGGTGTAAACGCGGACATCGGGACAAAAACATAGATTAACATAAAAATATTCTATACATTTGTGTATTTTCATAAAAAGTTTAATTGTCTTCAAATAAAAACCTTATACAAAATTAAAAAATGTTTGTTTAGAAACATTAACGCGAGATACAAAACGTTTAGCGTTTTTGAATTCGACTCTGAATTCAAGATATAGGTGGAAGAATGTAGTAAGTAACTTAAGAAAATACCAACACATCAGTCATCAGTCGTAAACGCACAAAAAAACTTGCCGAGACTGTGGTATGTTTGTTCAACTGAGTATATTTGAATAAAATGGTAAATTAGCTAACTTAATTGAAAATTACTTTAACTCCGAATTACGGTACCAATTGTACAAGTGAAAAAGTTTGAGTTAATGCTTGACGTTAATTAGTTTCAACGTAGTACAGTAAAGTTTTTAGAAATATAATCTAAGAAGAATCTAATTGTTTATAAAAATATTGAAGTATCTACTTCCCAACAATATTGTGACAAAATTCAATGGAAGAAAGTATCCTGGAATTCCACTCCAGACTTAGTTTGCTCCAAACCTTGCAACATTCACGAAAATGAATTAAAACTTTGCTGATAATTAGTAAATTAGTAAATTTTAAGCTTCTTCAGTAAAAGGCTCCGGTGAATTCCAAAGGAGGTAACATTAAAGTGTAAAACACGACATTCGAGAAACAAAAGATTCGTTAACGCCGAGCGTAAGGATCCAAACGATAGCGCGGGCCCCGAAATGTGTCAGTTAACCCTTTAAAAGGGGCTTTAGTCAGTCAATTCCGGGAAACTTCCTAGTTAAGGCGGATAAAAGAGAAAGCACTTAGATAGTAAAGGGCCAATAACGGCCAAGTTAGTTTGGCTCGGTTCTTTACAAAGCTTTGTTGCTATGTAGATGCAATCAGGACTCCGTTGATCGCCGTATAATAGCTGTGGCCACGCATAATAATTACGTAGGCGGAATGTTCCCGACGATTCGCTCTCTTAATAACATTCTAACTAATATTCTTTTCTGATACCGTTGTTCATACATTTGACTGTGCTAATTGTGAAGTTTTTAACACAAACAAAATAGTGGACGTATTTTATTCGTTTATAGCATTCAAGATATTTATAAGGACCAAAGAAAATTTCAGTCTGATTATTAAAACCAAGTATATTATACAAACTATGAGACTATACAAAAAGGGGGAGAAATTTAACAAGGACTCTGGTGAAAAAGGTTTACAACTAAATCAGAGACTATAAAAAAAATGAAAATATTCAGTTAGGCCTAGGGATAAAATGGTCTGAACAACATCATTACCCGTCGTTCAATTTAAATTAGTTTTCAAAGCTAAATAAATTAAACATTTAGTGATTAATTTTTTGTTAGTTAGCCTACTTTACTACACAACGTTTTAACAACATTATTGTTGATTATATTACTTTTCAATTGTCACTTTTAATGTTTATAATATTAGATAATAAGTTACTAACTCAACTCGAATGTGAATTATCATCAAAGGATACATTTCCTGATTGCTGCACTCCTTTATGAACAACGCATCAGCAACACGTTAGATAATGAACGTTTTGAATCGGACGGAATCTCCATAGAAACGTCACGGTGTCTTCAAGTCTAAAAACTGGAAAAGGAGTGATGGATAAGTTAAATTCCGAAAGCGCGTCGGCTACCACAACACGGTAAAAGCACGGCGGTTCGGGCGCCGACGCCGACACGACAGGGCTAATCTGATATTCCGGACGAGAAGAGAAAGAGGGACTCATTAATAAATCAACGAGGTTTTATTAGATTTCAGAGAGGACAATTGACACGTCAAGTGGTCGTGATGAGTTCTGCCGGTCGCGAGGCCACGGCTACAATGGATCACGGGGGTACGGAACTGTTACTAACTGTTACCTAACTGTTACTTTGTCACTGATATTCAGCAGTTATAGTTGTTAAAACTGTGACTGACATGTAGCGAAAAAAGGGGTTTTTCACCGGCGAAAGATTTATAAAACACCATTATCAAGAGTCCGCGTACTGAGCACATTTGATTCAGCAAAGACGGTGATTTCACCTTGTAACTCCCACAACGTTGAGTTAGGACGTAGTTTCGCGATTTTTAAACTGTCATTGTTATCTTGTCTCTCAAAAGTACTTTTAGCTAAACAGTTTTGGCTTTAATACTAATTATTTTTAGTTAAGATCTTAGGCCTACTTATAGTTTAAAATGGTTAAATAGGGAGAGTTATTTTAAATTTACATAATTAATTAACTAAACAATGAAATGTTTAACAATTATTGCACTTAGTTAAACCATTACAAAAAAAAATCTATAAAAAGTAGTCTTTTTCAATGAAAATTTCAATAAAAATTACAAAACGTCAGAACATGTGGCTAAACAGTTAGTAAGCTGAAGTAGCGAAAGTGCAGAACTGTATCACTGAGGTAAATGTTTGGATGCAACTAACCGGATCGCGATATTACCTGAAATCACCAACATCACAGAAAATCACCGTTTTAAGTCACTGTTATAATTTTGGCACAGAAGCAGTTTTCATCGATATCCAAAAGTGACAGGTATTCAAATCACTAGACTACAAAACACCAAATAGCAAAATCGTTACCTACCTTAAGAACACATTAGCCTACGTTGAATTGGCTCGTGGGCAATAAAAGTAACGCGTCAAAGATATAAATACAGTAAGTAATTTTCAAAGTTTAAATTATTAGGCCTATACTTGTATTATTGATATAAAAGTTAATATTTAAAATTATAAGTGAAAATTATGGTTTATTGTTGTTATTAATGCTCCACCTAAGTAATTAATTACTTCAATATCTAATGAGGAAATACACTGTATTCAGTTGAGAAATTTTAAAACTGTTGTGGTAGCTAAAATTGTTATTTTAAATGCGTAAGTAAAGTTTAAAACCTAATAAACGCCTTGACCATAGTTATTTGCCACGTGTTATGTTTCAAACATTGACCTCCAGGCTGTTCAATGGTTGTGATAACTATCCTCATTATCAATTAGCTGTAATCTATCAATGCTTCACTGATAATTTTAGTGCACACAGCGCTACCCGATACAGTATGTTCATGATATTCACCGAATGTCTGTTTATAAACAACCCACACTTCCTTACACACAAGTGCAATATTTTGATCATGTTGAAAGTTGTTGTATTGGTGATTATCTCAATAGCCATGAAATGTCGCCGTCCCAGGGGGGTGTAAAGATGTTACATCGAGGACCCGTGGGGCACACGCATTGCGAATTACGGCGCCAAACGTCTCTTAAATATCATTATAACAGAGGGAGGCCTATATCACTATATCACTTTGTTTTGGGAATTTTAACCGCTGGTAATAACGACCCAACTGAGACTAAATATTTCTAATTTTCAATGTTTTCTGTGCAGTGGGGTTCCATTTAATGTGAGAACCCCACCCCTCCCCCGAATCGTTTGTATGAAATAATAAAACAAAATTTTCTTCGACTAAATCTTATAGAGAATGAGTGTCACTTAAGACTAAACAAAAGTTGAAAACCCTTGAACTCTTTGTACCACAATTAAATTTGAGAATCAAGAAACTTTATCAATAATTTCAGAAAGAGCGGATCACCGAAACAGTTAAATTGAGAAATTCTGCTCCCCTCTCACTAATAAAGGTTTTGGGGCCCTCTTCCCTTCCAGCCGAGTGTTCTGCTCCGGGCTGTTCGAGGGCCTTCACTTCTTTGAGGAAGCTTCCATTAACAAGTTTCGTCCTGAGAAAAACACCTAATCTCAGCGGATTGATTAAGATATCCTCCAAGATAATAAGTTAAGGTTGTAAAAATGTAAAAAAAATCGAGTGTTATGAAAAGATTCTCAATTATAAAGTTTCAAAAGCAATATTTAGACAAAATACTTTGTTCACTAGGAAAAACATAATCGGTATTTTTATACTATTTCGTAAGTTGTTTCTTTCCTTGCTTAAATTTAACTTTCTGGGTAGCTGAATGGTTGTATTGCTTGCCTTTCAACACAAAAAAGATTGCGGTCCGATCTACAGAAAAAACTAACAGTTTTTTTAAGGTCAGTGCTGAACCGCGTTGAGTTGGCGTTGGATAATTTATTAATGATGCTATCCAAAAACAGAAGTTAGATAGTAACAAGACCGAGTTTAGGACTGTTCCCCTTCAAAATGTTATCAAATGCTTAGATGTATATAAAAAAAACTAAATGTCAAACTATTTCCGATTAAGAAAAATTCAGTTCAATAGTGTAAGTAGAATTCAGTCACTAGCGATCGAATTGGTAATTAATTGTAGACTACTCTTCAGCATGGATGTGCAATACGTACTTAAATTTCATTATTATCAACCAATTTATTCGCTCAACCTAGTTATTGTTCAAACACGCTGCCGCTGCCAGTCGTCCCCCCGGGGTCGGAGATGTGCGTTTCTTTAGGCGGGGAGAGCGTTTCCGGCTGGATTTGCATTGATGACGAAGAATGCAGCGGTATTGGACTGGACAGGGCTTTCATCACCCGCAGTAAACGGACCCCGGTCATTCCCTTCAATTATTCGCAAGACATAACCTCCCCCTCCCCCTCCCACCAACCGCCTGAGCCGCGGTGAGACGTCACCCCATCCCAGGGATATTGCGCTACAGGGCAGAATCGGGTGACATCGCGTTGACTCTGCCTTCCAGGTTGTACTATGAGTAAGAATTTAATGGAAACTTACACGAGTGACATTTATCATCGATAATCAAAACGCACTAGTTGTGATTGATTTATTCCATTAGAATATGTTGTAGGTTTCCTTTAATTCATCTAAGTTTCAATAAATAAAATACTAATTTGAAAAGTGAAGCACGCGTAGCGCATCCTGTTCGATACAGTGTATAAAGGTATACTCTTGCTTTTACCCGCGGCTTCGCTCGCATTGTAGCCATATTGGAAATTTTCATTGAATTTGTTTCTTAGCAACCAATAAAAAAAGATAAAATCGATTTTCATATAGTTTTATACAATTTTTCACACCTTCGGAAAAAATAATCATTAAAAAAATGTTACTGTCCTATGTTACTTCTGACACCTCCAATAATATGTGTACCGGTACAAAGTTTCATGATGATCAGTTGAGTAGTTTTCGCTTGAAATTCGAACCAACATTTATAATATTAGTAGAACTGGGTAAATTTTTGTGGCCTGCACTTTTTCAGAAGAGTTACCAATAACCGAATTACTTGAATTTACAATCGATGTGAGACGTCTTGAGGGATTTAATATTTGGGTAAGTAGACGGACTTCGACATAGATGACCATATAGTAAATCATTGAGCAGGCTCATCACACTATTGCTTTGCGCAAATGCAATGTTTCCTAGAATAAACTAAGCCAGCATGGTAGCTCATTGAATAACAAAACGTTATTTATATTTCCAAGAGAGGAAAGAAAATCAGAAAAACGACGACGGTAATTTGACCGCTTACAAATGAAGACGAGATCGCTTATGGAGGACAAGTCTAGCCGGGCGGCCACGTGCTGAGCCATTCCAGGCGAGTGGTCCAGTCCATCCGCGGCCGTGCATGCCGTGCACGTAGGCGACATGCTAACGTAACGTGCTGGGCCGGCCAGCGAGTCTGGTGGATCGGATGGTCTAGGGACATCCCAGAAAACTCTTTTGCAGTTCTGCAAAGGATTTGCTTAGCGAAATGTAGTTTCTCCAAAACTGTGTTAAAATGAATTTATGAAATTTGAAGAGTTACTGTGCAGCACTAGTATACTCGTTGCTAATTTAGTTATTATAATAAAAGAGTAACTTCTAACATATAGGCTACTTTTTACAGTTGGCTCTCTATCAATGCAGTTTATGTTATTTTTTGGTAAATTATTGCTGACATTTTCCATCACTGATTAGTAAAAAAAGTCACGACGTTTCATGTTCTGGAATTTGATTCCGTCTTCAGGTGGAAGAAATGCCTAGAACATAACAAAGTTAGTGAAAACACATCAGGCGAACCTGGAGAAGTACATACATAGCCAAACCTGAAAACAGAAATGCAGTCACTAAAATTAAATAAAACACGAATTACTGCACAAAGCTCTTAAAAACAGAAATCTGTAAATGCAGTAAAAAATCGAAGGCAAAAAAAATTAAAATTGCGTGCCCGACATTTCTAGCGTATGTTGGATACCAATGTGCTTTCTCCTGATTTGTGCAGTGTATTTTTCTTTTTCATTTTTTTGTGCTTTGTTTTTACTGCTTTCACAGTTTACTGCTAAAGCTTTGTGCATTTATTCGCGTTTTATTTAATTTTTGTGACTGCCTTATCTGTTTTCAGGTTTGGCTATGGACTTCTCCAGGTTCGCCTGGTGTGTTTTAAATAAATTTGTTATGCTCTACGTATTTCTTACACATAGGGACTGTTTTTACTAATCAGTGATGTAAAATGACTGAAATAATGTACTAAACAATAACATAAACCCACCATCACCAAAAATGAACTTAAACAACGTAATGCAGTTTGTTAGCGGAACCTCTTTGGTATGATCAGGTGATTCTCTCGTCGGTTCACTCCGTTTCTTTACACCTTTAAACAGTGTGGAGATTTATTTATTTCCTTACCAAGTTCACCATATAGGGAAATATTGAACTTTAAGGGCATGTAGGACCCTTCGTTTTGATGGACGTTTAAAATTTACTTTAGAAACTACTTTACGCCAAGCTCTATCCGTTGGCACAAAATTCATTTAAATTCTTTCAAAACTGTCGTAGTTTGAAGAAAAAAAACCTTAAAACAAAATATACATATTAAATACGTATAAATAAATAATGATTGTGAACTGCAATAAATTGCTTTAGGGGTAATTTGGTTAGGCTACTTCGAAATTTTGTTGAGTTTTAAACTGACTGTTATTCAGGTTGGACTATGCTTCAAAACATGTCTTTATAATCGAACACCGTAAATGGCACGGACCAACGCAAAGCTTGCCACAGCGTTACACGCACTCCCGCGACCATCAGAGTTATGCCCCGTCTGACCCTCAACTTTGGCATTTGCCGTTGGAGTGTTGGGGTTTATGTTCCGTTGGAGGGCATTGTTGTAGCGTAGGAGGGAGAAAGTTAGGAATACAACAGTGAGTGGCTGTAGGACTACAACAGAGAGTGGCTATAGGACTACGACAGTCAGTGGCTGTAGGACTACGACAGTCAGTGGCTCTAGGACTACGACAACGAGTGGCTGTAGGACTACGACAGTGAGTGGCTGTAGGACTACGACAGTGAGTGGCTGTAGGACTACGACAGTCAGTGGCTCTAGGACTACGACAACGAGTGGCTGTAGGACTACGACAGTGAGTGGCTGTAGGACTACAACAGAGAGTGGCTGTAGGACTACGACAGTCAGTGGGTGTAGGACTACGACAGTCAGTGGCTCTAGGACTACGACAACGAGTGGCTGTAGGACTACGACAGTGAGTGGCTGTAGGACTACGACAGTGAGTGGCTGTAGGACTACGACAGTGAGTGGCTGTAGGACTACGACAGTGAGTGGCTGTAGGACTACGACAGTGAGTGGTTATAGGACTACGACAGTGAGTGGCTGTAGGACTACGACGGTGAGTGGCTGTAGGACTACGACAGTCAGTGGCTGTAGGACTACGACAGTGAGTGGCTGTAGGACTACGACAGTGAGTGGCTGTAGGACTACGACAGTGAGTGGCTATAGGACTACGACAGTGAGTGGCTGTAGGACCACTCTGTGCGTTGCTGAGCACAAAAAATCCTCTCAATGCAAGCGACAATGTACATTTTGAATGAAGGTGGTTCCACCACACCCTTGATATTAAGCCTTCTTCAACTTGGGGATTATTGTAATTGAGGCTGTGTTGGCTTTTTACAAGAAGAGATTGTTTTTCCGCCGTCTCGGACGCCTTTTTCAACCGATTTTCTTGACACATTTTAATCATTTATGGTAAATAGTTAGCTTACATTACAGTTGCAATACCTTAAAGGTAAAACTGAGGAAATTGTTTGGTGTTTTTTAAGGGCGAGAAAGTTCCTAAGCATCCCAGTACGTGATTCCAGCTCAAACACCCGATTGCATCTCGTGCAAGTAATTTTTATCGATTGCAAAATGCCTCTTCACATGTTCCCGTACTCGCCCATAGCACAGACTCCATAAATCATAGCGCGGAATGCGAGTGCGGGACTTGCGAAGTCAGAGTCTCGAGGTGCGTAGAGTGCGTGAAATGCGTGAGGTGCGTGAAGCGGCGCGAATCCGTCGCAAAACACGTCATTGTGGGATCGTCGACGGTTCGTTAGGATTTCATAGCTTGAAAATATGATGAACGTCTTGATGTTGCACAAAACGGCCGTTTGGATGCGCTGCTACTCAGTGGTCACAGCGCTCAGTCATTGTAGTTTTGTAGTTATGATTATTCCCTCTCTTACCTTTAAATTGTACATTTAGTTGACGTATAATGTGTTGGCCGTATTAGTCAAACTTTATTTATTTATTTTATTTTATTTTAATTTTTGTATTATACAGGAAAAGGTCTCAATTAAATTAATGGAGATCAGATTAACTTAATTTGCATTATACGATAAGTCCATCTTCATGTAACATGCACTAAAATTCACTAAACCTACACTCCATTCAAATAAATTAACAAGAAAACATACAACAGTTTGCAAATAATAAAAAAATCCAGAGCAAAAAATTACACGAAAATACATAATATAATAAATAGGAGTAAATATAATTTTTTTACTGTACAAAAGGAGAGCTACTAACCATTCGAGGTACATCTTAAACCTTCAAAAACTTTGTCGAAACAATTTAAAAGAATCAAAAAATAAATCAATGTCTGAAAATTTAATAAGGAAGTCATTGAATGATCTCATCATCCGTACAAAAGGCGATGACATGTGGGACAGAGTTCTGTTGTGAAGAAGGTCAAACACCCATCTACTCCTGCTATAAAATGGAGGCACTCGGAAGCGAAGCTTCTCCAGGCTTTCACAGGCATCTACCCTGTCCCGGACCAGATGAAATAAAAAGACATTTCCATAGCCCTTCTTCTGAGGCTCAGACTGTCAAACTCAAACATTTTACATAAATCACTGTAAGGTATTGAAAAATTATAAATATTAAAACATTAAAAATACTAAAAGACTCAAAATCGTTTTTGAATTTTTTTCAATAGAAGAAATATGTGTTACATGAAAGGGAGGCCAAATTACAGCACTACTCTCCAATCTTGAACTGACCTAGGATCCATATAAAGTGGTCAAAGTAAACAAATTTTCAAAATTAACACTCTATGTAATTAAGAAACCCAGAATATTACTAGCAGGAGAGATACACTTAACACACTTACAACATGACAGTTAAAGCTTAAGTTATTATCCCTATAAATGTCCAAATCCTTTATGCTAAAAACCCTCTTGACTTTATTATTATTTAAAATATATTCATTTCTTTAAATAATCGGAGACCTAGTAAAACACAATACATAACTTTTTGAAACATTTATGGCCATTTAATTGTCAACGCTCCACTGAATTACTCGATTTAAATCGTTTTGCAATTCCATAAAAAAAAATCATTTCACTCCTGTACCCTCCTAATCATTTTTAAATAGTATGCGAACAGAAGTGCTTTTTACTAAATTATGTATTTGAATAAATCATTTATCATGATCAAAAATAGACAAGGATCTAAATTGGAGCCCTGTGGCACATTTGATTGGACATAAATGTAGAGGATCCAAAGCCACCATTAAGCACAATTTGTTGCCTAATTACAAAGTAGGATCTAAATAGTTTAATAAGCCCATCAGAAAACCCATAATAATTTAACTTTTGCAACAAAATCAAATGGTCTACCTGGTCGAAAGCCTTGGCCAAGTCCAAAAAATAACAGTCTGAACCCCGAAGTCTAAGCCGCTCGACTAAATAGTTCAATAAGCCCATCAGAAAACCCATAATAATTTAACTTTTGCAACAAAATCAAATGGTCTACCTGGTCGAAAGCCTTGGCCAAGTCCAAAAAATAACAGTCTGAACCCCGAAGTCTAAGCCGCTCGAAACGTAATATGTGAAATGTAGAAGATTATTATTGAAACTTGAGAAAAGATTATTAATAATAATTATTAACAATCCTTTATTTAATTCATTGAATAAAGGATTGCTAACGTAAGATTTTAATTTATTACTGGTCAAAAAATGTAGAGGCTAAAATGAGTAATAAAAAATGATTAACTAACGATTGTACTTATAAGCTAACGTTTTATCAATGCAGTTTTCAAAAGAAATTTTTATCAAACCATAAGAATTTGTTAAAATCTTTAACATTATGCGACGAAAGTTGAATTTGGAGTGCTTTATTTCATATAAAAATAACAGTTTTTATAGATATGCGTGTTTTGTTAAAGAAAATCAACAACAAGTCCAAACTGCCCAATGATCTTCTAATCGCTTCAGCTCCAGTTTCAAATTCGGCCATTCAGATTCAGCACCTTATTATTTAATCATGACACTGCGGATTTACGACGAGCTATGCGTTACAATTAGTCGAGGCGAACAAGTTTCCGGTTTTAAATTACAGCCCATATTTAATGCAAGACTATATTTAGTAAATATTTCCACGGCTCCCCCGGTCATATTTTAGGGAGGGTGCAGTATAAAATGATTCTCCGTTGCATTAAGTCAGTCTTGGGCTCAATTATTGGGGTGGATCCCCTCTCGCCACTTTCATCCCCAGATTTCCCCTTTTTTACCCTTTACAGTAATTTGGTCGCGTTAAAATAGCTGCCTGTCTCAATTTTGTAGCCTACTTTATTCTTGGCGAGGGGTTAGCTGCTGTTTTTAAACAAGAAAATGTTACCTTGCTATTGTAATATCAAAATTTACTCAACTTTCTATTAAATTTTAAAATTTTTGGCCTAGTGATTACTAATAAAAAACTAGATGTATAAAGTTTCTAACTTTAAAAGATTACGTTTGTTATAAATTTTATGTAGTGGTAGCAATATTCGATTATTTTATGTTTCGATTATTTTTTAGACCCCAACGTTAGTTTTTACCATGGAGAAAAATTTGTAGTGGTGATTTAAAACTAAATTTGTCACAGTGTCATCCTTTATTAAACTTATATCATATTTAACTAGAAATAAACACAAATTGGAATTGGCTGCAAAATTACCCCAAAATATTAGTCTAAAACTAAGCTACCAAATCATATCAAAATTCAAGACGGTCCGAAAAAAATTCAAATTTCTATTGCAAACATTTTTAAAAGGAAAGGCTTTCTACTCGATTGGTGAGTAGGGCCTACTTGGAGTAGCAGGATTAAATCTCTTGTATTAATTTTATTTGTCATAGTTAATGTTTATTTAATTTTGTATGAAATGTGTTGTGAACATTAAATTATGAAACTTACACTAAGCATGACATTTGTAGTACAATTTCTTAATTGTCCTCAACAAATAAAGAGTTTGAATTTGAAATTACTTTTTCCCGTGTAAATTTCCCCGAACTGATGTAAATATTTTGTATTCTGAAAAATATGACATTTTAACTGTCACTGATTATGGGAGCATGAAATTCGTATACTGATTTTGTTCCAGTTTTGACATATGATGATTTCCCCAGATTTAGATCTGAACTAGACCGATTGTCGGTTATATCTTACCTTACCTCACCTCGCGGAGCTGTATGTTTGCGCCCAGCGGTCAGCCACGGTAGTATTTTTACCCCACGGGTGGCAGTGGCAGTAGGCGCTGTCACGTGTCAGCTGTAAATCTTGACAACTTCCGGGTCCAATTGGCGGTAATTGTGACGGGACCGGGCCCGTGGCGGCGGCTGTCACCGCACCATACCGATACAGTATCTGGCGCGGGCTCACCTCTCCGTCGCAGCTGACCTACGTACTCAGCGAATTACAACCTCCCCCCCCCCCCGTCTAAATACCATAATTATTATTATTATTATATCAAGTTAGATCAGTAAGTAAGCAATATGAAGGATTTTGTTGACTTCCCATAAAAATAATAAATGGAGTATATGCATATTCAAATTTTCTCTGTAACCAATTAAGTAAAATGAAAAATTTTTAATGCGAAATTGATTGGTTTTCTCCTTTTTAAATGCCTTTAGTTAAAAGTGTCGTGGCTTTAAACTTGATTTTAAAACCACAAAGCCATATTTTTACACACTTGCAACCCCGTTCTCATATTTGGACTATCATAAATTTTGAAAAAAAATTGTCAGTTGAAGAAGTCAAAGTTGTCTTTAAACTGATTTAAAGTCCATTTTTGTATTATTACAATACTCTATCTTTAGATTTTACTTGTTAATTAAGCTATTTAAAATTTATTTTGTATAGCCAGAGAACTGCAATAGAACGCTGCGTGACATAATGTACTATGTATTTAATTGTGTGTGTTCGTGTAAATTATTTCATTTTAACTTTTGACAACGACCATGTGGATCTGCAAATGTGTTTTTATCATCGAAGTATTACTTCGATGGTTTTGATTAATGTTTAGTCAAACCAAAACATATATTAACATAAGTGTGATGTTTCAACTTTAGAATTGCTTACGGAAACAGGTAATACAACCTACATTTTTATAAGCTATTTAAATTCCGTCGCGTCACTTGACGTCACCGCACGTCAAAGACGTGCGGGTGTGTACGTGTGTGTGTGCGCGCGTGTGTGTGTGCATGTCCATCGCTTCACTTCACGCCGCGCCGCGGCGCGTCCAACGTCCAGACGTGCGGGTGTGTGCGTGTGTGTGTGTGTGCGCGCGTGTGTGTGTGCATGCCCATCACTTCACTTCACGCCGCGCCGCGGCGCGTCCAACGTCCAGACGTGCGGGTGTGTGCGTGTGTGTGTGTGCGCGCGTGTGTGTGTGCATGTCCGTCCATCGCTTCACTTCACGCCGCGCCGCGGCGCGTCCAACGTCCAGACGTGCGGGTGTGTGCGTGTGTGTGTGTGCGCGCGTGTGTGTGTGCATGTCCATCGCTTCACTTCACGCCGCGCCGCGGCGCGTCCAACGTCCAGACGTGCGGGTGTGTGCGTGTGTGTGTGTGTGTGCGCGCGTGTGTGTGTGCATATCCATCGCTTCACTTCACGCCGCGCCGCGGCGCGTCCAACGTCCAGACGTGCGGGTGTGTGCGTGTGTGTGTGCGCGCGTGTGTGTGTGCATGTCCATCGCTTCACTTCACGCCGCGCCGCAGAGCGTCCAACGTCCAGACGTGCGGGTGTGTGCGTGTGAGTGTGTGCGCGCGTGTGTGTGTGCATGTCCATCGCTTCACTTCACGCCGCGCCGCGGCGCGTCCAACGTCCAGACGTGCGGGTGTGTGCGTGTGTGTGTGCGCGCGTGTGTGTGTGCATGTCCATCGCTTCACTTCACGCCGCGCCGCGGCGCGTCCAACGTCCAGACGTGCGGGTGTGTGCGTGTGTGTGTGTGCGCGCGTGTGTGTGTGTGCATGTCCATCGCTTCACTTCACGCCGCGCCGCGGCGCGTCCAACGTCCAGACGTGCGGGTGTGTGCGTGTGTGTGTGCGCGCGCGTGTGTGTGTGCATGTCCATCGCTTCACTTCACGCCGCGCCGCGGCGCGTCCAACGTCCAGACGTGCGGGTGTGTGCGTGTGTGTGTGCGCGCGTGTGTGTGTGCATGTCCATCGCTTCACTTCACGCCGCGCCGCGGCGCGTCCAACGTCCAGACGTGCGGGTGTGTACGTGTGTGTGTGCGCGCGTGTGTGTGTGCATGTCCATCGCTTCACTTCACGCCGCGCCGCGGCGCGTCCAACGTCCAGACGTGCGGGTGTGTGCGTGTGTGTGTGCGCGCGTGTGTGTGTGCATGTCCATCGCTTCACTTCACGCCGCGCCGCGGCGCGTCCAACGTCCAGACGTGCGGGTGTGTGCGTGTGTGTGTGCGTGCGTGTGTGTGTGCATGTCCATCGCTTCACTTCACGCCGCGCCGCGGCGCGTCCAACGTCCAGACGTGCGGGTGTGTGCGTGTGTGTGTGCGTGCGTGTGTGTGTGCATGTCCATCGCTTCACTTCACGCCGCGCCGCGGCGCGTCCAACGTCCAGACGTGCGGGTGTGTGCGTGTGTGTGTGCATGTCCATCGCTGCACTTCACGCCGCGCCGCGGCGCGTCCAACGTCCAGACGTGCGGGTGTGTGCGTGTGTGTGTGCGTGCGTGTGTGTGTGCATGTCCATCGCTTCACTTCACGCCGCGCCGCGGCGCGTCCAACGTCCATGCGGCGGATTTCAGTTTCCCACGCTGTAAAACACGGTTATTGGTTATCGCCTTACGAATCTCACTTGGTACTAATACCTGACCTCGGTCTCGGAGCCGGCATTGATTTATTTGTCACGAAATTGTGCTTAACCTGCTACACAAGATATCTCTTAAGAGCAGTTCTTCCGCTATGCTGTGCCGTTATGAGTTTAAAGTAAATTGTATTGATAATTTACGGATTTTAATTGGGCACTGTACTATTAATTTTATAAGCCATTCGACCGTGTTGTAGGCTTTAATGTGTAAGAAAAATATCAATAAAATTACTTTGTTAATTTATTACGTTTGTTTAATACCGTTCTTGTAGCACTGCATACTATATGTTTCATCATGTCTTAGATCGTAATTATAGTAATTACTAGCTGTTTCCCGTCATGGCCTTGCCCGTGATTGAATTTATTTTGTAGGTACATAATTTCGTTCGCTACGCTCACTCGCTGTCACGCTCACCTTACATATAAAACATCGCCGGAATACCTAAAATAAGAAATTTTCATTGAATTTGCTTCTTAGCAACCAATAAAAATAGATAAAATAGAGATTTTCAGATTTTTTTACCAACTACTCTATGCCCTCTGGGTCATAGCCCTTTGGACAGATTTGCACCAAATTTCACACAAACCATCCTTGAATAAAGCTTAATAATGCCTGAAAGTTTCATTACAATCTGTTGAGTGGTTTCGGAGTCCATAGGCAACATACATATATACATACATGCTTTCTTTTCATGGATTTAGATTACCTATATATCTTACTATCAGTTACCAGGCGCGCGTTGCTGCGCTCAAATTAATTTGTTTTCAGAAATAAAACTATTTTATTAGTTTTTTAATATAAAAAAGGTCAATGAAATAGAAACCAAGTATATTAATTTTATTGTAAGGCCAAAAGATAAACAATATTTTTTGTCTTTTGATTTAGTGTAAACATTCAGGCATACCAACTCGTAAGCACACCACGTAAAACTGGCCTACGAAAAACAGGCATTTTCCAAATTTAAACCTGGAATGGTCAAGGATTGCCCTTGTTCCTTATTGATCGTAATTGCAATAGGTGCAAGAGCACCTATGAGCAAAGAGGAACGTCCATGTAAAATTTCAAACCCGGAAGTCCTAAATCTACATTTATTTTCAAGTCCAGTGGTGAGAAGCCCTAAAGTGCTTAAAAACCTATATTTGCAAAACCATTTCTTGGTGAGTACCTATGAGCAAAGAGGCATGTCCTTTTTAAATTTCAACCCTGGTGGCGAAAAATAATTTCAAATTTCAACCCTGGTTGGGCGGAGCCCAAAAGAGCTTCAAACACTATATTTGCAAACCCGTTTGCGGAGCGAACGAGCTTTGTCTAAGAAAGGAGAGTGACGATTGCTGGTTTTACCGAGAATAAGATTGGTCTCCCTGGTACCATTAAGTAAATAAATTAGATTTCATTAGCTAAACCTTGGACTTATTTATAAATAAAATTATTTGAGATTTGTCAAATTGTATTGATATCCGTTACGATGGGCGATAGGAATTTTGCATTCTATTTATTTGGGCCTACTTCCATTCTACACATTACGGTACTTAAGCCATCCAACGGGTTGTTCTATACCAAGCCACGACTGATAAAGATTCAGATAACCTTATCAGCACTGATAGCGAGTGTTGCAATGACTATTTTACGGCGTGACCGGCGAAGTTAACCTACCGAGCGAAAAGATGAAAGTTTCGTCAACCTATATAACCTGGCCGTAGATAGCGGTGACTGTCTGGCGCGGCGTGTCGTGTCGTGCGAGGCGGGGGCGCAGCGCGAATTACTTGTGGTACAAGTGCGCGTTCGCCCACTCGAGTGTCGATAATAAATACGAAATCATAACGGGCGCCCCACCGGCCTCGGAGCGGTCACCTGCGCCGCTGTGTCGTATAACATATAACGAACCGCGGCGGACAGGGCTGAGGGATGGGGGCGCTCGTCAGCGACATATGTACACATAACGCACCGAACTCGTCAAACTTTAAGGAGGTTCGAAAGCACAAATTGGGAACTCTATTCGGCATCCATTAAACTCCACACCAAAACCTGTCCACCGCCAATAATTATCGAACCGTTTTTCATGCACAATGAAACTGCGCACCAGAGTGGTTTTGTAGTGAGTACAGGTAGTATCCCCTCCACAGTCTCGTCTTTTCCCGTTTCTCTTCTCCTTTCTCAATATCTAACTATCTCACCACCAATAAGACCAGGGATGGTCTGGACATATTCCTACATGAATTACACCCGGTGGGGCAGTATACCCCGATCGGCGGCCGTATCCAATAGTCAGTCGAGTGGTCTGTTTTAATTTTTAACTCACACGCGGTCACTTGTTCCATCAGACACAAAAATGCAGATAACATTGTGAGTCAGTAATATTTTACTTAAAAATATATAGGTACTATATAAGTATTTATTTAATGTTTACTATTGCGGAGTTCCGTGGCCCCGTTCTATTCCGAAGGAAACGATAATTTTGCGACAGTTCACATAGCACTCAGGAACATAAGACAAAATTGATAAATGCTTTATATTTATACTTAAGCTATGATTGTAACCGGAACTGTATTTTCCTATAACAGTTTCACCCTCGACATTTAAACTGATAGAAATCGATTGATTTCCTCAGGGAGAACTTCCGATGGAATAGATACTCAATTAAAAAACTTAATGAACAGCTTAAATACATAATTTCAAATTGGTATTTAATTTCCTGACTACTATTTAAGACAAAATCGGATTGCAATAGTAAATATTATCGTGGTGAACATCAGTTATCTTCGCTTGCAATTTGCATTCACATGATAATTAATTGTTTATCGGACCACACCGCGTCACGCGGCCTTGACGCTACGTTACGCTGGGCGGGTTACGCGCCTCTAATGCTCGTCTTGGCCGCGCTAACCACACACATTACCGCGGTATCAGAGGCGCCGGCGCCGGATATCATTCAGATCATCCTTCGATTACCCCTAATCAACATTACCGTCTCACTGGTTTGTTTTTTGTAAATGAAATATCCACGGACTCCACCAGAATGCAATTCTAAAGGTTTTCAGTTTTTATACGTCAGTCCTTGCAGAGATACTGTTTGTCAGAAGTTACTGAGCACCTACTTCATACATACGATCAAACTCACATTTTTTATACATCGTGCCGTGCATTTTGTAGTAGTATATTTGCTAATTGTAAACGAGCCTTAATTATGTATACAATTTGCAAACGGAAAATTTTTCTTTAATCTGTAATGTTCCATAGAGGTACATTACATTAGTATACATATTACTTACTAAATTATTTATATACGTAAATATGTTATTATTATAAAAACTACAGTGAAATTCTTGCATATTCCCAGTCCCACTCAAGGAAAATATGAATTCTTGTTGAACATATTGCATTAGCTACATAAGCACAATCTGATGCCGTTCAGAAGTAGCTAATCCTATCAATGGGGCTTTGTAGTGTCTCTTGGCAGCAGCAGCGCGATGCTGCAGACAGCGCACTCTCTTGTCTACCTCGGACCCTAACAAGAGATGTTCGCATTTTACTGTCCGATTGAAGACCGGATCGGCGACACTGCACGGTACGACTTTCCCGTACATTGTTCCATCTCCACGGTTGGCAGGATGAGAAGTGACATTTTATTCATTGGCCTATTCTATATTCTCTTCCCGGGTAGCTTACGCGATCCCCATATATTTGTTTAACTGTTACTCAGTATGGGTTGCTGATCGTGACGTAACGGTTGGCTAGCCACTCAAAGATATGACATGCCACAATGTCATTTGTCTCAATGCCCCTACTCGGGTACTGAGTCTAGTTTTTGTCCTTGCGTGACATTCTTGGAGCTCACGACTTCATGGTTGGCTGATCACTAAAAATGACGACCGACTAGGCCTGCAGCTCAACGATGTTCGTCCCATTTCCCCAACCCCGGGTTGCTGAGCACACGCAGAGACAATTCCCGTCCTTGTGTTGCTCCCGTGCGGCGTTGTCGCTACGGTTGACGGGCCACGCCAAGTTGGGACTGTTCGCACCTCAACGTCATTTGTCCCCTTGTAATGCTAATGTTGCCTTGGCTTGGGCAACATAGATGTTATCGGTCGCCAACAATGCTCTCCCTGCTCGGGGCTCCTCTGTATGCAAAACAATTCGTTGCCGCTCTAACAGCTTTTTGTCGATACACCTCTGTGCGTCTATTTGTTAGGATAAGCTTCAGTTTTTAACGAACAGTCAATTTTTTTCATATGACAGTTTCAATCAATATAACCTGATTCACCTGTTGGAAATTTTCTATTGGGTCTAATTCCTGGATTAGTTCGTGGTAAAATCCTAATCAGCCTTGATAATCTCCTTTATCCTGATAATCCTAATGATACAGTCTGATCAATACATATGAACCTTATCAGAGTGAAACTTGTTCTTACCAGGCTGTGGCAGGCGATGACTGATGATCAGGTTGCAACAGGTCATGATCGAAGACTATTGAACCTGATCTGGATTTTCAAGGGAACCGAAAACTGTGATCATGAATGATAATTCGCATATTTTTACTAAGGCTACTAGCTAACTTAGGAAGAAAAACAAGGGAGAAAACTCGGAAATTTCTGCCGTGGTGAACCAGACACGCCATCACAGATAGTGCATTACTGTAGAAAGTAGAGTAGAGTAGCAGCAAGGTGCCACGCCGGCCAGCGGCCATCGTAGGTAGCAGTGACAAACGTCCCGCTTGACTCAGCGGTTCCGAGGCGTCCACATCACAAATCATTGTTAGATCGATTGCCGCCATTATAATAATATAGATTTATTACTGATAGGACAATTTGATCGCTCTCCAAGAGGCCAGCTGCGAACGGTAATTCTTCCCGGGACTGTGGCTCAGCCGCTTCTGAGGCGTCCCTTACATCCATTTATCACAGGTATTACAATGTGTACTTCAATATGTGTCATTCCGATTACGGTACTCGAATTTGAATGTTCTTTCGAAACAAAGTTTAAATTCAATGGGACATTTACGATTTGATTTAGGAGACCCAGTGGGATTAATGTTGTTAATAAACTAAGTTTTCGACCTCATGCGGGTTCAGCTCTCCCTGTTCTATGGTTATGGTTTTAAGCATTTATAAACAATAATCATGTAAAGTATATTCCAAACTCTAAACTTTGGTGTATGAAGAAAAATACTATTCACTCTATCCCAAGTTAGAAGGGTTATTGTGCAATAGATACCTTTCCAGAATCGATCCAATAGGGTAAAATCACATCAATTTGGTTTCTTAATGATTTGCTCTCTGAACTTTATACCATCCCATCTAAAATTTAATGGGACTTGTGCGGGTTAGAGGGATAATGAGTTATTCATAAAAAAACCATCAACTATTAAAAAATAATAAAATCTTCGTTAATAAGTGAAGAAAACTGTAACAGCCTGAAGGACCAACATAGATAATTAATAAAAAAAAAGAAAAAGCTATATAAATCTGTCCATGTGCATTTTTATCTCTTTGGTGCCAATCACTGGGTGGAAAAGCGCTTGCAATCAATCATTTCGCCTTATTTCCACAACTCTATGTCAGTTTCAAATTTAGTTAGACTGGTTTTGCTAATATGCCTTCTTATTACCGCTAACTGTATTCAAACATGGGGTTTCCGCTTTAAAATAAAATCAATCTCTGCCAGTTACACAAGACAGTTTTGACATACATGCATGAGCGGCCCAGAGCGGCTCTGTGTGGGGTTTCGTCAACTGTGCGGACCAGGACCACCTCGCAGCGGTCTCATCGCTGACGTCACATTCTTTGTCATCCCACGAGTTTGGTTTACTTTAACAACTACAGTTTCCAAATACCGGGTGTCCATAAAATATTCATCCTATTTTAAAAACATATAACTCACTTAATTTTTGTTCCACGACACTGTGACTCACATGTGATTAAAGAGAATTTTTCTAAGTTTTATGAGCTATGTTTATTGTTGATCGTTACGCTTTTTGTTTACTTTCGTATGTACAATTGAAACATAATTGTTTTTTCATGAAATGCCTACAGTTGAAGAAAAATTCTTCTATGTCAAGGATATCATGGATGTTGTTTCTTTAATAACTGTCAAGCGTGAGTTCTTCAGACATTTTGGAAGACATGCTCCAACTAATCAGAGCATTTTGCGGGCTCCAGCTCATTGGCACAACGATGTCCGAAGTTTTTTGAATGAGAGACTCCCTGATGGTTGGATTGGCCGTAGTGCTGGGAATGACTTAGCTCTCCTAAGGTGGCCACCCCGTTTCCAGGACCTTGCTGTATGAGATTTCTTTCTCTGGGGCTATGTGAAGGACGGGGTATACATCCCGCCATTACCTCAAACCCTGCCAGAGCTCCGAGAAAGGGTTCGCGTTGCAGTGACAACAGTAACCCGGGATATGCTTACCAACGTTTGAGCAGAGTTGCTACATAGACTAGAAACGTGTTTCGCTCTAAACGGGCAGCATATTGAGCAACTTTAGTGTTATAAAACAAAACTTGAGATATTTATCTTTAAATTAATGCAATTTGTAGCAGTGTTCATGTATCTGTAAGTTCAATAAAGTATTTTAAAACAGGATGAATATTTTATGGACACCCGGTATAATTATCCATAGAGATAAATTTCCTTCAAGGAATTCTAGTACCGAAAATTTATCGTAGAATTTTACTGTTGACTGTGTAAAAAAGGTATTATTTTGCCGACCGAACAGTGGAATGTTAAAGTGAAGCACATGCACGTCCTCGTTTATGTCTTAAGTTATAAAGAGTCATGAAATATATTGCCTGTTTCCCTAATTTGAATGGTGATCACGAGTTGTGGAACAAGCGGCAGTAACTCATGTGCGAGAGGGGCCCCAGGCTGGTGTGCACCGTGGAGCCGGCACGGCACGTCTGAGGTGCATGTCGGAGAAAAGAGGGATAGTTGTGTAAAGGAATCGAACTGTGATGAACTGGTGAATTTAAGCTCACAGGTGAAAACATAGAAGATCCTTGAGTCTCATTATGGAATCAATCTGTGGAGAGCTGGTGAATCCCAGATCTCAGGTGCACTTTGGAGAAATAAAATGATAGTGTGTGGAATCAAGCAGAGAAGAAATGGTGCATCACAGCTCATTAATTTACATGGTAGAAAGCAGAGAATAGTTGTGTCACGGCATTGCAACCGACTGAGAAGAACTGCTACAAGCACTGGCACATCTCGGAAGATGTAAAGGATATTTGTTATGTCTCGGCATGTCTGCAAGCTGAAGGCAACTGACACAACAACTGTGAGGAACTGGTGGTTCATCGGAGGAGGCAAAGGATGTCATGACATTGCGATAATCTGTGAGCTCTACTGTGAGATCGGCGTTCAGTTGGCATGCGGAGCATGTGAAAGTGTGGAATAGTTGTGTGACATTGTTGGTGTCGCGTTAAAGGGCACCAGTCGTGCCCTCATTCCATCATCGACTGATGAGTGCCACCGTAACTTCTACTGCCGCGCGCTACCTCCGCCGTGCCGCTTATAAGGGGGGGTCCATGGTCCCGGATACACGGTCGTCTCTGTAGACCTCGGTCGTTGAAGTGAAAGTCATATAATCAGATTCGATTGTAATTTTCCAGGAAACGTCTAGAAATTTGCCTTTAAACGTATTAAAATTAAAAAAAAATACACATTTTATACAAAGTGTTTAATTCAAGCGATTTTGATTTGTAACAATTTAAATAATCTTCTACAAAGTGAAGAGAAAACTAGTAAGATAACTTATACACCAGTTTTTTTATGAGTGATGGGGATGTATTTAGACACCAACTCAACATTTTTTTACAGTATTCATTATGTCAGATTTTATCCTAGAGCGTGGGGCGGGGGGCAGGATCGCACCTCGGCCTAGTTCGCGAGCCCACCGCTAGCAGCGCTCGTGTGCCCCATTACCACCTATTATTATTAATGAGTCTGTCAGTTATTCCGATAATAGCGAGTTACATTATTAAGCCTTCCACCTCGACTGTTATCGCATAAATCTTCAATTCGCGGATTAACAACTCGAGCTTAGCTCCAATTAAAAATGCAAATACAAACGACTTAATTAATATAGTCGCCGGGTGCCAAATTACGCGGAGCGGTCGGCGATCCAGCGGTTCTTGTCCGCGGCAGCATTAGCGTGAAAGATTGCCGCGAGTAAAAACTTGGAATTGGCTCGATCCTGGCGCATTTAATGCGACCGGTCGAGTTTATAAGAAGCGTGCCTGAATACTTTTAATTTGCAGTCCTCTCCAGATGCGATCTCTTGGACTTTTCTTCTGATCGTGTTTTGTGTCTTATTAAAAAATGCTTATCGATCTGGCCCCGCTGAAATGCGAGTGGCGTTAAGTTTCTTTCCCTCGGTGGATCCCCGCTGCGACCGTAGCGATGGGGAATCTGTGAGAGGAGGGTTGCTTGAACTCCTGAACAGGACGTAATGAAGGCGTTTAAAAGAAAAGGAGAACTGTGATTCACCAGTTCTTAAATTATGGAACAATATACCTAATAAATAAATAAATTCTTTATTGTTGTAGAACAATGCAAGTATTGCATAGCATGCGTCAACACATTAAGAAAGAAACACCCACACAGTTGGAAAAACATATATTTTTGAAAAATAGTATATACAATCATTGGAAATGGAAATGGACTCAAGCCGATGTCTTCTCTGAGTTGTGGTTCATGGGTTCATGAACTCGTCCACCGAGAAAACGGTCAATGCTAAATAGCATCTTAATTTTAATTAAAATTTCTATTAAAATTTTTCATTTCGAATGCCTCCTGGAACTCTATTTTAAAAGGAATCGCACGCCAAAGAGGGTGCAGGCGTGCCAGTGTCTGTCCTTTACTTACTCGTATTTCTCGACCTTGGGTTGTAATCGTGCACATCACTACCATGGATCAGGTTAGGCTACTTTTGAATTTTCAAAAGAGTGTAGCGTGTAGGATGTACAGCTCAACCAGTGTTAGCAATCCTAGTTTCCTAAAGGCATTTCGGCACGACTCTCTAAGATGACTAATAGAAATAAGAATAGAATAGAAAATAATGAAAAATAAGATGCCTATAATAGACATTTTAAGATGTCTATTTCGAAAAGTATAGTATTTTTGACAGTTAATTTAAATTTTGAAGAACCTCTTAACTTATATTAGTAGCGTGGATGTAATGCAATCTTTCTGGTACAAAGAGATTTGATCTTCGTAGCGAACTCGTCACATTACCTGTTTGCGGTGGTCCTATAGTTTAGGTCTCCGTCGCGGCTTGAGGCGGGCGACGACCGAACTTCATGCTCTGAGCGGGAGGTTTGATGGAATGGGGATGAGGATCGACATAACACTTAATTGAAACTGTAATTTAATTGTTTCTACGTACGAATTTTAATATGTATAATATTGCCCGAAAAATATGTATTGCACCGGAGCGAGAACAGGTGAAAAAGAGACCTGTTGTTGTGTACTCGCTAGAATGCCGTCGGTAGGCTCGTCGCTTCCACCGCAGTTTCACGCATAATGCCGTCAATGGCGCTAGAACCACGCGTGGCGGATGCATTGTAGCTTAACACCATTCATTCTCTCCCTACATTACAACAAGCACACTACTGGTGTTGTAGCCACCGCTCTTGGTGAGGACTTACCGTTTGGTGGGTGATTTCTCGATTACGAGGTATATTTAAAACTATAACTTTTTAAATATGTTAATATGTTGGTGTGCATCCAAATTAAAAAATGTCATAAAAGAAAATCGAAAGAACCCTATGAGAAAGACAGAATAAGATGCTTGATTATGTTAAGAGTAAGACATAGAAGTGAAGCGATAATAAAATTTCATAATCTATGTTAAATTTTATTATTCACTATAGTATGTCATTAATCCACCATTATCCCATTTTTCTTTATAACACCTTCCCTCTTTCTTTTTTTTACCTTTTTATTTTGCAAGAATGCCCTTTATTGCGATGAATGAATCACTCGTTGGGTGCATCTACTGTCAGGACCTACTGTGGTGTTAAACACATGAATTCTAAATCCTGTTGATTACAACTCCTGCATTATATTTATAATAAAATCCTGGAATAGAAGATCTACTTGATTGGCAAGTCCTGATCTGCAGCTTATCCTCGCGGTTGGGGACGTAGGCCAAACGATTATCAGAACAAAAACCTGTCGTCCCACGTGCCTCGATGATCCAACATGTCCAAGCCGTTGAGAGATCGAAGATAGCTGGATGCTGTATTGAATGGTCGAGCAGAGGTGTTCTACAGGTTCGATTAGCAATCGACACCCACGTCGGAAAACACGCACCTCCCGATCTGAACATCCACAGGCGATAACCACCGCCCAAGACGATCGGCGACGGAAGATGTATCAGCAGATATAGCGAAACCAATTTACAACCATGTGAGACGTTAACGAATTGTGAAAATAAAAAAATTCTACACAATTAAGTAATTATAAATCAAATTAAACCTAAATTGGTTGGTGACCTTGGAACTAGAGTTAGTGTTATGTGCTGTAAAGGGCAATTTATTAGCAAGGTCTCGATTGGGCGCTGATTCATCGACGGGAGATTAGCTCTGTAGAAAAACAATTGCCGGTGAACAGAACATCATCCAGCACACATGACCGGCCGCCGGCGCGGGGGTGGGGGGAGGGGGGGGGCAGTAGCTACATGATGTGGTTACACTGGACGTTATATCCCGCCTAGTAGTAACAAAAATACTAATATTTCAGAATCATAAATCGATTAAAATTAATATACATAAGTAGGCTTTTTAGTTATACAGTAGTATATATGTATAGCCTCCAAACTTTCACGTTATTCGTAAAACATGGTAAAACCAATAAATTTGTCTCTAGTGTTAATTAGTATCTTTTAGGAATGAATATGAAATGAATTGATTAAAAAAGTAGACCATTTGTGTATAATGGATTTATTTTTATTTTAGGGCTACTATCATGTCAAAGCATATATAAAAATATAGCACCCTTATAATTTTAAAAAATTATAATTTCACAAATACGCATTTTAGCATCCAGGCCATGAAAGTATTGAGGTAAAATATGTAATTAAATACAAAAGAAACAAATATAAAAAGAACAAAATACGTATTAGTGAAATAAGGCTATATTTAGTAAAAATCATTGAATACATGAGATTACACTAAATCGGTGTAAATATAGGTCAACAATCTAATATACTTTGGAATATTTAAATATTTTAAACGTTGATTTGTTTTAGTGCTGAAAGAGTGGTAGTACAAGGTACTGATGATTTGTTGTTGGACACTGTATAACTATTAAAATAAATTGCTTGACCGAAGGTGATTGTCGTTCAGTACCTAGTCTTTGTTGGGCTATCCACTCTAGCATATAACATGGAGTAGTAACTGCAAGGGTAAAGCTCTCTATGTGTCAAATCCAGCGTCTATAAAGTAGCACGTTTTACGCGCCAATAAAGAGCAACCAGTGATTAAAATGGCGGCTGGTTTACTGTCCCCACTCCCAGCGGCCGAGCGACTTTTTGCCCTCCTTTGTTACGCTTCGAATCAGGACAAATATTAATTATTGTCAATATCGAGATCGACATTCGCATGCAATGGGCAGGAATGCGCCGAATGTCGGGGCATTGCTGGGCCGCGACGTGCGCCGCCTGCTGGTAACACACAGTCACAGTAGACCCACTCCAGGACGTGCGCCGCCTGCTGGCAACACTCAGTCACAGTAGACCTACTCCGGGACGTGCGCCGCCTGCTGGCAACACACAGTCACAGTAGACCCACTCCAGGACGTGCGCCGCCTGCTGGCAACACTCAGTCACAGTAGACCTACTCCGGGACGTGCGCCGCCTGCTGGCAACACACTGTCACAGTAGACCTACTCCAGGACGTGAGCCGCCTGCTGGCAACACACAGTCACAGTAGACCCACTCCAGGACGTGCGCCACCTGCTGGCAACACACAGTCACGGTAGACCTACTACAGGACGTTTGCCATCTGCTGGCAACACACAGTCACAGTAGACCTTCTCCGGGACGTGTGTCACCGTCTGGCAACACACAGTCACGGTAGACCTACTACAGGACGTGCGCCGTCTGCTGGCAACACACAGTCACGGTAGACCTACTACAGGACGTGCGCCGTCTGCTGGCAACACACAGTCACAGTAGACCTACTCCAGGACGTGCGCCGCCTGCTGGCAACACACAGTCACAGTAGACCCACTCCAGGACGTGCGCCGCCTGCTGGCAACACACAGTCACAGTAGACCTACTCCGGGACGTGCGCCGCCTGCTGGCAACACACAGTCACAGTAGACCTACTCCAGGACGTGAGCCGCCTGCTGGCAACACACAGTCACAGTAGACCCACTCCAGGACGTGCGCCTCCTGCTGGCAACACACAGTCACGGTAGACCTACTACAGGACGTGCGCCGTCTGCTGGCAACACACAGTCACAGTAGACCTACTCCGGGACGTGTGTCACCGTCTGGCAACACACAGTCACGGTAGACCTACTACAGGACGTGCGCCGTCTGCTGGCAACACACAGTCACAGTAGACCTAGTAGACCTACTCCGGGACGTGTGTCACCGACTGGCAACACACAGTCACAGTAGACCTACTCCAGGACGTGCGCCGTCTGCTGGCAACACACAGTCACAGTAGACCTACTCCAGGACATGCGCCACCTGCTGGCAACACACAGTCACAGTAGACCTACTCCGGGACGTGCGCCACCTGCTGGCAACACTCAGTCACGGTAGACCTACTCCAGGACGTGCGCCACCTGCTGGCAACACACAGTCACAGTAGACCTACTCCAGGACGTGCGCCGCCTGCTGGCAACACTCAGTCACAGTAGACCGACTCCAGGACGTGCGCCACCTGCTGGCAACACACAGTCACAGTAGACCTACTCCAGGACGTGCGCCGCTTGCTGGCAACACACAGTCACAGTAGACCTACTCCATTACGTGCGCCGCCTGCTGGCAACACTCAGTCACGGTAGACCTATTTCAGGACGTGCGCCACCTGCTGGCAACACACAGTCACAGTAGACCTACTCCAGGACGTGCGCCACCTGCTGGCAACACACAGTCACGGTAGACCTACTACAGGACGTGCGCAACCTGCTGGCAACACACAGTCACGGTAGACCTACTACAGGACGTGCGCCGTCTGCTGGCAACACACAGTCACAGTAGACCTACTCCGGGACGTGTGTCACCGTCTGGCAACACACAGTCACGGTAGACCTACTACAGGACGTGCGCCGTCTGCTGGCAACACACAGTCACAGTAGACCTACTCCAGGACGTGCGCCGTCTGCTGGCAACACACAGTCAGGTAGACCTACTACAGGACGTGCGCCGTCTGCTGGCAACACACAGTCACGGTAGACCTACTACAGGACGTGCGCCGTCTGCTGGCAACACACAGTCACGGTAGACCTACTACAGGACGTGCGCCGTCTGCTGGCAACACACAGTCACGGTAGACCTACTACAGAACGTGCGCCGTCTGCTGGCAACACACAGTCACGGTAGACCTACTACAGGACGTGCGCCGCCTGCTGGCAACACACAGTCACGGTAGACCTACTACAGGACGTGCGCCGTCTGCTGGCAACACACAGTAACAGTAGACCTACTCCGGGACGTGTGTCACCGTCTGGCAACACACAGTCACGGTAGACCTACTCCAGGACGTGAGCCGCCTGCTGGCAACACACAGTCACAGTAGACCCACTCCAGGACGTGCGCCACCTGCTGGCAACACACAGTCACGGTAGACCTACTACAGGACGTGCGCCGTCTGCTGGCAACACACAGTCACAGTAGACCTACTCCGGGACGTGTGTCACCGTCTGGCAACACCCAGTCAGGGTAGACTTTCTACAGGACGTGCGCCGTCTGCTGGCAACACACAGTCACAGTAGACCTACTCCGGGACGTGTGTCACCGTCTGGCAACACACAGTCACGGTAGACCTACTACAGGACGTGCGCCGTCTGCTGGCAACACACAGTCACAGTAGACCTACTCCGGGACGTGTGTCACCGTCTGGCAACACACAGTCACAGTAGACCTACTCCAGGACGTGCGCCGTCTGCTGGCAACACACAGTCACAGTAGACCTACTCCAGGACGTGCGCCGCCTGCTGGCAACACACAGTCACGGTAGACCCACTCCAGGACGTGCGCCGCCTGCTGGCAAAACACAGTCACAGTAGACCTACTCCGGGACGTGCGCCGCCTGCTGGCAACACACAGTCACAGTAGACCTACTCCAGGACGTGAGCCGCCTGCTGGCATCACACAGTCACAGTAGACCCACTCCAGGACGTGCGCCACCTGCTGGCAACACACAGTCACAGTAGACCTACTCAGGACGTGCGCCGTCTGCTGGCAACACACAGTCACAGTAGACCTACTCCAGGACGTGCGCCGACCTGCTGGCAACACACAGTCACAGTAGACCTACTCCAGGACGTGCGCCGCCTGCTGGCAACACTCAGTCACGGTAGACCTACTCCAGGACGTGCGCCACCTGCTGGCAACACACAGTCACAGTAGACCTACTCCAGGACGTGCGCCGCCTGCTGGCAACACTCAGTCACAGTAGACCGACTCCAGGACGTGCGCCACCCGCTGGCAACACACATCCACGTAGACCTACTACAGGACGTGCGCCGTCTGCTGGCAACACACAGTCACAGTAGACCTACTCCGGGACGTGTGTCACCGTCTGGCAACACACAGTCACGGTAGACCTACTCCAGGACGTGAGCCGCCTGCTGGCAACACACAGTCACAGTAGACCCACTCCAGGACGTGCGCCACCTGCTGGCAACACACAGTCACGGTAGACCTACTACAGGACGTGCGCCGTCTGCTGGCAACACACAGTCACAGTAGACCTACTCCGGGACGTGTGCCACCGTCTGGCAACACACAGTCACGGTAGACCTACTACAGGACGTGCGCCGTCTGCTGGCAACACACAGTCACAGTAGACCTACTCCGGGACGTGTGTCACCGTCTGGCAACACACAGTCACGGTAGACCTACTACAGGACGTGCGCCGTCTGCTGGCAACACACAGTCACAGTAGACCTACTCCGGGACGTGTGTCACCGTCTGGCAACACACAGTCACAGTAGACCTACTCCAGGACGTGCGCCGTCTGCTGGCAACACACAGTCACAGTAGACCTACTCCAGGACGTGCGCCGCCTGCTGGCAACACACAGTCACGGTAGACCCACTCCAGGACGTGCGCCGCCTGCTGGCAACACACAGTCACAGTAGACCTACTCCGGGACGTGCGCCGCCTGCTGGCAACACACAGTCACAGTAGACCTACTCCAGGACGTGAGCCGCCTGCTGGCAACACACAGTCACAGTAGACCCACTCCAGGACGTGCGCCTCCTGCTGGCAACACACAGTCACGGTAGACCGACTACAGGACGTGCGCCGTCTGCTGGCAACACACAGTCACAGTAGACCTACTCCGGGACGTGTGTCACCGTCTGGCAACACACAGTCACGGTAGACCTACTACAGGACGTGCGCCGTCTGCTGGCAACACACAGTCACAGTAGACCTACTCCGGACGTGTGTCACCGTCTGGCAACACACAGTCACAGTAGACCTACTCCAGGACGTGCGCCGTCTGCTGTCAACACACAGTCACAGTAGACCTACTCCAGGACGTGCGCCACCTGCTGGCAACACCCAGTCAGGGTAGACCTTCTACAGGACGTGCGCCGTCTGCTGGCAACACACAGTCACAGTAGACCTACTCCGGGACGTGTGTCACCGTCTGGCAACACACAGTACGTAGACCTACTACAGGACGTGCGCGGTCTGCTGGCAACACACAGTCACAGTAGACCTACTCCGGGACGTGTGTCACCATCTGGCAACACACAGTCACAGTAGACCTACTCCAGGACGTGCGCCGTCTGCTGGCAACACACAGTCACAGTAGACCTACTCCAGGACGTGCGCCGCCTGCTGGCAACACACAGTCACGGTAGACCCACTCCAGGACGTGCGCCGCCTGCTGGCAAAACACAGTCACAGTAGACCTACTCCGGGACGTGCGCCGCCTGCTGGCAACACACAGTCACAGTAGACCTACTCCAGGACGTGAGCCGCCTGCTGGCAACACACAGTCACAGTAGACCCACTCCAGGACGTGCGCCTCCTGCTGGCAACACACAGTCACGGTAGACCGACTACAGGACGTGCGCCGTCTGCTGGCAACACACAGTCACAGTAGACCTACTCCGGGACGTGTGTCACCGTCTGGCAACACACAGTCACGGTAGACCTACTACAGGACGTGCGCCGTCTGCTGGCGACACACAGTCACAGTAGACCTACTCCGGGACGTGTGTCACCGTCTGGCAACACACAGTCACAGTAGACCTACTCCAGGACGTGCGCCGTCTGCTGGCAACACACAGTCACAGTAGACCTACTCCAGGACGTGCGCCACCTGCTGGCAACACACAGTCACAGTAGACCTACTCCAGGACGTGCGCCGCCTGCTGGCAACACTCAGTCACGGTAGACCTACTCCAGGACGTGCGCCACCTGCTGGCAACACACAGTCACAGTAGACCTACTCCAGGACGTGCGCCGCCTGCTGGCAACACTCAGTCACAGTAGACCGACTCCAGGACGTGCGCCACCCGCTGGCAACACACATCCACGGTAGACCTACTACAGGACGTGCGCCGTCTGCTGGCAACACACAGTCACAGTAGACCTACTCCGGGACGTGTGTCACCGTCTGGCAACACACAGTCACGGTAGACCTACTCCAGGACGTGAGCCGCCTGCTGGCAACACACAGTCACAGTAGACCCACTCCAGGACGTGCGCCACCTGCTGGCAACACACAGTCACGGTAGACCTACTACAGGACGTGCGCCGTCTGCTGGCAACACACAGTCACAGTAGACCTACTCCGGGACGTGTGCCACCGTCTGGCAACACACAGTCACGGTAGACCTACTACAGGACGTGCGCCGTCTGCTGGCAACACACAGTCACAGTAGACCTACTCCGGGACGTGTGTCACCGTCTGGCAACACACAGTCACGGGTAGACCTACTACAGGACGTGCGCCGTCTGCTGGCAACACACAGTCACAGTAGACCTACTCCGGGACGTGTGTCACCGTCTGGCAACACACAGTCACAGTAGACCTACTCCAGGACGTGCGCCGTCTGCTGGCAACACACAGTCACAGTAGACCTACTCCAGGACGTGCGCCGCCTGCTGGCAACACACAGTCACGGTAGACCCACTCCAGGACGTGCGCCGCCTGCTGGCAACACACAGTCACAGTAGACCTACTCCGGGACGTGCGCCGCCTGCTGGCAACACACAGTCACAGTAGACCTACTCCAGGACGTGAGCCGCCTGCTGGCAACACACAGTCACAGTAGACCCACTCCAGGACGTGCGCCTCCTGCTGGCAACACACAGTCACGGTAGACCGACTACAGGACGTGCGCCGTCTGCTGGCAACACACAGTCACAGTAGACCTACTCCGGGACGTGTGTCACCGTCTGGCAACACACAGTCACGGTAGACCTACTACAGGACGTGCGCCGTCTGCTGGCAACACACAGTCACAGTAGACCTACTCCGGGACGTGTGTCACCGTCTGGCAACACACAGTCACAGTAGACCTACTCCAGGACGTGCGCCGTCTGCTGGCAACACACAGTCACAGTAGACCTACTCCAGGACGTGCGCCACCGGCTGGCAACACACAGTCACAGTAGACCTACTCCAGGACGTGCGCCGCCTGCTGGCAACACTCAGTCACGGTAGACCTACTCCAGGACGTGCGCCACCTGCTGGCAACACACAGTCTCAGTAGACCTACTCCAGGACGTGCGCCGCCTGCTGGCAACACTCAGTCACAGTAGACCGACTCCAGGACGTGCGCCACCTGCTGGCAACACACAGTCACAGTAGACCTACTCCGGGACGTGTGTCACCGTCTGGCAACACACAGTCACGGTAGACCTACTACAGGACGTGCGCCGTCTGCTGGCAACACACAGTCACAGTAGACCTACTCTGGGACGTTTGTCACCGTCTGGCAACACACAGTCACGGTAGACCTACTACAGGACGTGCGCCGTCTGCTGGCAACACACAGTCACAGTAGACCTACTCCGGGACGTGTGTCACCGTCTGGCAACACACAGTCACAGTAGACCTACTCCAGGACGTGCGCCGTCTGCTGGCAACACACAGTCACAGTAGACCTACTCCAGGACGTGCGCCGCCTGCTGGCAACACACAGTCACAGTAGACCTACTCCAGGACGTTTGCCGCCTGCTGGCAACACACAGTCACAGTAGACCTTCTCCGGGACATGCGCCGCCTGCTGGCAACACACAGTCACAGTAGACCTACTCCAGGACGTGAGCCGCCTGCTGGCAACACACAGTCACAGTAGACCCACTCCAGGACGTGCGCCTCCTGCTGGCAACACACAGTCACGGTAGACCGACTACAGGACGTGCGCCGTCTGCTGGCAACACACAGTCACAGTAGACCTACTCCGGGACGTGTGTCACCGTCTGGCAACAAACAGTCACGGTAGACCTACTACAGGACGTGCGCCGTCTGCTGGCAACACACAGTCACAGTAGACCTACTCCGGGACGTGTGTCACCGTCTGGCAACACACAGTCACAGTAGACCTACTCCAGGACGTGCGCCGTCTGCTGGCAACACACAGTCACAGTAGACCTACTCCAGGACGTGCGCCACCTGCTGGCAACACACAGTCACAGTAGACCTACTCCAGGACGTGCGCCGCCTGCTGGCAACACTCAGTCACGGTAGACCTACTCCAGGACGTGCGCCACCTGCTGGCAACACACAGTCACAGTAGACCTACTCCGGGACGTGTGTTACCGTCTGGGAACACACAGTCACAGTAGACCTACTCCAGGACGTGCGCCGTCTGCTGGCGACACACAGTCACGGTAGACCTACTCCAGGACGTGCGCCACCTGCTGGCAACACACAGTCTCAGTAGACCTACTCCAGGACGTGCGCCGCCTGCTGGCAACACTCAGTCACAGTAGACCGACTCCAGGACGTGCGCCACCTGCTGGCAACACACAGTCACGGTAGACCTACTACAGGACGTGCGCCGTCTGCTGGCAACACACAGTCACAGTAGACCTACTCCGGGACGTGTGTCACCGTCTGGCAACACACAGTCACGGTAGACCTACTACAGGACGTGCGCCGTCTGCTGGCAACACACAGTCACAGTAGACCTACTCTGGGACGTTTGTCACCGTCTGGCAACACACAGTCACGGTAGACCTACTACAGGACGTGCGCCGTCTGCTGGCAACACACAGTCACAGTAGACCTACTCCGGGACGTGTGTCACCGTCTGGCAACACACAGTCACAGTAGACCTACTCCAGGACGTGCGCCGTCTGCTGGCAACACACAGTCACAGTAGACCTACTCCAGGACGTGCGCCGCCTGCTGGCAACACACAGTCACAGTAGACCTACTCCAGGACGTTTGCCGCCTGCTGGCAACACACAGTCACAGTAGACCTTCTCCGGGACATGCGCCGCCTGCTGGCAACACACAGTCACAGTAGACCTACTCCAGGACGTGAGCCGCCTGCTGGCAACACACAGTCACAGTAGACCCACTCCAGGACGTGCGCCTCCTGCTGGCAACACACAGTCACGGTAGACCGACTACAGGACGTGCGCCGTCTGCTGGCAACACACAGTCACAGTAGACCTACTCCGGGACGTGTGTCACCGTCTGGCAACAAACAGTCACGGTAGACCTACTACAGGACGTGCGCCGTCTGCTGGCAACACACAGTCACAGTAGACCTACTCCGGGACGTGTGTCACCGTCTGGCAACACACAGTCACAGTAGACCTACTCCAGGACGTGCGCCGTCTGCTGGCAACACACAGTCACAGTAGACCTACTCCAGGACGTGCGCCACCTGCTGGCAACACACAGTCACAGTAGACCTACTCCAGGACGTGCGCCGCCTGCTGGCAACACTCAGTCACGGTAGACCTACTCCAGGACGTGCGCCACCTGCTGGCAACACACAGTCACAGTAGACCTACTCCGGGACGTGTGTTACCGTCTGGGAACACACAGTCACAGTAGACCTACTCCAGGACGTGCGCCGTCTGCTGGCGACACACAGTCACGGTAGACCTACTACAGGACGTGCGCCACCTGCTGGCAACACACAGTCACGGTAGACCTACTACAGGACGTGCGCCACCTGCTGGCAACACACAGTCACGGTAGACCTACTACAGGACGTGCGCCACCTGCTGGTAACACACAGTCACGGTAGACCTACTACAGGACGTGCGCCGCCTGCTGGCAACACACAGTCACGGTAGACCTACTACAGGACGTGCGCCGTCTGCTGGCAACACACAGTCACAGTAGACCTACTCCGGGCCATGCGACACCTTCTGGCAAAACACAGTCACAGTAGACCTACTCCAGGACGTGCGCCACCTGCTGACACACACAGTCACGGTAGACCTACTCCAGGACAATTTGCCAATATATAGGATTTTCAAAAAATTGATTTATATCATGTAACAACTTGGGTTGAAGTTAGGTAGGTTCTATTTCCTAGTATTTAGTAAGATAGAATAATGTAAACATAGGCCTAAGGGCAAAAACGACGGTTTAGATTGATCGCTGAAAAACATTAAAGCTGTGTGTAGTATATTTGCTTTAGAAATTAATAAATGTTTTTGCCAGAATTTTTTTTATTAAAAATGAAAAATACACCATTAACTATAGAACGCAACTTCTATAGTCAATGTTTATACAGTTTAGAAGGCAAAAAAATAAGGCCATCTTTCAAAGATTAGTTTTCGTTTACTTTGTTCCTGGTGTAGTCCTACAACATCCTTTAATACAGTTCCTTTCAAATCCTTTAATGTGGCCCAAAACAGGACAGGAAATAACATTTCAAGTGATTAAAAACCAAACCTTAGCAATCAAACATACATAGTTTATACCCTATAAAACCTAATTAAACTTGTAATTCTCCTGTTTTAATTACACGCATTAAATATCAATTCAAAAACAAAGAACAAATACGAATCGCTAATCCTATGCTGACCAGTGTAATAAATAACGGATCGGATGAAATGGAATGTGTTTGTATTGGAATATTATGACGATGAATTTGCATAATTATGATAATCAAGGGGCGGCGCCGTTGTGAGGATCGGTAATTGTAAATCAGTCCGACACCTCATCACATGCACACCTCTGAACTGAATCCTGCCACACGGACAACACAGGGCGACAGTGCATCTCTGCCACACGGACAACACAGGGCGACTGTGCTGCTCTGCCACACGGACAACACAGGGCGACAGTGCATCTCTGCCACACGGACAACACAGGGCGACAGTGCATCTCTGCCACACGGACAACACAGGGCGACAGTGCATCTCTGCTACACGGACAACATAGGCGGACTGTGCAGGTCTGCCACACGGACAACACAGGGCGACTGTGCAGCTCTACCACACGGACAACACAGGGGGACTGTGCAGCTCTACCACACGGACAACACAGGGCGACAGTGCATCTCTGCCACACGGACAACATAGGCGGACTGTGCAGGTCTGCCACACGGACAACACAGGGCGACTGTGCAGCTCTACCACACGGACAACACAGGTGGACTGTACAGCTCTACCACACGGACAACATAGGCGGACTATGCAGCTCTTCCACACGGACAACACAGGTAGACTGTGCAGCTCTGCCACACGGACAACACAGGCGGACTGTGCAGCTCTACCACACGGACAGCACAGGGGGACTGTGCAGCTCTACCACACGGACAACACAGGGGGACTGTGCAGCTGTGCCACACCGACAACACAAGCGGACCGTGCAGCTATACCACACGGACAACACAGGCGGACTGTGCAGCTGTGCCACACCGACAACACAAGCGGACTGTGCAGCTATACCACACGGACAACACAGGCGGACTGTGTGTCCACATGGACAACACAGGGACAATCAGCTCAAATAAAATCCCAGTTGCAGACAAACAGGCGATTGATGATTAACCGCTTCTGCATGTTGATTGGCCGTGATAAGTGGCCATTATGACGTCATTAGCCCGGTGGAAACAGCTGATGCAGCGACCGCCGCGCTCTACCGCTTTGATCAACTGCGCTACACTGCCAAGTCATAGTAATTGTCAAATATTGGACCGTCGGTCAATTACCTTTGTCTGCACTTGTAATGCGATAGTTGACAACCGACCCGGTCACAACGTCACGAGCTGATCTGTGAGGGTTAAACAGGGTGACAATTAAGTCGGCTGCCCGTTTACTGTAATTACCTTTACACCACAACAGATGACAATACCGAAGATCCCACATCATTGTGGTGATAGTGACCTACTTATCCGCGCATCACTCGAATAACGGAAGGCCCGTCAGGAGGCTATTGATAATCGTAAGCAGGTTGATGTGTACATTAAAGTAAATGTCTTAATTAGTATACAGCAAATTGCACTTCAAGAGGTTGACGACATTCCATCAAACTTTCTAATAAAAACAATTGAGCAAAACTCATAAATGCAGTAAATACCAAGATACTCTACATTTTTTTTAAATGGGGATAGTGACATATTGTTCTTAAGTAACAGGTTAACCGAGCCTTGCTTGTTGGTTTAAATTTAGTTATGATATAGTGTCATGGTAATAAAGCTATTAAATTTCCACCAACAACCAACTATACCTCTTCACAGTTAACAGGTGTTTCAAAAGGTCTGCTTAACATTACTGATCCTTTATTTTTGTATACCTTTTGTTTTTATTTCGTTGCCAAAATAGCAACCCATAAGACCATTGTTAAAAATTTACGATTTTTAAACTTAAAT
Source organism: Neoaliturus tenellus (assembly GCA_030545055.2). NCBI lineage: Eukaryota > Metazoa > Arthropoda > Insecta > Hemiptera > Cicadellidae > Neoaliturus > Neoaliturus tenellus. The sequence continues at coordinate 45,752,562 of CM061531.1, read as the reverse complement.
TTAGATCAAATTAGATTTTTCTTGGGATTGAGGCTGTTTCTAAACTTATTTTTGGGCCAGAACACTCTTAGATGCAAAGTTTAAGCAAGATCTACCCGCTAGATTTCGAGATCGTGGAACACACATTCCTTCAGACATTGCTCGTATTATAGTATAGGATTACAATGGTTCAATTCTTAAAGAACTTTTCCAAGGTTCGTCCCTCAAGGTAGTCTTAGAGACTACTTCATACCCAAATAATTTTCAATCGCATTAATTTCTACTATTTTAACAACATACCTGTAACGCGTCTTTTCCCACTCGGCCGTCTTAGCAGCGCGACGGTGGCGAGAAGCGACAAAGTGAATATCGACTCAACAAGTTGGTAATTAGCAGCGCCGAACTTGGCCGCCAGGGTGTCGGTGTGCTCAGCGCACTTGGCGATGGGTTCACTTGTTTGTTGAGATAAATGCGCTTCTCAGGGAGGGGACAAGTTGTCTGAAACAGCAATTTAGTCATTTCATGTCATTGAAGTAGATTTTTGTGAATTAAGTTGCGAGGTTGTGTATCATTGCCGTGCTAAGTTATAATTTATTTTGGTTAATTTGTATTGGTCTTAAATAGTTTTGCTAGCACAATTTTGTTTAGGCTATACCATAATTTTTACATATAGACCAACTAATAAAAACTGTCTTTTCTAGACCTCGTTGGTACTACTCTCAGTCCTATTTGTAAATATAATAAAGTGAAAACTTCCTTGTCGTAAACATGTTATGCATTTGTTTCAGGGGCACTTATTAAATTGTATTATTATTCAAATTGATGATAATTTAACTAATTTACAATTGAGAAATGTTTTACTGATTTTCAAGCTTTTTTATTATTGCCTTGCTTTATTTTCTAATTGATAATTAACTTAGTCTGTTTATTAATTTCCTCGTTTATTGCAATGAATATGTTATAACATTATTTTTTCGAGAAGTGTTAAGTATAAAGGTTATTATACAGGTTATTCAATTTTGCTTGCGAGATGGTGGTAAGATTGATCATTTTAAAGTTTATAGACTACAGTAAAACCAAATAACCAGCAAAGAAAGGCACCGCAACAAATTACAACTCTTCAGCCAACAAGCCCACCCGCCAAGAGATTCCAAGAAGCCGCAATCCGCTGACACCAGGGCGCGCGGTGGTCCGCTCGGATGGAAATAACTGTGAAATTTCGTGGGCGTCAAACTCCGAATAACGGTGATTTATCTTGTAACAGTTTCCCGGGAAATGTAACGGGAATCAGACGAAAATAACGAGAAAAGTAATGCGGTAGCGAGTATTCGATGCGGACGATGATGAGTGGTGATATAAAACAGCTCAAATGAGGCGGCCCGCCGCTGGAGAGGGACCAGAGATGAAATGAGCGACGACGGGATTGTCGCGGTATCGGAGAGTGGCAGCTTTGATGTGGACGTTACTGGAGACGCTGCCAGCCGATAGCGATAGCGGAGGGAACGTTCTTTGTCATTGTTGCTGCAATATATGCTGCTTTTGAGGTTGCAATTTGTTAAAAGGAAAGGGAACACGCTTATTGTTATGTCAATTTTGGTTGAAGAATATATTACTTTTTCAAGGCAGTTTGATAATTATTATCAAAGTAGAAATTATATATATAAAGATAATTTATTAAATAAATTAACACCTTTTTCCTCCATTGAGGAAGTTGCAAAAATACAAAGGATAATTTACAAATTAAACTATTAAATTTTGATGAAAAGATTTTTAGGTTAAATTTTAGCATTTTGCATATAAATGATTCCGTAAAATTGCGACTGAGTGCTTGATGTTTGATATTACAATTTTATTTAGATTTTCTTTCTTTAAACCAAATTTCTTCCAGAACGCCTGTGTTAGTTGTGGAATCGTGCCCCTTGATCCAATGAATATTCCAATTACTTCAAATTTTTCAATTTTATATTTTTCTTTTAGGTATGGTATTGTCGGTTCGTAGATATTTCTTTTTTCTCTGTCCACTTCGGAAGGCTGATTTTTACTTATTTCAAATCTTATCGTAGGGTCGATTATATATCCTGTCTTCTTACCTTCGTCAAGACTTATTACATACATATAATAACTTTACCAGTAGCATAAATTAATGTCTTTTCAATTATTTCAGGTGAGCCTTATTTTAAATAAAATTTTAAAACACAACATAGTAAAATCGTTTAACTTACTTCTCTTATATTGTGATTTGAAATGCATTGATCGCAAAACATTAGTTTACATTCCATTACCTAAATTTAACAAAAATATAATTTGTAGTCTGTAAAATGAACAAGAAAAATGAAGAATAAATTGCTTGAATACGGTATTCTTTATCATACAAATACGCTTATTGGTTTAATCTTATTGAAAAGTTAAACAGTAGGCCTACAAGGAGCAACTGAGAGTCTGCCGACCGGTTAATATACCAACAGAGATAGTATTGAAGGTGGACTATTGAAGTAGAGAGGTGTAATCGGCTACATCTAGCATTCAATGGAACCCCACGCGCTCTGTCGGGGCTATGCTGAACCAACACCGTGGGCCGACGCCTGACTCCCGTTGTGGATCATTCAACCTGATTTATTCAATGTTGATGTAACTGGCACTTTCAACTTTTAATTTTAGTCCGCCCAGTGCGGTACTGCCTTAAGTGATAAATTATCTCGGGTATTGATGTTTACATTACGGCTAGTGTGATAAAGAAATAATTTGTTTCTTGAGGGACTCTTAACCCATTCAATAAAATAAGAAATTTACATCACTTTGGCGAAATTTGGGCAAAAAGCATATCAAGGTAAATACTTTTAGACCATCTAGTTTTAACTGCCGAACTCATCTGAGTTTTGATTTCTTAAATTTACCTGTCGACCGTGTAAAGTTATCATCAACAGATTTTTCGCTATTTGAACTACACTATTGACTTAAACAATACTACTGTATTTTGTAAAAAACTAATCGGCAATGGTGGTGTTTTGTTACTGCAATTGTTGCATTGCAGATTGATTTAGTCTAAGGAAAATAACAGATTAGTAATTTTTATCTTTGTTGTACAGTATAATCCGCATTACAGAAATTTCAATTAAATAGTTAATTCATTTCTAGTCTTTTAAAAAACTTAGAGATCAAATGATAGATAAAATTCTCCCCTAGAAATGTTTCCTATGTATTCTAAATTTACTCCTAATAATGAGGGGGTGAAATGATACTTTATCTCCCTAGGGTAACAAAGTACACTCGTAAGAATAACATTGTGACAGTTTGGCAACACTGCAAAATGAAAAATGACAACTTTATCACTTAAAAGATTCACTTTACTCCCTTAGCACAAAAATATTTAGTTGTATTGCAAATCCCTTCCAAATACATCCACGGCGTTCATTGATTAAATCAACCAATAATTAATAGCAACTAATCATGATAATCAGTTGAAAATAAAACGGATTCATTGAGTTAGCATGTTGCATCTCGTGGATCGCTGTCTGACGCGAGAGTTGTTGTCGCCCCGGGGCCGGCGGGGTTGATGCTGCTGTAGCGGCTTTGAACTCCTCACAATATCCTGCCTGTAGGTGTCGCTCACTCAGGTGTTGTTTACCTCCTTTTGTGTGCCCCAACTTTCGCCGGCTCCAACTTCGGGAAACTAATACGGCAGATATTAAACTCCCTTGTGTTGGCATCACTGTCTCGGATACGCGTGTTTACATGGGAGACTGGTTTGTTCAGCGATAGACCCCGGTGAGGCAAGCCAGACGAGGAGAAGCCACAGATTTTGTGAATTTTTTGTTTCCATCAGTTCTATTAATTTTTGTGGTTGTTCTAGGAACGCCTTTTAGTAGCATCGCCTCATATAACATAACAAAAAAAAGGAATGGTAAACAAATCGATATGTGTGGATTTTATGAGTTTTATCTATAAAATCGATTAACGGTTCACAGATATTACGGTGCTCATCTCATAAATACATCCAGCTCGTGACTCATTCATTAGTTTTGATTTGACATTATTATTCTACGAGAAGGTTTTACAAATGTATACAATAAATTATTTATAATCGTGGATGTATAATTCCATCCGCAGAAATATGAACGTCGTAAAGCATGGATGAATGAGTCAACCAAGGACGCGGTCGACAAAAACCAGAACCAGTTGCCGAGATTCCCAGAAGCCAATAATTATAACGTATTTGGTCATTATTATTTCGGGCATAACGAGTCGGGTAATGACTGGAATTATGTGTAAAAACAGCCGATCACTCGGACCTGATTATGTTATTGTATCAGCTGATCGGTTATGCGGCCTCTTTGTGTGTGGTCCTCCTTCTGGCCACTCTTTGTCTCCCTTTTTATGGCGACCTATTCGTCACAAACGATTTAAATATTCATTTATCCCGCAGCGTCCATTTTAATTAGACAGCTGGCCGGTGCTTTTTCGGTTGTGTGCTTTTGATCTCTATCAGTCTCGTGAAGCCTCTATTGGCCGGCGTGTCGTCTGGCCGTGAGTGGCTGCTTACTTATGTATGGATCATCATTTGTTGGGTGTCATGCAGCATTGAGACGTTCGAGAGCCTCCTGGAAAGTCACCTCGGCCTGAGGCTCCGATGTTCACCTGCGAGTGAACCTATCATGACGCGATCAGAACTATCAGTCTCTCCTTTATACGTACTGTACAACAACCTAATTGATCAGTCCAAATATCAGTCGGCCGAAGACCATTCTAGAAATACAATTGTTTACTCACTGTGTGTCACAACCAGATATTGGGAAATAAGTTCAATACAAAAATTATTTTCATCCAGCACTGTTTTTAACCTATACTCATAACGAGAGAGCAAATTATCTTTTATCCACGTGGTTTTGAGCGCTAGACAATTATTAGTTATTAATAATAAAATGTAATTTTTTAAATAATAAATGTATACAGTGTTTTAGTAAGTATTTTAAGTATTCAAATTTCTGTGCAAATGTTAGCTTAATACTTTCTGTAATTTTATAAGTCTAAAGGCCCCGGTTATTTATATGTATTTTTCTGTTTCAGGTAAGTGATATTCCACCAATCTGTGACGTAATTTCAGTAAGTACTTGGACATGTTTTAGCAATAACAAAAATAATCGCTTTTCAAAGTTAAATTGGAACGCATTCCTCGACGCCGAGCTATTCGAAATCCAATCACAACTTTTGTCTAGTTGTAATTAATAGAATTGGTTTTTAATTCAGTTCTAGACCGACGAAAAGTTTTCGAAAATTAATTAAAAGGAGAAAAACTTAAATAAACGAAGGTCTTTAGCCTTGTAAAGGCCTGTAAAGGTGTAATGATTAACAGTTGCTAGAATTTAACTTGCTTTTCAGTTTCTTCCCCGCTGTAATTCTAATGGTTAATTGCCTAGCAACAGGTAGTTTTTGTCCAAATTTTATTCCTTGAACATTGACTTTCGTATAGTTTATGAAAGTACTTTGTCATAAAAACATGTTTACGTCGTTTCAAAAATATGTGACATAATAATTATTATAAATATTTTAAGATAGTAGATTTTTAAAGTTAATGGGAATATATGTTAAAAACTATTAAAATAATATCATTGTTAATAACCTACAATTCTTTAAATGTTATATTACCAATTATCATTGATTTGATTATTTCAGGTGTCTTAAAATAGTATGTAGATTGAAAGGAAGTGTTTATATTAATTTACTGTGTTCATAGTACAGGTGAAGTAGCATGTGCATGTGAATTGTCATTTCCATTCTGTGAGTGTGTGAAGGTCAAACCTACTCAAGGAAGCACAGTTTATGGCGCTTACCGACTTACGTTGTTCATTGAGAAAAGTTATACCCTTTACCTTCTTATTAAGCATACTCAATGTCAGCAACTTATTCAAATAAATCAGCAACCTTATGGCTTGCTGTTTGTGTAAGATTGTTACATATGGAATAATTTTCTCTTGGTATGAAAGTGGGAATGTTAAAAATATATATATGTAGTTTTTAGGGCAACTATTATAGACTATCCCCGATGCGTCCAACATAGTGGCACGTCAAAATAGTTTTACCTGAGTATTAAAAAAAATTGCAGTATAGTGGTCGGTGCCTTATAACTTCTTCCCAATTTGGAAAATGCACATAACCATATTTAAGACCCAAACCTTTATTTCGAAACCTTTCCCAAGGCTTGGGAAAGGTTTCTTCTGAAGAACGTCCACTGATCCAAATAATTTATGACGTCTGAGAAGTTTGAGACCCTCCTTTCTGGTATGTAAATCACAAACCCTTTACTTTCGCCCCATTTAACTGGAAGCCCTCCTTTAGCGGATATTTTCCGCTCAAAGGTACATTTCTGATACGGGTAACCCAATAAAATACTGCGGTCCCTTCAAAGCCTCTTGAAACGTTTACAGATCATTAATATAACTGGGGAAAAGAAATTGCTTAGTCGAATATTAGTCTTTTGAAATGTATTTTTATAGCCGTTTTAATTGATAAAGGTCTTTCATGAGAATTCATAGAGGCTTCCTATGGAGACCGATACGTAATCTAATGTTGATTTATTCTTATCGGAGGAAAATACGTAACTCGCGTCAACAAACAGTAGAATCGTAAAGCTAATGTTTAGTCATTCGTCCCGGAACTGTGATGGCTCTTATAAAACTTTCGAGCGACTGTTTGGAAAGGCTGATGTTAAAAATTACATCGAGTAAAAATCGTTCCGGCGATATTTCGTGCTCGATGACAAACATGGAGTATCGCGGACGTGACCAAAGTGTGGATACGATAGAGAGTTGGACTTATACTGCAACACTCTCCCAGCAGCCTGTGTAGCCATTGGTTGTAATGAACGCACACAATCGCACATCAACGATTATATTGACGTTTTCATTTTGTTATATTTTTATTTAGGTAATATTGGTTCTGAAAGAAAATTATTTTATTTCGACCATGTTTGAATTGTTTATGTTGGATTTTTTTAGATTAGGTTATTGTCGAAATAATGAGCTTTGGAATTGAGTTTGAAAAGTTTATTGAGTCTTTTTATTGAACTCTGTATTAGATACAAAATATAATAATAAAGAACATTTTTTCCACCCGATAAACCTTTGTAAATTTTAATAATACGTAGCAGAAACTGATAATTACAAGAGGCAGTGCACGCAAAATCAGCTTCAATAGTTACAATTATTTCTTAATTGTGTATAATCAACAACTGCACAATTTTATAGAGGATAATATTCGTGATAGTATTTCAGACAAAAGAGAGACCTGACATTTTTAAGACTTAATACTTCAGTAGTTAAGATCAATTTAAAGTCTCTGAAAATGTGTCACTTTTATAGGAAAAGTAAACCCAACCAATCAACAGATTGAGTCCCACAAGCATGTTGTTCTGACGGTGGAGCGCAGCGAGTCGCAAGTGAACAGTCGCACCACTATCAATCAAGTTGCCGCCTCCGCGTGTTGTGTTGTATTCATTTAAATGAGTTGCAGCTTGCGCCGCAGAATAATCATAGTTTGAACATATCTATTAGTCATTTACGACATTGTCATCTGTGACAGTCTAAGGGATCCTCCCGTTCCAAAAACATTCTACCCGGTGTGACAAAGACTAATTAACGCACTGCTCTTTGTCTGTTCCTGTCTGTCTCGTCAGGCGGGTGATTTCGGCAAATTTGTAACAGAGTTAATTTATTAATTGCATTGCTAAGCGAGGAGGATAGGATAATTTTTCTACATTTTAAATGAATATGAATTTTAAAGTTATCGCACTAAAAGTGTGTTTTTCACGCCATTCTCAAATACATAAATGATGATATATTATTGTGTGTTTTATTTCTTTGATCCAATATGAGAAATGCTTTTAAAAATAAAATTTTGTTGGTTTCTAACGTTTAAAAATCGACGGTATACCAGTTTCAACACTTTACTATTAAAACTTTCAACAACATTCTATTGGCTCATATATTCACAGAAGCGGAATACATAACTTTATGACTTGCTTTAATTACATGTCGTTCAATCTTTATGTTTTAAGCATTTCCTAAAAAAAAGTTGAAATTGGGAAATATTGCTGAAGCTTTGTTTAATGGAAAATTCCCCACCTGCCAGAGGGTGGCGATTGTTCTAAATACACAGATATTTATTTGTTGCAGCGTCGAGTAACATTTTTGTTTTGAGCACGTCGCGGCGCACTCTCCTGGACACTGGTGACATTTGGATTAATTGCGCGGCCCAAAACCAACCCCCTCCTACCCCCCCACCCCCAACACACACACGCACATACACACACACACACACACGCTCGTGGTTCGCAGTACGTGACTCGATGTCCCAGGAGATGTTTTAACATTTGAACCATTGCATTTGCTCCTTTGTGCCTCATTTTAAAGTGGTTATTAAAACTATATTTTATACATTTTACTTATTAAACCTGAGGTATTTAGATTTACTGGAAATAAATCGGTGAACATTCCTAAAGTCTAAAATAAGAATCCATTACTTGTAAACAAACGAATGAATGAATTTCATTCAATACAAGAGAATACCGGCTGTAAGTATAGTCTTAGTAAACGTTAAATCTTAAGTATAATAGTACATTCAATTAAAGTCTAGAAGGCCCTAAGCAGATTATTACATACATACTTGTATGTATTTCAGGTAATGACATATTCCAGACAATATGGCGCGACGCATTATTGTTCTCGTACCGGAGGGCCGGTTACAGAGAGTGTCGTGTGTTTGTATCAATCATTAGCCGCTACAATAGCAGACAGATGCGCTACGTTCATTAATTACCTTTCCTTCCCTTCGGATCCCGACATTGGGCGTCGCGGCGCCCTTCTACACTGTACACTACTGACGAACCATTGTAAAACTAATAGAAGGAAAACACTTCCATCAACCATCGGACAAAATTATTATAACAAGTTGTTCAGTAGGTAAAAACAAGCAAATATTGCAATGCAACATCGCCTATCCTGTGTCCCATCTCAGGTTTCGTCTGCCTGTATATACAATTTGATGAATCATTCATCTATGTTAAACTTTTTTGTAAAGAATCGGATTTGGCTGTTGAACTGTTATATTAAGACTCAAATCGAATATCTATACGCCTAATTTAAATTTGGGTAGTTGCTACAATTGCGACAAGTTCCGATTCATTAACACTAACCGTTAAAAAATATATAATTTATTAATTAAAAACTGCATACAGACAGACGGAAGATTTATCTAAGCAGGACACAACTTGTTTTGTGATCACTTACTGAATAACCCGGTAAACTTTGGTCCCGAAAAACTAGGATCGCAGTTTCGGTGCGCCGCAATGAGTGATGTAAAACTAAACTGAGCCTGAGAACGAATAAAAGTTGAAGAACCATACATAATAATACATTAAATATATATGATACATTTCGTTAAAAACTTACAGAAAGACATCGTTAATATAGTGATGTAATAACAAATTAAAAAAAAAAAAATATCGCTTCCATTGCATGTCGCAAAGAACAGTGACACAAATTGACATTGACGAATATACTCCATCTCAATCAACATTCTGCTGTTTCAACATTGAAATGGACAGCTCCGACAAGGATAAACAAATTGCCATCATTGAAATAATCAGTTTTCCTGCGTCCCCTTGCCGTACCATCTACGTCTCGGGGGTTCACTCTGAAAATGTTTTTAACTCCTATTATTTAACGACCATAGCCACAAAAAGCAGTGTACACATCAGTTTTATGACCTGTCTTCGCCTTAATATCCTTTGCCAGCTTTAAATATTAAACATGATCGCCTCAGCTTTGGCTTTGAGGGCCTTTTGCGTGGCAGTTTGTTGGTATATAGGCAATACTTAATTTTAAAACCAAGTCTCATCATTGATTAGGCATGTTTCATTTTATAAAACGTTTCACAGTGAAAGTGGCAGTATTTTTACAAATTATTTTACTAATTCTTGAACAACAGTTTATTTTGTAAATTATTTTATGTAACAACAGTGGACACATGAAGTAAATTACTTAGCGTACTGTTTTTTAATCATCGCAAAAACATTTCCATGTGAAGATTTAAATTAGTAATTTTTATTTGCTTCAATATCAATCCCTTTTAGGCGTATAAATATTACTTCGAGAGTAGGTTTTGGGAACAATTTTTCCAACTGAATGAAATAACAACCTGTGTATTATACCTTGTATTGACCAGTATTTTGAGCGTGTGCCCACTTACATCCTCCAGTGGCCCCGTGCTGGCCAGTAGGATGGTCACTCCCCACGGCCTCTCTCGTCATACATGCATATACATCTCCGCTCTCCCCCATGTATATGTAACGACTCTCTCCCGCCCCCACTCCACCTGCTAATCTGGCCAAAGGTCATTCTGCATTCATTGCCTTCAGCCTTTCCCTACCAACAGCTTTGATCACGGTATGGATATTGGCTATAGAGGCCCTCCATTTGCATTTTGTAACTCGCTGGAGACTCTTCCGATCATATTTAATTACAGTCACTGCGATACTGTGTCGCAAACGGATTAAATCTCCATAATTTTGAGTGGACTTTTTGTATTAAGAAAGAAGTTACATATAATTTTCTAGTACTGGAGTACTTGTATATCTGTGCAAATGACATACATTATCCATGTAATATAACAGTCCACAGTTGAAAAATTTGAAGCCAACTCTCAAGATAAATTATTATGATTTGAACTGTTATTTGTATACTGTAACGCTCGAGACTTTAGAAGCCACAAAGGAATTAGGGGATTTTTTATGAATTTATTAAGACCCCCCCTACAGCGACTCTTCTTTCGATTAATCAAAAAAAAGGGGGGGGCAACTAGGGTGCATGGGGGCAGAGCCCCCAAAGAGCGGTACGCGAGTCCATATAATATTACAGTTTATTCAAACTTAATTTAAAAGTAAATCAACATTCAGAAAATTATCTCATCATAAAAATCTTTAACTCTAAAGCAAATCCCTGTGGTTAAAATATGAGTGTTAAAAATAATGTTACGTTTTTTTCAATATATGGGGTTAAAGTTAAGTGTATGTATAAAGTTAAAACTATTGATAAAGTTTCAAAGAAAGACGCTATTTATATCTGTACGTTATGAAATATGTAGGACTAGTTTCATGTACTTTTGTCGAACAAACTTCAAGAGCTAAGTTATCCCGCTCAGTCCAGTGTGACTTGTATACTCTCTCAATGTCTGTTATTCTGGGAGAAAAGAGATAAAAGAGCCATTCCGACACTGATTTAAGCACAAAGCTCTGTATACCGAGGCCATAAAAAGTTGCGGCCTCCTCAGGAAGGAAGCGGAGTGACGCGGCAGCGACTTTGTTATCGCGTCCGCGGCCCGCGAGGAGCAACCCCGTAAATCTCAACTTTGCGCCCGCGGACGGTGGAAATTTAAATATTAAGTTTCCGAGCTGCGTGCTACATTATCTTAGCTAATTCCGGAACACGTTTTTACTCTTTAAGGAGCGACCGGTAGCGGAGAGCGACTAATTCACACGCGAAATGATTCGACCTCGTAAATGGAGGGGACCACGCGATGTGATGTCGACACGCACGGCGTCTTTAACGCCTCCACCGCCTTCCTTGCTTCCAACGTCTCAAACGCTTCCACCGCCTCCTTCCTAGCCTCCACCGGCCCAAACACCTCCAGCTCCTCCATCGCCTCCCGCGCTTCCACTGCCTCCAACGCCCCTAACGCCGCGTCTCATCTCTCACTGGGGGAGTGTCCCGGAAAAAGCTAAACAGCGAACGGTGGCTTCATCTCTACCGGACAAGCATCAATTTTGTCTTTACGGGAAAAATACACATTCTATGCAATAGTGAGTAATTTTATTGGAGATGGCTTTAAGCAGAGGTTCAAACTTCTGTTGCTTGAACCTCTGTAAAGACGAATCTGTGACACATTTTTATCCCCCCAATAAGCACCAACGGATCAGAATTGGCCATGGGTAAAAGTTATTTATTTATATGAAATTGCAAACAATTTTTTTTCTATTCAATTTTTGACAATGCAAAAAAGTATTATTAATGAATACCGTAAATTATTATCACTAAAACTTTAGACCAGACCACAGCTTCCACAAAGTTTCTCAGTTTTTGTATTACTCAATTTCCTGTAAAAATGTATCGACGGGAATAAAAATATAAGAGGAAGAGATTTGTGGACTTCGCGTCAGTGAGACAGATAAGAGTGACAGCAAATCACAACGAGACGCCAATCTCCGGCGTCGAGCATCGCAGGAAATGCGTCAGTGAATCCCACCTGTACACCCAACACTCATCCATGACACTTGGAAAACGCCAAGGGAAATTCACCAACGGGTGGAAAGACAGCGGAGTGAGACAATAGTTGTCAGTCGGCCGGTGACACGCATTGTGCTAGACAATACTGTGTGTCTGCGAGTACCCTCAGAGACAACAGACAGACACGTCATAGGTGACACGAGAATCACGGGACATTTACATCACCACAAGTGTCCTTCATCACACTGTGATCCGTCATTGTCCTCAGGTATGTCGGCAAATGTCTCACTTGACTTTGGAACGGAGAGGAGTGAGCGTTTTGGGGGATTTTGTAAGTGGATCCCAGCCAGTGATATTGTGTAGGTATTAATTACTGGTATTTAATTGACAAATTTACACTAGATAACAAGGAATAAAGTACGCCAAACTTCAGCGTATTGAATTAAAAGGTTTTCCTAACTTAAAGATAGATAATTTAGCTTTGAATGAATATATTATCTATAACCAAGGGATACCATAATTCAAAATGGTGAATTGCAACGAATCCGTCGTCATGTCAAACGAAAAACTATTCTGTCGGAAGAACTCGTTTAGAGGTGACAGCAAACTGTGGAGGCTATAGGTGAGTGAAGGAGGGAGATATGGAGTGGAAAATATTCACAACAGAGGAGCACCCAGAGTTAAATGTACTGGAAGTTATGCTGTGCATACTAAAAGCTACGTCACGAAAACCCCGTTCAATATTTGGAAAAGTTTGATCGCTCAAATAAATACGCCAGGGTTGGATAGCAATCTTTCGTAAAATTCACTGAAGTTCGGCATGAGTAGGATAATCTATTAATACCTAAGCTGTATATTATAGGAGCATGGTTCTCAAATTTATAAACAAAATTAAATTTGTTATAGGCCTACCTATTTTCATTTGAAAACTAAAAAGTATTATGTTTATCTCCACAAGGATACACTAACATTTTGCCTTTTATTATTCCAGAAATTCGTACTATTGCAAAGAGCATATGTTTTATTTTACAGCTTATATTACATTTAATTCAAGGATGCTTTTATATTTCTTAGAACCTCTTCTCCCCCCTTTTTAACACTTTATCCAACCCATAGAATAGACGGAATGTCTTAGACAAACCGGAGGTGTAAATAAACGAGGAAGGTAGACCTTTTCTGGACCAGATATGGCCACTATCTGATACACTAACCAACACGGACCGGTGGACTAGAGGCCCAGACACCAATATTGACCGAGGGCGCGTGCCGAGGCATAGCGCACCTGGTCAACTCATCAACGGCCCTCGTCGTCGTGGCGAAGCATGGCGCACCTGGTTAACTCATCAACAGGCCCTCGTCGTCGTGGCGGGGCATGGCACACCTGGTCAACTCATCAACGGGCCCTCGTCGTCGTGGCGAAGCATGGCGCACCTGGTTAACTCATCAACAGGCCCTCGTCGTCGTGGCGGGGCATGGCACACCTGGTCAACTCATCATAAACAGGCCCTATGATTTCTTTAGTTATTTATTGAGCTCTCAAAACACGTAAGTAGAACATGTGTAAAGTTTTTTTTAAAGATAGTGTAATTGTGGTAAATTTAAACACCTGTTCTATTAAAACTGGCGATTTAAATGACCTCACGAACACTTTGTGCTTACAAATAAAAAGCGGATTAAACACAGTGCTGTGTCCACAATTCGTTAATCCAGCAATAATTCCACACTCGGTAACACCGTAGTTAGCGGTGAGGCTGTAATTAAAACTTTATTGGCTGTTTCAAACAGACTTTATTAGCTCATGGAAATATCGATGAGAGAAAAATTTGAACTCTTGAGAGTTAAGGACAGAAGCCATTTAAACATTCTCCTGCTGATTCTAAGACAACGGATTTTATGTAAGGTATTGTAAGTTGCTTTTCCAAGTGTCTGCATTATTATTTTATTTTACACATTTTCAACAAGTTTTGATAGCAACGGGTACACACGTAGGGCCTATGTCCAACCTTTCGCCTACTAAAACATAATTAATTGTAATATTTTTATTTTTAAAATTAGTCTTTTTACAATATTCCTCAATTAAATCTTATGTATTTTGTAAAACCTTTTTTGTTGTTAATAATAAAATCACAAGTGTTGGATTTTTATTCCTTGTAAACATCTTAATCTTAATGGTTGAAATATTACTCTTTACCAAAACCAATACTTTAAGTCAAATTCTGTATTTTTCTGACAAGGACTTTATCAGTGTTATCCTGATGAAAACAAATAACCTCATATGTCCAAACTTTCACTGTATTCGTTTTACAAACTTATTTTTATAAGCTGATATGTTCTTCAAAACATCCATGCTATGAGTATAGAATTTAGAAAATTAATTTAATTCTAATGTCGTCAGGAATATAAGTAGGCCTACTTACAGCCGTCGTTTTGCCGTTTTACTATCTGCATCACCTGAATACTTACGTAACAGTGACAAGATAAGAAGTCGAGGAATGAATTCTTCAGCAATATACAACGAAGGACAAAGGGAATAGTTGACTGAAGAAGGAGAACAAAAATGTATCTAGCGTCAAAGTCTTGTAAAGAATGTATTATGTAGAGAGTAGCCAGCTCAAAGCTTGCTTGGCATGCGGAGCTCTTGGCGGCAATATAGAAACACAACACAATATCATGGGTCTACTGCGGTCTCTCAGTGTATATACAGTAGTGCGATAACCACCTCAACACTGCATCAGTACAAGGTACGGCAGTGCCTAAATGTTGAACTTTTAGTTATAAAGTTAAGGTTTAAATAAAGTTTTCTGAAATAAAGTAATACTGCAATTTCATATTACATGGCAGCATAATACTGTACTATAAGATGTACTGCATAACTTGCACAGTGTCATTAGCCTGGAGACAAATTTGACGAGCATCAAATTTCAAATACAACCTTACAGTTGTCATACCACTGGTAAACTTACCATTGCAGTGAATTGTCACACATTAACAATATTTTATATCGCCAATTCCAGGTTAAAGTTACATTTCTTGCACTTTGGCAAATATTTTTACTGACCATAAGTTAATATTGGAGCGATTAATTTATTGCAACATTAATATTGTCTCAAATATTATTCAAGACTCAAAAAACTATTTTAACATACCAGTTTCAACAGTGAATGATTAGCTACTAGTGTTATTAAGCTAATCATCCAGGGTTGTCTTACTAATAATGCATTTTGACTCGTTGCTTAACTGCACAAAACGTCTGGGAGTTTCACTCGTGGAAAATGGACATTTAGCCACTTTTACGCCGGCAATGGTGGCAAAGGTGATGCTGAACGTGTCATTACTCAGTGTTACAAGTAGCAAGAAGTGGAAGAGAATCGACCTGCTAAAAGGGTTCCGGTCGATTGCGCTAAATGACCCAGTCTCTAACGTGCTTAACGGACGCCCTCAAGGGCTCGCAGCGACCTATCGAGAGCTGTGTCAATACACTCCAATATTCACGGGTTATCCGTCTCTTTCTGGCCTGTTCCTCATGTTTCCTTTTACGTTTTTTGTTTTTCACGATTGTCTTGTGTAAATGTTTTAGTTTTGTGACGTTCAGTGAAAATAATTAATCGTCTTTTACCCGGCTTATTTGGTCGATGTAAATTATTCGTGTGAAACTCAGAGTATTAAATGGTATTTTGTAATATGGTCGGAGCCAATGATTACGACTAAGCTTCCATAGAAGTGAATAAATCTAGATAAATTGTATTACATTTTTTCATTTCGTCAAATTGTTTTTAATTAAAAACAAAAAATAAATAAATTTGATAAATAAATTCAATCCATTTAGTATTTTTTTTATTTTGGACCTATCCCACCCGAAAATGTATGGATTTCCCAGTCAGATTAATTATAATTTTTAACTAGGCCTAATAACGTGTGGTGAAGCTACCTTATGCTATTTAATATTGTAGGAAAAGGCATTTCAATGGCACTATGGGGAAGCTATCGAAGAACGTCAAGAACGTTTGCAGTAACGTCAATTGAATTTATCAATAATTTCGGTTTTACTATTGTCCTTCGTCATATATAAACCTTGTTGACACTGATATATTTCGGGTTGCACTTTATTAAAAATAGGAAATTACACTGTTAAACATTCCAAAATGAATCTCAAACAACATATAAAGATATTATGTTTATTTTCACGATTATTTTAATTCATCATTACAGTTTTATTCAGGATCATAGTATTGCTTCGAATCAAAGAGGACACGACACCGGAGAAGATTTTATTCTTTAACTGTTTACTCCTGTTTTGGCTTCCTCTTCCCCGAAGCTAACGTTCCGACAGACAATTCATTTAACACGGATTAATACCAGTTGGTTAAAAGCCTTCGCGGATGCCTTCCCATAAATCCCCACTAACAGACAGGGTTGGCGCTTCATTCTCGATCCTTAATGAGCCGTGGCTGACAAATCGCATTTCCGCTTGTTCACAAAAGTAAATAAGAAGGCGGTCGTATCGGAGTGTGGGCGGTGGCGGGCCACGTGGTCTTCGTTAGCCCAAATTGTGTCACTGGAGTAATCGGCGGTTATAAATGTGCGCGGACATGTGGGACTTTGATCTGAGCACGGGCCGCCGCGCCTCCTCAGATAATTGGGTCCAGCAGCGTCCAGCGGACAGCGCGCTGGAGGATAAAAACATCTGCTTTTGGTTTGTGGTAAAATAATAGCTTGAGAGTATTCTTCACTTCAAGGCTGTCAGTGATAAATAAATGCCTATGGCGAAGTTGACATTGGTTGACGGAAACGAAGTTATCACACGTGGAAAGTCTTTTGCTGCTCATGATCCATTCATGTTGAGGACTCCAGGAGTTTGATGTCACCTCGGGCGTGGTCAACCCTAGCTTGATTGACAGTCGGTTGATTGGCCAGTCAGGGGACAGAGCGAGCGGTTTGAGCCTGAAGATCAGTTGTCACAGGAGCACGGGAGTTGCCAATTGATCGTCTACTGTCCAGCGTCTCGCAGCTTTCTTCCCTTTGTTATCCCTTTCTTCTGGAGCCTTGTGCAAAATGCTCATAGAGGCAGACGTGCTTAGCGATTCGACCGGGGTCTTCTCCACAAATACCTTAGGGCTATAACGATCTGAGAAGGTAAAGATAGTAATGAGTGGTCTTGGTTTACTGCTTGGAAAAAGCCATTAAATATTGTTTACCGCTTTGGAAAACATAACATTGATATTACAATGATCCGCTATACTTAATTATTGTTTATTTTTTTCTTTTAAGTAAACACGAACGACTGAATTGTACGGTGCTCTCAAACTGTTCGGTATACTGATAGAGTACTTGGAAAAAAAATATTAAATATTAATTAGACCGGCTGAGTAGTCTAAGGTCATCAAGCTCGTTTCAAAACTCTAAAAAATATCAAAAGGGACAAAAAAGTCAATGGATTTTGGTATTGAAAATATCCGAAAATATTTTACGATTGTGAAATTTATATCAGTAAAATCACTACAATGTTTTCGTTTTTAAATAATGTCTATATTAGGTTACTCAATGCAATGCCAAATATTATGTGATAAATCCTAGCGAGGGCTCGTATGTGATTAAACTCTAACAGGTTTTGGGTTTAGATTCCTCCAGAGTCACAACTCGCCGGGTCGGGGCGTAACATATTTAACTTCCCTTTTTTCACTGTTGATGAATGTAATTTACTTTCATTAGAACTCGGTAGGCTAAATCTTCTACCCAAAGGACACAACAATGTTTTGGAGCAACAAAGTTAACTTTTTTAACTTTGTTTTAACTATAATTAAATAATTATAGTTTAATTATTTAATACACAACAAGTTTTAACTATAATTATTATGCCCCAATCTTCACTCTATAAGGAATCGTTATAATGCCTACTTTAATTTTTTTTAAGTAGATACGAATGTTCTGAAAACTAATTTATAAATTTTACAAAGGCGTATTATAAAATCACTTCATACCTAATTGAAAAACTTTTCCTAATACAGAGTGTTTGAAAAATATTCATCCGATTTACAAAAATCACAACTATATATCTATGAATACTATGCGATCGAACAATACATATGTATCCTGTATGAAAGATGGAGCTCTAGAGTTCCAAAAAGAAGCTGTGGAGATTCCTTAAAAGTTAGATTCCATATAGGAATAAAATTAATGGTCACTTTTTCTTTACTAGAAACTCTGTTGTCAATATGTTAGAAAACTATCTTATCCCTCAGTTGCGGAAAGAAATTCTAATAACACATACCAGCAGAACACCCATGCGCTATACTGGAATCTTCACGTTAGAGAGTTTTTTTTTTAATTTTGGTAGGCTTCCTCAAAGATGGATTCTGCGTTACATCACTGGAATCCAAAATCAATGGACATTACTGTTTGCGATTTCTTTCTGTGAGGGTTTGTAAAAGACACTGTTTATATCCCTCCCCTTTCAACAAAATTGGTTGAACTGAAGAACCACATTAGACATGCTACCCAAGTATAGGTCGAGTTTTGAGTATCGCCTACCCAGACATATGCTGTGCATCTAAAAGAATATGAGCCATATTGAGCATCTGAGTTTTTTTAACACCCCTTATTTTATAGCATTCATTCCAAACAGTCCGATAATGAATTAATTATCCACCTTCAACGCGAAGGATGGTATAAACTTGGCCCTTGTGTCGGACCAATCGTGTAGACTCGGGTGTTTTACACGGACGGTTGTAGGGTGTACGCCCGCCGCGATAAGAAGCCTGAATATCCGTAAATAAATGATTAGAAGGCGGCTAAGGGTGCAGAGCGGAGAGATATGGCACGGCTCGCGACCCTTCCGCCAGATATGGGCCAAGTAAGGCCCTTGACGGCTCCCCCTGTCGCGCAGTGCACAAATAAAGCACCGTCAACGGATGTCGTTGCGTTTAAAGTCGCCAATAATTGTAAAAATAAATCTGTTCTATGTAATAAATAGCTTACTGCTTATCAATTCCAGCAATAGTTTGTAAATATCCAAATTATGATTTGTAAAATAAATATTTTTACATTGTTTTGCTCTTTACTGTTAAACAGGCTTATAAGTATAAAATCGAGAGAGGAAATTTTTTATTGTGTAAATTTCTGTGAGAATTTACAAATTAAAGTAAAAATAGAAATTGAGACATTTTTAGAGCTCATGATAGAGATGTTAAATGTGTATTTTATTAATACGGGACGGGATCAAAAGCGTTAAAAATGAAAGAAATATTTTAAGGAGAATATCAATTATCGTGTAACTAATGAGCACACCCTGTATATTTAGCGGTTCATTTAGAATGATAAAGAAATACAGCAAAGCTTCCAGGCGTTCTGTGTCTCTGATCAAAGGCGGAACGGAGGCTGATTCTGATTGTGGCCTTCGTCCACAAATGAACTTGAACTTTTCAGCACGCCGCGCCGTACGGCAAGGCCAGGCCCCTCGCCCGGTGTAATTCGACAACGGGTTCCTCATGGTTCCTCGTGTTGCGCCTTCCGTGTTACGCGTCGCTACCGAATAGTCTGGAGGTGGGCAGTTGTACGTTGGTCAAATACAGGGTGTCCCAGTACTCTCCGGAACCCTTTTGTATATTTTTCCTTACATTGAGAGAAACATATTTTAAGATATAACTGGTCTCTGATGCTTAAATTTCTGTCTCTCTGCCAGTTTAAAACTTTTACTTAATTCGTGATATCGCATGAGATAACTGCACCTTCTCCGGCGAGCGCTCAATGGCGGCCCGGGGCAATGTTGAGTAACCTCGCTACACATTGTCTATATCTGAGGTGGACCAGAGTGTTCCATGAGTGAAAGGATCGTGAGCAAATACCGGTCGGACAGCCTGCACTTTCATCCCTGCGCCATACCGCACCGCGACCGGCCGCGTTCAGCGTCATGGTTAACTCCAATAACTGTTAAACATTCGCTCGATTGCGGCTGGAGGCTTCAGGTTACCCAACTGCTAGTAATATAAACATTCTAATGGTTTATGGGGATAGTAACGATTATTATTTTGCATATGCATTTCCCATCCAACTGAATACGTTATGCTATAAGGCGCCAAACATAGCTCATTGCATTTAAACGAAACTACTTAAACATTCAGCTATTTCGCATTTCAAACAAATGGCAACACTTCAAGTTGAATTACTTAACCGATTAAAGACTCATGTTTGTAAGGAAGTCTACGGTGAGTATAAAAGAAACACCGTCCCGAGCGAGGGCTCGTCACATCTCCCCTACACCTAATAGGTCTTCAATGTTGCAAGGCTTCCGGCCTCTACCTTCTTCCTCGTCGCCCTTTAACTTTTAATTCACATCATTACTTTATCTTTTTATTGCAGTTTTACTTTTGCTCTCTGCAGTCATCATAAACTTGCAAGCTTTTAACGGTTATCGTCTTAGGTAGTTCAAGAGGTCACGGGTTCAATCCCTGAGGCGTTCATTTCCGTGAAAGCGTTTAATACTCACTAACTAAAATACCACTGGCATTAATAAAGTAAAAAGTAAATTAAATTGAACAAAATGAAAATGGCTTAAAAGGATTTTTCTTTACTTAGGCTATGTAAAGAAATCTAAAGGTTATCTCAGTTGCGTCTAAATTGTTAGGACCAAAGGTTTAATAGAATATTGTATATTACAACCTATTAAACTGGTGAATAGATTGCAATGGAATATTAAAAATTCAAAACTATATTTTGTTAAATATTCTAATTTTACACCGCCCAAAGTAGTGACCAACAGATGGTTGGTTGGCTTCTTTGTTGCGGACTCGCGGCCTTGAGTGATCCAGTGTTTCCAACATTACGACAATCACCGTATTCGCCGGACCCACCAATTCCACACGCGTTTGGTGTCCTCTACTACTCGTGGGGAAACATGTTGATTGTACAGTCCCGACGGAAAACATCGGCTTTGTGCCCCGACACGCAACCCGCCTGATCGCTCTTTATCATCTCTGATTTGACTGGCTCAATTAACGTAATTTGACCCAAATGCGGCCCTGAGTGGAAACAGTTGTAGTTCTGGGGAAAAGCAGCGTAACAACTCAATTTGTGCTCTTAATTCTGAACGCCTCGTGACACGCAACGCCTTCGGCTCAACCGACTTCTTTACTTCCAGTAGCTGAATAGGAGGGAGGCATGAACATTAGTGGTTTATAATAATTACCATACTACGATGTAGTTTTCCCCGTAAGATAAACAATAATTGAATGTTTTCCTATTGTCTAATGGCATATAAATAGTCTAACGATGCCACAAAAGTTTCTGAAATCATGGTATATCATTATATTGGTTTATCATACAGGAAGCTTCATCATAGACCTTGATGAAAAATGAATCGTCACAAAATTCAACTAACATTTGTAATACTCGTAGAATAATGATGTTTCTGGATATTGTAATCAACGCCTAGAGGCCCCATTGAGCAGCCTATTACAGCTACAGTACTGTGCAGTTGATAAATAAAATAGCCTGTTTTCTTTTTGCACTCAAATCAGCCATTCTACTTCTCTAGTAGCCAGTAGAAAGCCGCGGCAGGTTGGCTGAGGCTGAGGCTGCACTCTCTAACTTATGCTAATGACCAGCCAGTGTCACCGGCCTCCGTGACGAATAACTTGTCGGTTAATTGACAGCCCGTCCGATAACAGGTGCGGTGATAACGACCGCGGATATGATAACGCCGATAACAGGTGCAGTGATAACGACCGCAGATATGATAACGCCGATAACGAAGCGATGCTGCCGCTGGGGCGAAGGTTCAAGCTATGATTGACCATACAACAGGTCACCTAAACCTATCATCAAAATAAATAAACTTACCAAAAATAGCTTTGAATGTTATTTATTATATTCATTATTGTGGTTAGAATAAATTATTACTTACATTGTAGTAGGATGTGTTGTGACCCAAAAAATTAACACAGGCAAGGAATTTGGCACAGATGTTGGGAGTATCTTCCTTTTGAACATAAAGTCAACTAAAATTAAAGCCGTGCTATGGAAGCCATCTTGTTGACAAAAAACTTAACGCCATTTTCCAAGATGGCGGCCATAGCCAAGCTTCAATTTTTGGGGACTTTTAGTATGTTCAAAAGGAAGATACTCCCAACATCTGTACCAAATTCGTTGCTTGTGCTAGTTTTTTGGGGTTCATGCAATTTTTCACCTATTTTTACTGTACTATTGTTATAGAAGTAAATTTTGTTTTTTCAATATCCTTTTGTTGTGAAGGTACATTACAAGGTTTACAACGGCCGAATATTCAGGTTATCTCCAAGAAGATTAATCTTATCTTTGATATAACCTGAAGGTGTGGCCGTTGACACAAATCTTGTTATGTACCTCCGCAACTAAAGGGTATTGAAAAGGTAAACAATTATTTCTATAAAGTTGTATTAATACCCAGATGTTTAATATCCAGAAGCACGGATCATGAATGTAAATGTAATTCTTAAAATTGTCATCCGGGATTAAAAAAACTCATCTCTAACTGCGACAAAGAAGATGGTTTAATTGCTAGATGGGGCGTATAAAAGAAACGAGTTGCTCATGAAGACATCTGGCTTACTTATCAGTTTACGCTTTCACGTGAAATGAAAAGTAAACGCTTCAGGATTAATTTCCTCCCGAGTTCAGGTCCCGGTGACCTTTCCTGTGTAAACTATGTTACTGCGTAAATATTGAAGTTTTGACCTTTAATCGCACAACGTGTAAACGAAACTTGAAAAATTATGTTAAATTAGCAATTAAACTATCTTGGTTATTGGAGAACTAAATGGCGTTGTATTTATTCCTAGAAATTTGTTATTAAAAATTGTATTCATTTAGGCACAATTAGAAAATGTTTATATTTAATAACGCATGGTTTTAGAGTAATTGAGGCATTTATTTGACTTAGATGTCTTCTTATAAATTTGGCAATCGAAACTATTAACAGTTTCAGTCTAATATAAAATTGTTTGATAGTTACGAAACGATGAAATTGCTTTATTATTTTAGGTCAAGTAAAAGAACACATTGGTTTATGTTTATGTCAAAGGACTAAAATTGTGTAGCCTACGAGTTATTTCACATATAAAATTAATAGTATATCAACTTTTATGCAAATTCGTACAATAATATTGTTGGCCTTGTAGTCATTGATTCAACGATTCACGGTCATTATCGATGACACGGTGATGATCATCGATTGAAAGTCATCGATTTCGATTATAAAGCTATTACAGTAAAAAGACATAAACACCCTCAAATACAGCCATAAATGAAATAGCATGCCATCAAAATTCAAAACCAGTAATAAAATACATATGAAGGTTATCTCACATCAGTATACTTTAATGTGACAGTGTACAAAACTTTGGACAACTTGAAGCAAATTTCACCTGCCTCAGTGCTTTTGCTTCCGGTAGAAGTGTTTTCTTGACAACTCGATGAACTCTTGATTAGTTTGTTTGTTACTGGCTGTGTTTGATCGCAAGTTTATACCTGGGAGAACATTAACCGTCGTGATTTACATGGTAAAATGTACCCAGTAATCATCGTAAAATTGTTTTCGGCTAAGCGCATTGCAATCATGAAGTGAGTGCTCCCTTAGTTCATATTTATTTATTCATTAGTTTCTCGACTTTGGGGTTTTGTCTCACGACTTGGAAAATTTGGTTTAAATGCTGTAATTTTTTTACTCCGATAAAAAGGTATAGCTTAAATGTTATTCCCCCTTAGACTTGCAAATTTCCAAACGAAAGCTGTTAACCTCGGTAATGTTTTAGGAGAATTCCTGCATGGAATGAAAACCACGGGAGGGCAGTTAAAGAAAATGTGCGAGATTAGCATTTCAAAATACGCACGTTGAAACTTCAGTGAAACTTAAAAGCAGTAAATTCGGTCGACACGTTAAGCATAATACTGCATTTGTAGTACATTGCTGAACAGCTTGATAAATCAACATAAACAAGTTTGTACACAGTTGAATATTGAAATTATGAGCTTGGATAAACTTTTTAGAATCCTGTTTGATAATTGTAGAAATCTGACACGTTTCAATAAATCAACGTGTTCTCTTTTAACTTTAACATTGTGTCTGAATGTTAATACTAACAATATTTTGGTGCTGAATTTTTCTATACGTAATGGATTACACAAAATAACGAAAACCATTTTTATTACTACAACATATAAAATCTTTATGTTTTTTTAAATAAATGACGGTGTAACGGATAACCGAGGCACCAAGACCGAGACTCCACTATTGCACAACCATCGACGGGCTGTAGGCCCACCTCCCTCCCGTGAGTGTTTCTGGAGGTTCTCAGGTTGAGGCACTCCCTTGTCGACGCTGATGACTTGATTGTCCAGAGATTGGTGCCAATCCCGACCGGAGAACAACGCCTCTCGGAGGATCTGTCAGCACACAACGGCTTCCCTCCCCACCCCCTCACACCGTACGCCCTCTCATCTCATCTCTCATCCTCTACTATACTACTGAACCTTCGTTACCAGTCCTCAGCCCTAAATACCCCCAGTTTATTCAAACAAACTGCTGCTGTAGTAGAATGCTGTGTAGAACATCCGGTCCCAACCATCTTTCAATTAAAGTATTAGTAAAATAATTGTGAAATGTTAAAGAACTATCAAAACATGCAAAGATATTTATTGTTCAAAGTAAGTAATACTTAATTTGGTTAGCTGAACAAATGCTAAGTGGCTATTTTTGTTAAATATATTTACTATTCAGCCTTTTTCAATAAAGATCCTCGGAATTGATTCCGATTCAGAATTGCTAATGAATTTATGGTGATCATACACTTATAAAGTTGTTGTTGGTAACAATAGATATAAACAGTTGAAACTGGTGTACAGAGTTGAAGATTTCTGGTATCTGGAGGACTGAGCATTTTCTTGTACACTTATGAAATGAAACCTAAACAATGTACTAACTCGGTAAACCTGCTGAAAATGTAATAGCCCGCTTCATTTCTACAATTACTAGCTGCTTTAGGTTAGATTGTAGTAGCTACGAAAAATACCCATAAAAGTCATGGGCACTTCTAAGGCTGCGAATCAACTGGATTTTCACATTTCCCAATCGATTTAACGAGGTTAAAACCCCTCAATAAACGAACAGTACTTTTTTTAAATATAGTTGAACACAACGAGTTAATCGCCGTTTAAAGGCCCGTGTGACGTCAGAGGTAGGGGAGGGACGCGCCGCGCCGTCGGTCGAGCAATACCGCGCAGACAGGTGGGACGGCACCTAATTAAATAACCAGGCGCGCATAGCGTCCGTCCAATAAAAGATAATCTTGATGATTAATATTCCTCGGACGCCCTAATTAACCCCGAACGTGCGCGGCCGCCGCGTAATGGCCGGATAACAACATTCAAATTGATTCAAATTTATGTAATCTCTCCCGGAGCCCAAATAGAAACAGTTTTTCCGCTTTTCTTTTGCCTGAATAATCAGCTTTCTTCCGCAGCGAAGATCGCACAATTAGCTATTCGCTGAACGAGATCCGAGCTAATTTCTGCAACATCAGTGTTTACATTATCCGCCAACCTCCCACCGATAGAACTTCCATTACTCTCCTTGACTAAGCCTCGTTATAAAATCTCAATTTTAACTTTAACGGTGCCAAAGTCAACATTCATTTTTCAACAATCTATTAGCCATATTTCGAACATTAAGGGGTGTCTAAAACCACGTGAACATTTTATTAGTGTCCGTTGCTCGAAATCGATAAATTCAGTTTGAATATTGGTGATTATATACACTCTATATTATAACTTTCAGTTCCTTCGAAACTGGTATAACATTTGACCATTTTTCATATACAAACTTTTTTAGTACCTGGGGGTACATATAAGGAATAAACTGTATATACATACATATAAACCTTTCACTGTAAACGGTCCATAAACGCAGTTCATTAACCAGTGTAGAACCCTACGTGGCTGAACATTATAAAATTTGTATAAATTAATATATGATCTCGCTTGTGTACTGTGCTTACACTTTGCAGCTATTAAACTTGAAAATTAATTTATATCCTTACAGATGTTCAACTTTTTTAGTATTCACATTTGCCAATGTAATTTAGAAACAACTTCACGACAAGCTCTGCCTAATGATACCAAAATCATCAGTTAAAAAAAAATCATCTCTAAACTGTGGGAACAAGAGTTTTAGCAGAAAAGATGTTGCATTCTGATCGTGCATAAATATACCTACGTCATTCGTAAAATGCCTATTTACTTAAAATCTTGATTTTCCATATTGAGCTAAGAGGGTGCACGCCACTTGTTTATCTTGAGCTCACCTACAATGATAACATTTTCACGTTTCCCGTGTAGGCCCACTCTCCCGCCATTCTCCGCTGGACTGGAAACCCTGATAAGCCACCGCTGCACCTCCGCCTCTTTGTTCTCCCTATTTTACCAACAGATTGTTTTAGGGGTCGTTCAGACCTTTTAAAGCCCATTTTTTTAACAAACTGAAATTTTATCCTGGTTTATTTTAGCAAATTTCCCTACAGGGAAACGCTATTACTGTAGTAGCCATGGTAATACCTAAGCCCGGGACCATGTTACTTTTTCATTTTGAGATCCCGAGAAGCCGAAAATACCATTCTTTCATTTTCATATATATTATGTATGTACTGCATAATAACTTATGAAGGGGACCTCAGATTTTAATGAAATTTGGTATGAAAATGTAAAACCAGGTCTATTTTCATGATTTCGCAAACGAGCATTATCGGGTTATGGGAACAGGGTTTTATGGTGTTTCAAAGGGGACAAAATAGGGGCATTTTTTAACATTAATTTTCAAAATTCAAAAATTTTAACTAAAACCATTTATAAGAGCTTAAAATAGCAAACAATTTAGTATTTTGAATTTTTAGCTTGGCTTAACGGGTTACGGAGAAAAGCCAAAAAATAGGATTCCCATGTTAATCTTATGGGAAATAAAAAAAAACTGTATCTCGCTTATTTATGGGCATGACTTGATAAAATTTGGTATATTCATCACTAGGTAGGGTTTAACTGATATTTGTATAATTACAACACCCATATGGCGGCAAACCTACATACTCATCCCATGAGGTTATGGGGAAAATTAGAAAGTGCCGAATATTGCTACAATATTAGATTTTTACCTTACCCAACCATATTTCCCAACAACTAACATTGTTTAACAATATTCTATGGTAGTAAACCTACATACTCATTCCTATTGTGTTTATAGGAAAAATACTAAATCACAAATTACTTTGGAAATTCTCTGAGTAGGCTACGCAAGTCTGCTGCGACAAGGGTATTTTAAATTTCTTTTCTAATTTTGTTTTAATACTGCTAATACTTACAGTACTTTGTTTACAACGATTACAGTAAATATTTTTATTAAAATTATAATAAGATTTTTATGACAAAATAATTTTATATGGTGAAAATATTAAAATTACAACAATTCGGTAAACAGGTAATCTAAACTTGAATTCCCCACAAATAGTATATTACACAAAGATATATTACATTACTACTTTGAGTCTCATCGTGTATGTGGGAGGTTGTAAGTTGTTTTTTTTTTTTTTTTTTAATTTTAAACTTAACTTTTCTTGGTATAGAATATACAAAAATATAATAACTTTTTCGTAACCATACAATAACTCTGACTCACTCACAGTAAATTTAATGTGCATATTTTCCCTCTTCGCGTAGGTTTCGAAAAAGAAACCTGTATTCATTTAATTTCGGTCATATTTCTCTGTCGCCTGTAAAAAGACAAAACAATAGTTTCTTAATATAAATAAAGGGCTGTGACCCACGCAGTCCAGATTACAATATAAGGCATGATAAATCATTTAGAGAGTAGGCGCCATTGTTCGAGCCCGGTGGGGGGGGGGGCGTGTTTGCATGGGATAGCTCTATCGAAGATCACTGATTACCGATTACCGATTACCGGAGCGGCGATTACCCCGGCGACCTTGACGATGGTTGTGTGAACATCTCCTGTCATGTATCGCCGGATACCGGGCGGGACTGTGGGAAACTCGGGATCACCGACCCAGGCGAATCTTAGTGAAACACTTTTGTAATTTTTATCTAGCGGTCATAACGAAGTAGCAGTCCCGATTTTCTGCTCTCAGATACTCCAAAACCCCAACTATTGCGAACACATTTTGTAAAAATACCAATATCTATCTTACTAATTCCGTAAGGAATTTCTTGTGAGCAGCAAAAAACTCTTTTATTTATGAACTGATTTAGATTATTGAGGTGTCAAATTAAAGGGAATTCTCTGTAGACGTCATGAAATAATTTTTGTCACCCTCAGTTCAATGTGCTTCGCCCCATTGGACTTTAAAGTTTCCATGTATTTAAAATATGAAACAAAATTTAGTAAGTTCAACTAACATATGATTCATTTCATGAAAACAAACAGCTGTCTTCATAAAAATTACCTGTCTCTGTCATTTTAATTGATTTAGTTTTTCTGTTTACTTATCAATTTACTTTCAAAATTCAACGATGACTGGATGAATCAATGATGAAATGAGATAGTGTTTATCATGCAGTTTTCATTCAGAGTATTGGGGAGCGACAATTAGTTTATTTAATTATGTGATTGTATTTGGTTTTCATTTTATACAATTTTTACACCATCTGCCTAGCGCTTAGACTGGAGCTGTATTCGTCGAATATCGACTGGCACTTAAGTTTTATACGAGAATATTATTTTGTACTAGTAAGGACTGAGTCTCGCACCGATTGATAATGAGTCTCTCAATAATATTTTAAGAATAAGACTTTTTTAAATAACATGAAGAAAATTTGATCTTTCATTGGTTGATTATAGCGTTTTAGGGCAGTAATCTTGTTCTACCCGAACTCTCTACTCTTATCCTACAAGCTAAAGCTTAAACTTACTCCTTTTCTAATCAAAAGTACTAACAAGGCTAAATTCACTGATTACCTATAACGAGCTGTGCTCGGTTCCTCTTCATTGTCAGCAGCTTCCTCCGATTGTCCGATAATTGACGCGATATTCCCACATTAACGGTCGGTCGCGTGACGTCACGCCACCGTCGCTCCGACGTCACGGGTGACAAATTTATGGGACGGTAATTGTAAATAATTACCGTAGGTAGCGCCACCTCCGCGGCCATTGTCGCCAGAGTGGCAGCCGCCGCCGCCACATCATAACTGGCGGTCGGCCGATGTATACAATTTTTGTTTTAATCATTAGTTAATTAAAAATACAATAATTAACTGGATTTAATCAGAGAATGCTTCTGTAATAGTGAACAAGTACTGTAATAGTCTTAATTGTTTAATGGTGTTGTGGCGTTGGTAACTTTTATTTGTGAATTATACGGTATGCTAACGATTTTTATTTTGTTTTCAGGTAAGTTGCGGATACGTCAGATTTTAGTGACTTAGTGAACCGTGAGTACACAAAAATGTTCGTTGGCCGGAATGCATATAATATGAGTTATAGACTTCAATTTCCATGATAAAAACAAATCACCTCCCACTCCACCCCAACAAACTTTAACTGTCTGAGCTAGAATTTGGTTACCAACACTTTTTTTTTCTTTAGCATGTCCTGAAAGTGAATTAAAAGAACGGTATATCAACTCAGAGGAGTCAACTAATTACTACTTCTCATTTTATGGCTCAAAATCCAATGCTGATTTTATTTACATCATAAGTACGAAAGTTTGATTTATTAAGCCCCTCCTCTCAAGCAGTACATACTGATTATCACAAGTTCGAAGCAAGCGTCTGTAGCGTTTAGTTTTGAATGGTAAGATAGTGTTATAGTGGGTAAATTTGCTGAAGGTCATGGGAAATGTAGATGTCACGAATCAAAATGTAGATCCTTACTAGTTTATCAATTCCCCGGAAGCAAAAAGCCAAAACTGAAATGGATTATGGTGTGACTATTTATTACCAATGACATAACCTGCACAAGATGGCTATTTATAGGTTGCTATTTCAAGTGTCTCTCGTTGGTGGTCTCTGATTGGTCGATCGCGACAAAGGTAACGAAGCAGCTCCACTCAAAGGCAGTAATTAGCACATATTGTAAACACACCGCCGCGCCGCCTCAGCTGCCTTACTTTTGTTTCCTGTTAATTTTACACTCGGTCGATCAAACGACGCGACGTTGCAATGACACTCTGTCTTTGTTACTGAACTCTCAACTTATTAATATGTATAAACAAATCAGTGGAGAGTAAAATAATATCAAATAGTTACAGAAGTATTCCACAATTTAAATGTTAATCATTGTTTAAATTAGGGTCTAAGGCTGTGAAGTTAAGATCTGAGACAAGAAAAAACTTACCCAGAACATGTTGAAGGCACTAACAAGTCGAACAAATTGTCTTTAATTCAAACTAAACTAAATATTAAAAAGAAGTATAATATACCAAACCATGTTTTACTGACAAGTAAAATTGAATCAAATTTAAATATTTCTTCTGATTCTGGTTCCCTACTAAATTAAATAATAGATGGATTGCAGTTTTAAAAAACTCGAATATAAAGAATATGTAAAACTATTTAATCGTTTTATAATTGTACTTCGTTATTAGGAAGCTGTTGATCCAACGTATTTTTTGTATTGAGAAAAAACATATCGGTAACTTTTTTAAAGGAGACTGGGGATTTCAATCGGAAACATATTGCAAAGGGTGCAGAAAGGAATATTCCCGATAAGAACTATCAAGAAAGAGACAAACAAATTGGCCGGGGCATTTGGAGGGAAGTTTTTGTAAAGGAGGTTTTCGAAGGGGCCTAAGTGGGAAGGGGAGAAACAAGAATTGGAATATAGACGGGCTTAAGAGAGGGTGGGGCTCCCCTAGAGGTAGAGAATAAGAAAAGAGTACACAGATATTGTAAATATGACGGAGTACATTCAAACTTGCTGGAAAAGGGAAAGAGGGTACAGTAGCTGAATGTTATGTTGACAAAACTAGTAAATAACAAAATTTCAACAAAACATACTTTATACATGAAAAATAATAACACCCTTAATATATTCCACTATTTAAGTACTGTATTAAAAAAAATATTTAAACCAGATATGAAGTATTATATTAAAACACTTCGTACTATTATTAGTTTGAAGTTTTACGCTCAGTTTATACTCATAAACTGTTTCAAAGAAGGGTAGGCCCTACTCCCAATAAGCAGGTACTGTACGGTAATACTAAATCGAGTTTATGCGATTTCTCAGCTTGTTGAGATAAAAGAATGGTTTCAAAAGAAGCTGACGGTTTAGGTGGCCCTGAAAAATCTCTCTCTCAAAAGTGAAGCTCTAGTGAGCTCAAATTAGAAACATGTTCAAAACAAAAATAAATTGTGTTACAAATAAAAGCAAGTGTTAAAATGCACAAATCATCAGCATTTACGTATCCAGGGGTAGGTGAACAATTTTTTTTTATTTTATCTTTGAAACAACAGCCTCCATAGTATAGTCTTATCGACAATTAGGTCATTAATCTCATTACTTGTTGTGTTATTGGTGGATAAGGTGACCCCAGCCAAACGACTGCCCCTCGGGCGTTTTATGCAAGCCCCCGAAAGGATGGGATATTGAAGCAAGAGAAAGAAGAGAGATGAGACAGCAGACGGCCGATTGACTATTCGGAGGGCCACCCCTGTGTACTGTGACATCGGTCAGCTCTGCCCTCTAAATGGCCAACCAACTGACTGCCCATTCATGTTCCTTTAGCTAGAGGTTTCCATGCCCTTAGCATTAACCCGCCACTGTCTAGAACATTAATGGATCATGAAGGAAGGGGAATGGACAGCCAAAACACTTACATGTTATGACAACTTCGTTTGCTGTACCCAATGTCATTATCGTAACTAGTATAAAAAAGTTTTTTAAGTTTTCTTGAGAAATATTTTTTTCATTTTTTAGGATACCAGAGTAATAATTCAGAAAATAGTTTTCTTTACATTTTCTAACCCATGAAACAATTATAACTTTTTTTGAGATAAACATTACTTCAACAACCAACCATACTTATTTTAGCAGCAATATTTTACTAAATATTTCTCGGTAGTGAATCACTAATTCCCAGAACGAACCCCAGCTCAGCGCGTCGGACCCATTCGTCTCACCTCGTGTCTTCTCGTGTCGTGTCGTGTCGTGTAACAGCGAGGACGTCGCCGTCGGACCCGCTTGTCCGGCGTATCTGCTCTGATGGATCACTCTTGTTCGCTTATAATTGGCCCGCAACATAAATATCGGCCGTTTAATTTATTTTTAAACCGGTACCAAAATAATTAAACGCATCCGTCCCAATTTATTACCGGCCCGCCGGGCATCTCTCATATTTGACATATCCGAACATATAAACACAATTATTCATCATTAGGGGCGCTTGAGGAGTGTTTTGACTTGGAAATTAGACAGTAACAAGTTGACAAAATGTGGCTATTTGAACGCCTCTTCGCCGGCCGCTTTCACACATCTATGATAAATTCCTCTTTAAATCGTTTGATTGTATAAGTGACTTTAAATTTTTTTTTGTATTGGAGTCTTCACGAAGCCAGAGTACCTAAAGGGTTTAATTGTGAATCAATGACCTGTGCTGGTTTTAATGATTTTTTATATAAACAATTTGAGGGAATCAGGAAGGGGCAGAGCCCCCGTCGAGCGGCAGGCGGGTTTTTCCTGTTCATCCTGAAATATTATGGAAATAATTGAGTAGAATATTTTTGGAAGTTATAAAAATTAATAATTATATAACACTGAATGCATAAATGTCGTCACTGTTAGATGGATATCACCAAGGCGTAGCGGATGTTTGAAATTAAACTAATTCGTCTTATAGGAATAAAACTCCAAGGCGGCCGGTACTGCGGAATCCAATTTGCCAGTTGATATGTTTAAAATGGGTTAGTTTTCCATCATAAAATAGTGTGCATTAAACCTCGCCCATTTATTCAATTTTGCAATCCATGCAGTGTGTTTTTTATTCATAATTGTTTGCATTCCCTTATTTTACTTCCAACGATAAATGAAGTTAAACACCGCACAGTGAAGAGTCGCAAGTTTTATTTAGCAGCTTTACATAGTCTGTGTCTATTTGTTTAGTCCAAACCATATATTTCGCAAAATTAATACGTAGATGCCCATATTTTATGTTACACAAAAAGGATGGATACGTTTTGTTTGATAACACACGAATACTTGCATTTTATCGTTCGCCACGTGGGTCGACCCCTTTGTCTACGGTTTTGTAGCACTTTTGTCCCCGCCCAGTGTTATTGAGGTTTACACGGTCGGGCTCTCGACTTTATTGTTGTGCCAATGAGGCTGTCTCCCGACCGTCTCGCCAGCGCCGCGCCGTGCTGTGGCTGTGGCTGTGGCCCATCTTGGCACGAAGTGTCGTGGTTGCAGCTCTCCGCTAACCGACGACAATAAGTCTCAAGAGGGAATACACAATATGGAGAGTTCAACTGTACTTCTTCTAAACGACAATCACATTTATTTTATTTCAGTTTGTTGATCTTATCATCGCTTTTGGACATTGATAGGATAAACTATCAAAACAGCAAAACATGGATAAATGGAACTTAAATGTTGTACTCAGCTTACTTGGCATTCAGGATCGGTAATATGCTTTAAGAAACATATTTAACTCTCGACCTTAATACTGTTTGAATAAACCTGCAAGAATATAATTTTAATAACTAGTAAACGTGTTGCTCGAAATCGAGCAATTTATTTTAATACAATACAAATGTTACTTTTATCTCTAAATCATTGACGTCCAACCAATCCAATATTGTGAATATCTGCAATCACCAAAACTACACATATTTACAGCTGATTATTAACAGATGTTTAAAATGCTTTATTCATTCCCAATGTTATTTAAATGGAAAATTTTGAGATTTCAATGGTGGATAACGCCTTTATTTTCTGTCACATTCTCATCATTTTTTGGCGGAAACAACTACAGACCAAGCCCTATCCAACGACACCAAAAACTCGAAAATCGGTTGAAAATTGTAGGAGGAGTTCTCAAGACAAAAAAACCCTTAGCGTATTAAATAAGTATAGATAATAATCATTTAATAACGTCAGAGAATAGTTATAGCACTTTAACTACTTACAGTTAATTATAGTTATGCAGTAGTGTGGGAATTGGCTGCCCAGCTCTGTTTACTACCCAGTTTCACTTAGGGAATGTGTTGTTTCAACAAAATCTATAGCGACAATGTAGTTAAAAAATTAAGCAGGAATTTCTCATATTGTTTTTGTATCAGGTCACACCACAGATGTATAAATCAAAGAAGTCTTAAAACAGCAGTAAAACCGAAACTAGAAAATGTCCCTGTGAGAATCTCTGTTCTTTGTCCGAGGGTGAGATCCCTTGACCCCCTGGTGCTTGGCATGTGCCGGGAAGTAAAAACAGGCTCGATGAGCAGGCTGACGCGACGATAGGCGGTCCACCTTGGTGTTATCAGGAGATAAGGAAGTACCGCGACCTTTCATACCTGACCACATAACATGAGTGGCCTTGGCAGGCGACGCGCTGATGGCAGCTTTACTGGCTTGCGGTGTATTGCGATTGAGCTGCTGAGCATCTAGAGCAATCAGAGGCTGCCCTCGAGTTAAATGTTATCAGGTTCACTGTGAAATGATAGGAAAAGTACTGAATAAAACGTAGTGGGATAAAACATTCAAAACTAAGTTCAAAGTTGACTTTTTTAATCCGGGTAACCAAAACTAGGTTTTAAGGATGCTCTATATATAGCTCTTGTTCTTGTGGAAATTACATCGATGTTTCTTCAGTCGATCTATTGGTTTATTGGTGGTACATGGAACGCTGTGAACCTTAAGCATGCTTTGTACTGGCACTGGGCCTGTGTTGTAAGTCTAACCCGTGTTTTGTACCGGCGCTGGGCCTGTGTCGGAAGTCTAACCCGTGTTTTAATCTGAATGTTTACACCTTTGGCTGTAGCATTTGAACACCATCCTTTGATGGATCATCATGTATCAAACCCACCTTACAAATTTATAGGATGTAAAAGAAAGTTTGGAAATCCAAGTTGTTATCGTTCAGAAAAAGTGGAACCAAAGGTCATATATTGACTATGAACAGTACAGAAAATCTACTGCTCTGAATGCGACTGAAGCTATAAGAAAGACTTGAGAATGAAATATCAGAACATCCTCCCACGTAGCCCAACTAATTCCCCAATTTAATTATTAGTATTCTTAAATTAGAATCGAACAACCGATGAAAACCGCCCCGGGAAAGGAGGTGGTCAAAAGCTAATCTTGTTACAGCCTAGACATGAATTACCCACGGTGTATGGGATACCCTAGGATCCTCCCCCGGGCCGGCACCTGCCGAACACCCCCCCCCCCCCCCGCCAAAGCCACGGCCACCACACCCACCCCCATCCCCTGGTAAGGCGTGATTTATACGGCGCGGAGAGCTCCCACAAAGAGGGTCTAATTTATAATCTCACGGTCCCGACACGCTTGGTGATAAAAGTGCGGGAAAAGAGTTGTTTTTATGGGTATAACAGGGTTGTATTTTGGGACCGTTGATTTGGAATAGACTGTGAAAAGGTAGTGCAACATACTAATCCCAATTTTAATCCTCAGAGACATTTTAATTGGAAAGAATACAGCCGAATTTGTGTTTGTCAAGATTAGGAAAACATGTGATTTTATTTAAAGTTTTCGTAAGAATGTTTGTCATTAGATGCTTAGCAGATAGAATGTTACATATGGCTGGAATTGTACCTCTCTAAAGATTAAAAATCGTTGCATATAAAACTCGACATTTTTTTCATCGGGATAGAACTAAAATCTAAGATATTGAATGAATAGAAGATAGTCTTTCATCAGTCTTACATTGTTTTATCAAATAACCCCAAGATTCTGCTTCCAAGATCCGAAGATTGGAGTAGAATCTAACTATAGTTGCCATAATAAATTCCAGACGGTAGGAAGACCGTTGCAGGTTGCGGGGGGAGGGCAAGACAACGCGGTATGTCATTGATGTCGTCAGGGGCAGCAGACCGCGGAGTCTGTTATGCTACCGGGGCTTCCGTTCTGCCGCCGTATAGACCATGACATTGAAGTAGTTCTACCGGCCGAAGCTCTACTTTTGTTCTCCAGACGGTCGCTTGGATTTCTTCAAATCTCACTTTGGTTGTCCATCAAGTTAGATTCTTTTTAAATTTTAATTTAATTTTTGAGTTATGGTTTGAATGCGACCAAAGGATTTGCCCGCAGGATTCTTTTGGTTTGGGCGGTATAGCCTTTTACTAGTAACATGAAACCACGCTACAGATCGCAGTTGATTCTTTTCGTAAAATTAACAATAAAACAAATTAAGAAACATCTACATGTTTATTTTTAATATCATCTTTGAACTTAAAAAATGGAAACAGTTACGGTATCGAAAATACATAATTTTTCAATTGTTAACTCGTTAACCATCTCACAAATTGGATTCCCGTCCTAGTAAGTCACACCTAGTAAGTATCCCTCCGTGACCATCCTCCCTCAATCAACCCAGCTTGGTACAGGATTGACAGTGTGGGGCGGCGATCGCACGGGGGTTGGGGCGGAGACCGGAGTTGCATAACATAAGGACAAAGAAATAACCACTTCCTGCAGGTAGATAGGATCGGGCGAACACGATACGCCGCTATCGGCCATCTCGGGCGGGGACGTAGGATCGGCCCGTTCTCTCGCGATTCGCACTCCCACACGCACCACCACAAACTACAAACTACAAACACACCTCCACTACCGCCACGGTCACGTCCGCGCAGTATATCCCAGCCGTATCAGTGTCATACTGGAATATGCATTTTTATGCGCTGCCCGAGCCATTATTTTACCCCCCGCCGGGTGAATTTTAACGCCGATTTACGTCCGCGGGTCCAGTTTTGTTTGGTCACATAATACGGACAAGTTTTGTAACTTTGATATACGAGCTTCGACAACGAATATAAACATAAGCTGGAGTATGCAATTGCGGATTAATATTTATGAAACATATTTTAAGCTTGCTACATTAAGTGCATATTGAGTTAAAACAGAACAAATCCCTGGTGGTGTAAATTATCGTGGATATTTTAATTCGTAAACCGCATAAAGTGATTTCAGTTTTAAAAGTTAGGTTTTTTATCGTTAATATTTTATATTGTGAATTATTAATGTACCTTCAAGTAAAGAACAAGCAGTTGAACACCCTTGTAACATGTTTAAAACAAGTTTCATGGGCTGGCAGAAGTAGTATTAGAAGGATTTAAAATTTTTAGTGGAAAAAATTCATTTTCAGCAGTGATTCATTTTTAGATATAGCAACACATTTCAAGCAAATTTTAAGAAAAGTATGGATAGCAAAATTAGTTTATCACGACTGTGTGCCTTATGGAAAAAGACAACCTGATCAACTGGAATTAATTCATTTGCCCCTATACCATTATTTAATAGCCGATTGAACATAGGCATCAAAGTCCAAATCAAACGTTGACACTATTTTTTGCTTTAGATACGAGTAATTAACACTTACACTAGCTATTTAAAATATAATTTATCATAACATACAGAATACAACATTTTTCATCATCACAACTATCATCACAAGTTTCAGCCTTCTAGTCTATCGAAAGAGTAAATTCTGTAGACATCTGTTTGTACGTGGGGAAATGAGTGGTATTTTGTCACGAAGGGAAAGGGGAGTGTGTCCACAACAAGGACAGTGGTGACATAAACTAGATGGTCGAGCCGATCGGAGGGGTCGCATGTCCGAGGTGCGTGTCCATCTTGATTGGCGCACGAAATATAGCCATCAGAGTCCGGCGTGTACACGTGTCCAGGGGTATGGCCATCAGAGTGCCGTGTACACACGTGCCAGAGGATATAGCCATCAGAGTCCGGCGTGTACACGTGTCCAGGGGTATGGCCATCAGAGTGCCGTGTACACACGTGCCAGAGGATATAGCCATCAGAGTGCCGTGAACACACGTGGCAGGGAATATAGCCATCAGAGTCCGGCGTGTACACGTGTCCAGGGGTATGGCCATCAGAGTGCCGTGTACACACGTGCCAGAGGATATAGCCATCAGAGTGCCGTGTACACACGTGCCAGAGGATATAGCCATCAGAGTCCGGCGTGTACACGTGTCCAGGGGTATGACCATCAGAGTGCCGTGTACACACGTGCCAGAGGATATAGCCATCAGAGTGCCGTGTACACACGTGCCAGAGGATATAGTCATCAGAGTGCCGTGTACACACGTGCCAGAGGATATAGCCATCAGAGTGCCGTGTACACACGTGCCAGAGGATATAGTCATCAGAGTGCCGTGTACACACGTGCCAGAGGATATAGCCATCAGAGTGCCGTGTACACACGTGCCAGAGGATATAGCCATCAGAGTGCCGTGTACACACGTGCCAGAGGAAATAGCCATCAGAGTGCCGTGTACACACGTGCCAGAGGATATAGCCATCAGAGTGCCGTGTACACACGTGCCAGAGGATATAGCCATCAGAGTGTCGTGTACACACGTGCCAGAGGATATAGCCATCAGAGTGCCGTGTACACACGTGCCAGAGGATATAGCCATCAGAGTCCGGTGTGTACACGTGTAAACGTCTTCAGATCGTGACAGTTCCAAAAGCAATCAATGTTATAAATGTTTTAAGGGACTTCTTAAAATCAGAGTATCATATAAAAGATGCTCTGGGATATAATGGTATTCTTACAGATCAAAATTCTAGTTCTTTTGTCTTTGTAATCCCACTAAACCGACCGACGCCTTGGAGATACTTCTAGTGCCTTGGCTGTTTTGTGTTTTGATTCAACAGTGTCCTTTCGTTTAGAGCACTTTCATACTATGGACCCAAGGCAGTTTTATTCGAATCAAAGTAACTACTATATGTTAAATAATAATATGTAATTAAGCAACAAAAGGCACTACCCTTAAAGTAATACTTGTAGGTGTTTTCGAAACTCCTATACTAAAGGCTCTGGGTGGGTACTTTGAAATTAAATTGCTGGGAATTCTTTGTGAACGCTAGCATCATTAAGAGGCAAAAAGGTGTTCAAATATCGGATGACCTCGTCACGGATGGCTCAGTGTGGCTGTCATCTCACATCTCCGAGTGGATGTTGAGCCGGAGTTCCTCCCGACGCCCTTATTATCCCATGCTCAATGGCTCGGACGTAATAAGCCTCTCTTATTCCGTCCCGTTTCTCAAATAGTTGTACATATTTCACGGGCGATAGAGCCTCTTACTTCGGCCCTCTCTGGTACTATTGAGTCTAGTTTAATGAACATCAGAGATCTATTGGATTGGAAACGCCTCCCTTTTAATACATCACATATTATATTTAACTTACACTCGAATCGTGGTCTTATTTTCTCTACATCATTTAATCAAATCAGGACATTTTTGTATCCTTTTTATTGAAATATTTTACCGCTGTTTAGTATTTTCCCCTCTATTTGCTAAAGAGAAAGGAATTTTCTTTTCGCAGTTTGAAAAAGTTGTGCGAAACTGCAATGTTGAAACTCTAAATGAATTCTGCGTCCTTGAGGCGACTTCTTATGTCTGAGAACGCTAGTGATAAAATAAATCAAAGCCGTTGTCTGTTGTTGGGCAGTATAGCTGTTTGCGGGGATCGAGTGCACATTTTTATCCCAACACACCGCGGGACCACCCGTATACTCCTACAGCCGGCCGAACTCGATGCTCCGCGTAGTTGCGAGTCCTTGGGTTTCTTGAAGCCATTATCATAAACCGTTTAATGTCTGCCATTATGTTTACATTTGTCTAGACTTTGATTACAGCCACAACCGCGTTTCTTGGCGTCGCGTCAGTTGCTAACTGCTTCAGGCTTTATTATCGCGGTATAAATCAAACAGTTAAATACAGCAGAACCGCTTTTAGCATGTCTGCGAGTTTTTATATAGTTGAAATTCCAGTCGTTGGCTGTTTGAGTTACAGCTGCAATTTGTCAGGTTTTAGCGAGAAGCGAGATGGATAGTTTAGCTACTAATTTGGATTCTTGCTGTTGAGCGTTTAAATCGTTTTCCTTAAACGCAATTATGGACATACGCGTTCAACCGAAAGCTACCTTTCGCTTTCGAATAATACGTAGGCCTATAAAGTGGTTTATACTTTACCATAAAACCAGTTGGATTTAAAAGTTAATGACGACCTAGTTCTGTATAAAGTCAAGAAAAGTATATTATGCCATGCTTTATTGCTTTTAGAATAATTTGAAGCTAATTATATAATTTATTGCGTAGTTTTGTAACAAACTAAGCATGTTTCTTCATGGAGCACAGCAAATAAAGTCCATGATAAATGTTAACCATATTTGATAGTTGGATGTCTACAATTTCAGACGCTTGAGTTTTACTAGAATAAACTTACAATTAGTTTAAATGTACATATATCCCTTTAGACACACTTGACCGAAAAATCATTACATATTAATTGAAATAATATCCTTCCTAAAATATATATATATATACTAAGAGTATATAAAGGAGCATAAAAAATAACACCTCCCAGTAATCTTATTTATTTAAATCTTTGTTTATTTTTGGGAATGGCAAACACTTTAAATCCGATGAAAAGAGGGTACCGTAGTTGAGGGGGGTTGGGGGCGTGTGTGCAGACCGGTACGGTACCGTGGTTGTGGGGGCGCGTGTGTGCAGACCGGTACGGTACCGTGGTTGTGGGGGCGCGTGTGTGCAGACCGGTACGGTACCGTGGTTGTGGGGGCGCGTGTGTGCAGACCGGTACGGTACCGTGGTTGTGGGGGCGCTTGTGTGCAGACCGGTACGGTACCGTGGTTGTGGGGGCGCGTGTGTGCAGACCGGTACGGTACCGTGGGACTCGGTCAGTTCGGCAGGTGCTGCTCACATTATGCAGATCGCAGCATTAGGCGCAGATTAGAGGCCGGCCACCGAGTGAAAGTTAATGCATGCCCGCGGTGCGGAATTAATAGCCGAGCTACCCGGGTTCCGCGTGCCCGCCGCCGCCGCCGCGGGCCGGGCAAGGTCGCCCATGGAGGAATCGGTCTAACAAAATCGATAATCGATTCTATATCTCTTGATTCTTAATTTCCATGTCGATTGTTTTACAAATGACTCGGTTCGTAGAAATTTTCCATTTTTAATGTGTTTCTGATTGTTGTATAAACATTACTGAATTTAATAAAAATCAAAATATTTGGATTTTAGACAATTGGTTGTTGTTGTTTTTTCATCAACCTACTAATTTTTATTTTTTTTTTACTCCTATACACATTTATATTACAACTAATCGAATTGAATGACAAAATTCATTTTTAAATAGCAAAATTAATGTTGTGTAATTGTGAATACCGTTTTGGGTTTAGTATCAGTCTAATGTTAAACGTGTAATCAACATTTTGATTACCTCCCCACGCATTTGATACGTAATGCATCTATCCCGAGTAATAGATCAGTCAATTAATGCACAAACACGTCAATTTTAAAAAGTTTTTCCTTATGAACGAATGAAGATTCTATAGCCATGATATTCAGCGCTGTATAGTTTGTAGACGTTTATTGAACGTAAGAACGCGGCGCGGGGTGCAGAGAGCGCTATACGTGGTTTGTTGACCGCAGAACGCCGCATTTCACTCTTAATACGTATACATTTTTATACAAACCAACAACAGAAAACAAATTAACATTATTGGTTTTAAAAACGCATAAATGTATTTTTTTTACATTGTAAGAAAATTATTAGTCTAAGATTCGGGTAAATATATACGAATGTTTCTGTGTGGAAATATTATAACAAATATAATTTGCAGCAGTATACTGTATTACAGTTTGTCTGCAGT
Organism: Neoaliturus tenellus; assembly: GCA_030545055.2. Classification (NCBI taxonomy): domain Eukaryota; kingdom Metazoa; phylum Arthropoda; class Insecta; order Hemiptera; family Cicadellidae; genus Neoaliturus; species Neoaliturus tenellus. The sequence goes on along the minus strand of CM061531.1, from coordinate 45,710,399 downwards.
AATGAGCACAATATTAAAACCTTTCATTCGCCAAGTCTGAGAGATGTGATAATTTAGGGGAGTTGTGTGAAATGTCAATCTACTGCAAGTGTTGCTTGTCTCTATTCCGTTTCCCGGGCTGTGGACCACAACGCACGTGATATGTTTGAGGCGCCTGTCATCGCCCGGCGGTAACGATGATGCATGCGCCACTTGTTGCTCCGCCGAGCTCATCTCTTGTGATTTTATAACCATTTCCCTCGTAATTGTGTTTGTCTATCAATCATGTTGTAATAAAAACATTTGTTGGACAGATCGTTGGGTCGTGTTCACTTTGCGTTGTTTCATGTTTTTCAATTTTATTATTATCAACACAGGTTTGTTGTGATTGATAACTTCAAATAAAGTAATTTACTAACAAAACGTTAATTCTTCAGATTAGGATGCCCTGTACCTCTCCTTTTTTTAATGTTTCGTGCTGTTGAATAAAAAAAAGTTTTCTATAGTGGTTTCAACTGTGCAATAAAGTCAGGCCAAACCACGTTACATTTGATATTGACATGATTTTTTAAAGCTTAACCTGCAGAACAAAATATGAAATATTAAATTTAAATTGTATGATGCTATTATTATTGGATAAAGTGCGTGTTAAACACTGTAATCACTTGTTTAATGTTTAAAATCTTTCGAAAGAAGTAAAAAATAAGGAGACTCTTTTCTGTCATCATAGATTTTATAATATACACAGTGTGTGATTATTTAAAAAATAAAAGGCATTTTCAATGCTCCTGAGCTGCTTATGGCAAAGACAAAACTATTCTTCCCTAGTGCTGTTTGTAAACCAGCTTCCACTAATGGTACCTCCTCCCAAATTTTGTTTCCGTTTTGGTAAATTTACAATTTATGGCGCTTGTTGATTTTGTAAAGAAATGTGTATGTGGTTGTCTCTCGTTTACGGGTACCAGCATCGAAGTGTGTATTTAAAGGCCTCGGACAAACGATGGTTTGATGTGGGGGCATTTTTGTTGTCATTGATAATTTGACTATTTATTGTTGTTACTGTGGAGTTATCAGTGCATTCCAGAGGCACTCGGAGTGGTTTGTTTGTGGACCAACAGAGAGAGCTTAGCCTTCAATCAGTCCCAGCCGCCTCGCTGAGTCACTCTCGCTCACTCCATCTCGTCAATCGCTCTTTTTCTCTTTCTTCCTCTCCCTCTTTCTCGGCCTCCCTCTTCCCTATAATTCTCCAGCTGCTGGTTCATGTTCAAACTAGACCAGCTTCTACTGATGGTAGTGTAGTTTTACATAATTACATTAACTAGACCGAAAGCCTGAACTTTTCAACGCCCTAATATAGGAAGCTGTAAATTTTATCTTCTTAAAATTTGTGTTTGTATTGATACAGTTTTAAACTACTCATACATTCAATTTTCATTGTAAAGGTATACAGTTATTTCATGTAGTCTTTTTGAAAGATAAAAAGTTACATGTAATGAATTAAGTGTTTTAACGTGTAATTTGTCACGAATTCTATAAGAAGAGACCGTTGTTCGCTAGATAAAAATAATGATGGAGGAAAGAATTATGTTAAAAAGGATCGTTCGAGATTTCTTGCAGCATTTTTAATTTGGGGGAGTTATGTAAAATGTCAATCTACTGGTATTGCAAGTTTCGCTTGTCTCTATTCTGTTTCGACGGGATGCCTTTATTGCTATGGCTGTGGGCTACAACGACGTGGTATGAGGCAGCATATATAATACTTTATACATATATAATAACTTTTAGTTATTACATATCAATCTACAACGATTAATGTCTTTAGACATAAAACGTATTATTTTGACTCCATTGAACGGTGATATTTATTATTGGATGTAATCATAATGTTGCAATATGTTTGAAACGTAACGGTCATGTACGCCTTCTTTTACAAAATTCATTATTATGCCAGAATGATTTTGAACTGCCCATGATCATGTCATGGTAGAGGTATCCCAAGGATCAAACTTATATCCTCTAGATTCAATTTATAAAAAAATTAATATTTCTAAAATAAAAATTAAGATTTTTGAATCGTATGCAACGAGTAGGTCGTCAACTATTTTGTTTATTCTACAAAAAAAAAAAAAAAAAAAAAAAAACGTTTTATTATTACTAAAATTCGACAGTTACAGTTGGTTGCACGAGACGTGAGACAGCCCGCCAGGATTTGTGCTGCACATGGGCAGTTAAGAGCTTGAATTTGAAATGAAGACCTTAGTAATGATTTTACTGTATCATTATAATGATTAATCCACGCCATGTTGCACAAGATAGAGCCAACTGGCTTACATGTAGCACAAATTTTAGCAGGCTGCCTCACGTCTCGTGCAACCAACTTCATGACACTTGTTGTCCATTTGCGACGGGTAGTTGAGGAATAGAATATTTAAATTTTCAATAACGCCTTTACATGTTATGTTCTCTCGAGTTTTACTGACAATAACAATAACTGTACTCAATATTAACATTTTATTGGGCCTTTTTTTATACTTTACAGATCAAGACCATTTCTTTTTGCTGCCATCAAGGGTAATCTCTGACAAACAAGGTTCCAGTCGGACTGGGTCCATCATTGTTATTACTTCCTCCCACTCGGCGATTACTGTGTTTCCCCCGTTATTATCGCCGCCTCCCACCCGGTCACCGGTCACCAACCGACTGTGACTAGAGGACTACTTGGGTGGGGAACGGACGACAATCATTGCAGGTACAATCTGGACTCAACGACCACCATTAGACAAGGAAACGCTACTAGCCGGTCAGAAAACGTCCGTCGGAGGAGTGGTTACATGGTTACAGTGGACCATCGTTCCTATAGTGAAGAAAATAAATTGTTATGTAACTAAACTCTTCCATAGTGAAAATCAGTGAGAATTAAGATTTTTTACGTTTTCTTCTTTTTCTTACGTAGACATCGGATTGTTTTATTTGGGGGTTACTTCATACTCTTTTACGAGAAAGCGGTCCAGACCCATTTAAGTTTTGTGTCCATCCCGAGAATCGAATGGTTAGGCCCGAGTCCAAAACGCTAATGTTAGGCTATCTAGTTGCCCAAAAAAGAACAGCGAATATTAATTAATATACAAATAATTTAAATCATATGTGCTGATAATTTTTATAACTATTCAATAGCTGTAACTCAACTATACAATTAATTAACCTCGCTCCATGTTTTCTAAATCTCTATTAAAAGATTGGTTGTATTTCGAGATTAATTATTGATGTGTGGAGTGTCTCAGGACGCGTTGGTAGAAAAATGCAAGCTTTAGAACGTGAAATGTGGGTGAATGATTATAAAACATGCTTAAAAAAACTTTTTAAATTGAGTCATCTCCCCACGGGGATATGAAAAATCTCAGCTCTTTTCGTTAAAACCGAAACATTCAGAGGTTCATTAAAAGTTGGGAGATGCGTAACCGTCGACACCTCGTTCCGTGACGATCTTGTGTGGTTGTGATAATCTAAACTTCAACTCCTGGGAAGCTGTGGTGAGTGAGTATATAGGACAAAATTTATTTAAAAACAATTTTGTTTAGAGATTAAATATAGAACTCAACATAAATTAGCAACAACCGTAAAACGTTCTTTCAAATGTTTTTTTTTTATTATTTTATTCTGTGCTTTTAGAAGTTAACTCGAAATCATAATTTGTAAAATGTTGTTGGATATCTTACTTTAGAATGATTATAATACTGTCATTTATCGTCCATAATGATATTATCGTTAATAATCCGGGAAAAATAGTTTAAAAATTTATCACACCACTAAAAACGTACGTGTAGATTGTGAATATTATTGGGATACACCTAATGCTGATGGATGATAAAAAATAGAACCATAAAACACAAACGTCTATACAACCCTCAAAAATTGAGGTAACTCTTTTAGTGCTGTAGAGATTTGTATTTAATTTCGGATTCTAAACAACAGGTATCATGTTAATAAAAATTTGCAAAAAATAAAACTATGCCGATAACGATAAATTATTGGTGTAATTTATAACGAAATAATATATTTTTAAAAACACCCTTTTATAAAGAATTATATCTTCACTTGAGATATCTTCACTTGATATATATCACTTGAGATTTCAGCTAAGATAAAACTTTATTTTTAAAATCCGATCTTTTGACAGAAAATAAATTTATATCTCTGTGAAACGTGTACAGTAGAAATAAAACAATACAAACGCAAAGTTGTTTTAGAGGTGTTTGGTGACGCGCGAAGTGTTTGATAGCAGCTGTCAGATTCCAGAGACGTGTAAAATACAGCCACTGTTTGTGTCACTCCGGACACGAATATCGCTTTTAAAACTGTTTTGTGCTGAATCATCTGTGTGTCTAACTAGGATTTTGATCCATTCATGATAGAAAATACAATTTCCTCTTTGTTCATCAAAACTTTTTTAATAAACGTATTTGTTTGTCTTTATTATTGATTTGTTAAGGTACCGATATAACCAGTGGTATCATAACGTCCTTAACACTTTTCTTAGACATACTATATTTTAATGTAGTCTATTTCATATACGATTTTCCCCCAAAAGTATAATATAACAACCCAAAAACACATTTGTTTAAGTTTGTTGGTCGGAGTGTAACATTTTTGGCAGAGTATGTCAAGAGTATTAATTTTAGTTTCCTTGAAAACTAAATAAGTTTTCTCCATATTTTATTGAGTCAATGTATTCACTTCCAACAAAATATTCTTTCAGTATCTTCGCAGGTTAACTAGTGTTGTATGGTTTACAATAGATAGTTTTTGACAAGAGCAAAGAATCTTTTCATTCCCCGGATTTTTTACGAGAGAAAGAAATTTTGTATAAAAATTAAATATCTGCCAAAGTATTCAACTCATTAAAAGTCCTTAAAAGTTCCAAAAAGTGAACACATCATAAATGATATACAAATACAAAGCAAACTAAAACAAGCATCAACTTTATGAGAAATGAAATGAATTCCAGAAAGAGTCTCAACAGGTATCGATTATTAAGTTAACCAAAGTTATCATATTAAGTTAAGTCATACCAAATAATTGAATCGACGGAATCGATTTCTCTTCGCTCGATTATCCCACCACTATACCAGCGTGCCGCGTCCGTAGCGTAGGCCTACATGAATGGAGGCGCGCCGCCACCGCGTCCAGCGGCTTTCTCCGTCAATGACTGTTGGTTGACCTTGGGCTGTTAATTAACTCTGTAATGAATCGAGCGTTGATCGACAAGCTACGAGCTACAGCGGCGAGATTAAACATGTACCTGTCATTGTACCGGCGCTAGGACCTCACGCTGGACAAAGCCGAGGTCACGCTTGGGGGACCTCCCCGGAGGAAATGTGGGGGTCATGGTGTTGTCGGTGGCAAAGGCGGTGCAACTGGAGAGGAAACCCTTGCAGTGCGTCAACCCGACTGCGTCGAAATGATTCACGGGTTGATCATTTCATAAACTGTAGATCAATTACAGAAGAAGTCTAGTGTTGCTAAAGAGTGCTCTTATACAGGATTGTACGTTGTTAGCCAACAAACTTTTGTTGTTTGTGCAGACATTCTGTAAGTTTATTGCATACGGTCAAATTGTATTTTGTAAAAACAATGTTTGATTCTATGTTGAAGTTCGCCAATATTTTTAATTTTCCGGATAATTGTTACTGTTCACATCCCTTCCCATATGTTTCACCTTTTCGCAATTTGGGAATATTTGCTTTTTTTTATCAACGCCAGTGGCATTTTGTAGGAGAGTACTAAACGTTTTTTTTTTTTTTTTTTTTTTTTTAGGAAAAACAGTCCAAACCCCTCAAAGTCTGTGGTCATCCCGGCGGCAACCCGTGACCTCTTGAACTGAAGATCAAGACGCTAACCGTTAGGCTAGCAAGGCACCCCTTGTCGTTTGTTCAGATTATTTATATCTACCGGATTATGTGACATGCATTATAGTCAAAATCCGTTTTGTATTGTGGAATTCCAGTTTAACGCTTCAGCAATACAAATGACACAGATGAATGCCAATCTAGTAGAATAATCAAATAAAAATTACTATCACAAACATAGTAGACCTAGAGTCGCAACAAAATCTTCGTAATCGTTGTGCTTGGGCCTTCCCAAATGCAATGTGATTTATGCTTGTCACCCTAACGCATATCCCATTATGACCAGTGTGGCAAAAATTCACTCAACCAGTTTTTCGTATCAGAAAAATTATATTAAATTTTAATGTAGAAGAACGATTCTTTTAAACCACATCGAACATTTACGAGTAAGCGGTATGTGTTTAACGTATTTTAGTGAAATCGCTTAACAGCGTGCTCAAAGGACGCTTAGAAGGACAAGATTAAAAAGCATCGCCACGGAATGTTCACTGGCCGTTAAAGTTTAATTACAACACACAAGATGGCGGCACGAGGCCGGCCGAGGCCGAGGTGTCAGCACCTACTCTTGAACACAGTATTGCCAACTGTATGATTCTTAAATAGAAACGTAACTTGTCAAACATTTTAGCTGAGTAATGCATTTTTACTCTTCAAAAATCCATCTTGCTTTGGATTCGATTAAATAAGAGTTTAAATATTTTTCAGAATGTTTAACATAAAACCTAATAAACTTTTATTATGTATTAATTTTTTAATTTCAAAAGTTGTGACTATAATTTTAACTTTTAAATTTCTATAACAACATATTAATGGTATTAAAGGGATTCTATGTAAACTGTAACACAATAATTATGAAAACAGGCTTCTAAAACATAACAGTTTTTTTTTTAAATATATAATTTTCTTTAAGTCCACAATCATGCGAGCATGTTTGAAGTGTTTGTATTTCTTGGAAGCTCGTAAGCGTTTAGACAACGGATGATACTTCGAAGTCGTGGTTGCAATATTTCTACTCCGCGAATGTTATTTAGTATTTCATCACTAGGGTTGAGATGAGTGGCTGATTAAGGCCGACATGAAAAAAATCAGAAAAGCGTATAAAATCCGATCAACTCGCGAAATAACACTTTCGACACGAGTTGTGAACGATATATTTCATTGCACTTAATAATAATGCATTGAATATTATAATTTCAAAATTATGTATTGGTGTTAATTTTGATACTGTAGTAGAATGACAACAATGCCATTACCTACCATATTGTAAGGTTTAATTAATCATTCGGAATAAGTGACTTACGAAGTATATTGCTGGCCCGTTTTCGCCTTAAAATTTACTGCAAGAAAAATAATTGAAAGGAAATATTAGTTTATAAAGTACATTTTATACAAGTTTCGCTTTCGCACTATCTGCCTAGCGATCCACTCACAACGAATGGAGCTGTACCTATCCGTCAAGTATCGACGGGCACAACTAGTTAGCGGTATACCAACTAGTGCAACTTTTGCGAGCTACAGGTGTCGGAAAAATTTCAAGCTGGTAATCCCCAGCCACACTTGAATTTGAGTTGATACCACCTCTTTTCCGTATAGCCTAGTCATAGTATGATGGAAATAGTTATTTGTGTATTAAGAGCGCAAAGTACATCATTGCTACTCGAGAGTTGTTGCTGGACAATTCTCCTCAACATTATGCTATTATTACACTCAGCTGAAGCTTCGTGTGGCCAAACATTTCGAGAGCGGCAATGACTGTGTTCGGAATACACACAAGATATTTCCTACCACCATAATTGCAGCAGATTAACAGATAAAATTGTTTTTTATATACAAAGTGTAATTTAGGTTATGTTTGAGTTTTCTGTTTGAACACACTAACAAATATCAAACATAACCTCAAACTAAGAAAACAGTAAATAATAAAAGACAACAATGTACAACAATATGGTATATTAACAACAGCTGACCTTAAATAGATATTTGATTTAGGGTACGGGAATGAAATGAAAAAAAAAGTAAATGAACTGTGTTGCGCATTGATTACAGGTGTGGCAATATGATTATTTTGATTTCCTTCGTGTGGGCAGAACAGCGCCTTCACATCCGCAGCGGACGGGGATTAATGCGATTAGACACATTAGAAGCGCGGGGAGGAGTAGAGATACGCTCAGAGAAAAATTAACATAAATTTAATGCGAAGGAACATTAAGGTAGTCCATTTGCCAGAGAGAGCTGCTGGAGACGTGGAATATTTGTGGCGTGGGAGGGGGAGGGGGTGATGCATAAAACAGCGTCATTAATCAGCCAATCCGAGCTGCGTCTCTGTTCTTTAACTGACCTCTTTCTCGTCTAACGAACTCATTGTTGAGCACAACGTAATGACGGTTGATTGCAACTAATAGAATCGAGAATGTCAGGCGGCCGCTGATGATCAATTAGGTGATTCTCTCATTGTGATAGCTAAAAATGTAATATTATTAGTAGTTTCTTATAAAAAACGTTACAACGGAAAGAGTTTCGATTGTGTTTAGAAAATTCGTACGTTGATTCACCCCCCCCCCCATCTATGTGGGGCAGGGTCTTTTTGGTATCGGATATACACGTCCAGAATCGTACTAGCAAGTGTATAGAGTTAAAATAACAAGGACATTTTTTTTAAATACTGGATGGTTATGTACATTTGTATATTGAGTAAAAAATATGCTCTTAGAATTTAAAGTTACTTTTACATGCTTTATATTCTAGTTCTTCTTACAATGTGTACGTAAACACTTTGTTAAAACGTTGACGATCACGAGAGAATGCGTAATTGTCTATCATGTATTTGTATTACATTAAATGTGGTATGACAAATTCTTAATACGTTTAACATTTACTAAAATTGAATTCGTTTTATTTTTAACACTTTTCTCAATCACCTAAACGTCAAAGTAAATTAGTATATAAAAACAGAGTCTCAGTAAAGTGGCAACAATGTAGCACAAGCGCGGAGGTGTCGGCAACGACAAACAGTGACGAGGTGTTTGAAATACAATCGTGCAAACAACAACCATTTCCATAATTAATTGCCGGAATCAGATCCTCCCGCCGCGTCATCGACAGCTCGGGTAAACCATGGGGCAAACCTGTCGTGCGGCGGTTGGTGGCAACTAACAACTGGCGATGGGAGAGTCGTTATGTAAAAAATCTATGCGTCGAATGTTGATAAATTATAGGATGTTTGATTATTTTTATTTTGATAAAAATATTATTCAAATAGTCTACATAGCTCCGTCTTCGACATATTTTTTATCGTTGAAGTTACTGAATTTAATAAAACGAATACAAAAATTAATTGATGTGATAAAAACTTATAAGAACACTTTATTTTTTTATTACTTGATTCTAGTACCGTATTTCAATGTACGTTTCTTTTACTTCAACCAAGTACTAAGTTTCTTATTTTATGTTTAAAAGAAATCATAAATTATTATTTACTGTTTAATCGAACCATAGAAGTAGACCTACTTCTCCGTGTTCAAGACATTTTTTGTCAACCATTTCAATGTTCCCGAGATGAAATCCTTCGGAGCCATATTTCTTATGAAAATACTAACAAATTAATACAATTCTCATAAGAGGAATTTTAAATTGTTGTATTTTACAGAAAATTAAGCAACTAAGTACGCAAATACCAATATTTACGTAAACAATGAAATGAAATGAAATGAATTTTACTTATTTGAAAAGATGTACATAAATGTGGTACAAAGGACCCATGTGCTGCAAGCACGCGTGGGTCATAAAAAATATAAATAATGTTTATATTGTACACGTGAAATTACATTTCAGCAGTCTTTGAAGCTTACTATTTCTAAATACAGCAGACACTTCAGTGACATGGAAAAATTAATCAGCCCAAAACATAAGACTAAAGATAATAATAATAATACACAATAAATTAAAAATCTTTTTTAAGGAAAAATTAATTACCTTTGTGAAGCAAATAATAATCAATAATAATAATAGTTGATAGCCATTGGAATTTTATCATTGATGGTAATAAATAGTAATCCACGCAATCAGTTGTTTATTGATTCTTAAAAGATATGAATAAAAAAATGGTAATTTTCCACTCGATTATCCCAGCGCTTGTAACAATCGTCCTCCATACATCCACCGGGCGCAGGGCGACGTAGCTGGCCGGGCCGAATTGATATGTTAATAATGTACAGTTAGATTAATTAATATCTCTCTCAGGTGGGAAAATATAAATTGAATTGCGTTCTTCGTAGTAATGTACCGTATATGAAAAGTAGGAGAGGGGGTTACTTTAATATGTACGTAATCCGATTTATAAGTCATTAAAATACTCTTGATAAACAGTACAGTATTTTTTTTTTTACTTATTGTAAATTAGTATTATTATTAAAATCTGTTTTTTAAATTTGCAAACACTGATTTCTACTGACGTAAATAGGTAAATGTTGATTTATTATTAACTAAAATGCCAAAACTAAAGCTATAATTACATATAGGCCTACTACAACATATATTTCAATACTAATATGCACAAATAACGACTAAACAATCCCTGATTTTACTCATATATCGTGAATCATATATTACTAAACTCCCATAAGTTATTCTGAGTTTTTTAAATTTTAAATTCTATATACCATTTTTAATTTTTACTACAAGCCATTTAATTAATATAGCATTAGGCTTGTTTTTAGAATAAATGTAGCTTTAGTACAAGTAATTACAACTATCAGTCTCCGTAAAACCCAGGAACAAAATGCATTTTAACACTGCCGGTAGCTTCCCAATTAACCGTAACACCTCTACCTTTGGTAGCACCACAACTACCAAAAACCTCTCAGCTAAAAGACGGACGACAACCACCAATACTAGAACCACCAGCGGCACCTCAATTACCAGTAGCTCGCCATCTACCAGTAGCGTCTCAAGTAACAGTAGTACCTCAACCAGTGGTAGCACCTTAACCACTAGTAGCTCCTCAACCACTAGCAGCACCTCAACTACCAGTAGCACCTCAACCACTAGTAGCAACTCAACCACTAGTAGCAACTCAACCACTAGTAGCAACTCAAGAACCAGTAGCATCTCAAGTACCAGTAGCATCTCAACCACCAGTAGCACCTCAACCACTAGTAGCACCTCAACTACCAGTAGCACCTCAACCACTAGTAGCAACTCAACCACTAGTAGCAACTCAAGAACCAGTAGCATCTCAAGTACCAGTAGCATCTCAACCACCAGTAGCACCTCAACTATCGGTAGCACCTCAAAACCAATATAGCACCGCAACACCATTAGCATCTCAACTACCGGTAGCATTTTACACCCCATTATAGCACCTCAACACCAGTAGCACCTCAACTACCAGTAGCACCTCAACTACCATAGCACCTCAACCACCAGTAGTACCTCGACTTCCGATAGCAGTTTACTTGCCAGTATAACAGTAGCATCTCAACTGCTGTACCAGTAGCACCTCCTAGCGGTGACAAGTGCGTTGTTGTCTAATGACGCGCTGCGCCGTCGGCCGCGCAGTCAGGTGTCGATCATTACCGTCTTATCAGTGGTTGTGAAGTATCTTATCACTGTTCCGACTCGTCGCCTTCCTGCACCCTTTCTCCGCTCTCTCTTTATCACTCGTCTTGGCTCTCCGGAGAAGCTTGTTTGTTTAAGTTACGGGTTGGAAAGGTTGCTTAAGTAGCTATTTACTTTTATCTTTGGAAAAAGATCATTTTAAATCTTTACAGCGATCTTAATACATACATATTATTATAAAGATATAGAGATATGTAAAGATATGGTAGAAAGTAGCCAATTCTAAATAAAATCAATTTACTTAATACTATTCCAATGATTTAAATGCGACGTCTCATCATAGTACCTATTGATTTTAGCCCTCCAGTGTGACATGATCACTTGACATGTTGATATATTGATATGTTAATGGATTTAATATTGTAAATGTTATTGCGCATTTTTATAAGGAATCTTGATATAGTACCTAAAACTATTGGCAGCTAAGAGTAAGGAGCCATTTTGTATGCTTAATGGCAACAGATGTGTTAACAAAATACTCTCACTCTACTTTAATTTTCTTTTAAATGCAAAATAGAATGAAAAGAGAAATTTCCGTGAGCAGATTGGCTTTTTGGAGCCCATAATTAATTCAGAATGACACCCGCACAAAGTCTCTCAATTAGAAGGCCTGTCCTGGCGCCTCTGCCGCTGAAAGTGCTCGGTTGTGATGCAAATTCGGTCAGTTGTTACGTGCGCATCTGCGCTTTTGTGCTCCAGGGCCAGGAATAGAATAATAGAAACATAGAAAGGAGGGTAAATAACATATTAATAATAGACACCTTTTATTATAACATCAAGTTATCTTGTTGCTAACGGCCCTAATGTAACCATTCGACCAAACATTTTATCTAATAAGAGGTAATGTCTTACAAAAGAGCTTATACTCATTATCAACGAATATTGTGTCGGAAAATTCATACCAACGAGGTTAAACTACACACAGAGCAATAAACATGTGGTAACACACTGTTCATTTTTAATTGCCGCCATTTTACCCACAACTGCGCTCATTTCCTTGGTAAAGATCACCCACTTTACCCTCGTGTGACTGGTTCATTTCTAGTTTTAGATATTCTAATTATTCGCTACGATTCACAGATTACATTTATTTGTGAAATGTATTGTTTTTACACCCCTCTTCACCTTCGATTTTATATTGGTTACCAAAGAAACTTCGGATTACAAGTGGGTATAAAATGTCGGATAAAAGTTTGCCAAGTTTAACCAAACCACAGGTTACCAAGGAAACGGAGGAAGTGTGGGTAAAATAATAATACTAACAACAATCCTTTTATTGAAGTATAGGCAATGTTACATTGCTCTGCAAAATTAATATATATTACATTTACAAGTCTCAAACAGTTCGAATGGTGGCAATCAAAAAGAACAAACTTAGTAGGAACAACCAACAAAGGAACTTTATAGCTCTGTGTATGACTTTACCTCGTTGTTACAGGCCAACATCAAAAGTCATGTCCACTTCGTGAGTTTATATTGTTATTGACCTACCACCAGAACCAAAACGACAGACATTAGCCATCAGGAAATAGCTGGATGATCTTAGTCTTACCAACCGTCTCTAGACTCATCTGAGCTGGTGGGCTCCAGTACCATCACGACACACACGCTCTATTACGCAGTGCTACCGCAGTCATCACCATCAAACCTCGCAGCTGCACACGGTGAACACTCTTTGTGTATTTTTAATCCTGATTTTCCACATCGATTTTTACGACGTTTTAACGTGTGTGTGACATAGTTTTCTATTGTTTAGCTGGGGCGGGATTTAATTTGTATGCAAGGGGAGAGGGGCTTAGAGCTTTTTAAACTATTGTAAACCACCGTGTAAAGGGGTGAGGGTTGGGCTTGGGCAAGGAAATCACGTCAATACGCAACTAAGAATTACTATGTGTAAATTAAATAATATTTTAATCCTGTAACATTAATTAGTCTCAGTTATAGTTTCTACAATGCATTTTATACGAAAATAAAAATGTAAAGTTTTATGGAGGTTATTATCAATTTTGATAAACGATTATTATTTAAAATATTTAATATGAAAAAAATTTAAAAATTGAATTACAGAATGTTTTTTATACAAATAAAATTTAAAAGATTTTATTACACGCTAAAATTAAATTTGCCATCTCCAGTTTGTAGATCTTTGAAGAATCTTGATACCTGACGGTAGTATTAATAGAACTAAAAATAAATAAATCTCAATATATTTTTAGTCTTTCATAAATAATTAAAAACCTTTCAATATTTAGATTAAAAACCCTCCCACCTCACGTAATGTCGCCTTGTAAAAGCTTAATTACAAGCAAGCTTTCCAAAATGTTTTCCTCTTTGAGCCACCCAAGCAAAATTAACTCTGAGGGACCAGACCTCATAAAACTATTTAGTTCCACTTCACAAACAAGTTTAATGAAAATTTGTGCGAGCGGTTATTACCAGTTGTTTTGTATCGTAGCTCGTAGCTGATTAAACGTGCAATCGGAGCGCGATTGAGCGGCAAATATTTTAACAATGTGTCATAAACATTCTACGACGGCGGCTAAGAGGCTTTTGCGAAGGTGAGAAATCTGTGAGCAACTTAAATAATAATTTTAACCTTCCTTATTAAGGCTGGATTTTCCTTTAAATATAATATTTCTATATCGAATCTAATATATTGTAACATATTTTAAGTAAAATCCCAATTAATTGCTTTTTACATTGGGTTTTAGCACTATTAACAACGTGACAGCATATATTTTTCATTACAGTACTTAATTGTACTTTTAATTATGTTCTTATTTCCATCGTATCAGTTAATTCATAATTTATTTTATAAATTGAGTATTTTAAGTACGGTTTGATCTTGCAAATTAATCATAATAATTGGGAATTGTAAGTAACATGTTACTAAAACTAATTCAAATGATATAAATCACTTGGAAAGTAAAAATAAATAAAAAATTAAGTCGAGCTGTCACCGCTACCTGGTGGTTAATTCATTCTTGACAGTAACCAGCAGCGTTTCGTGCTCCGCCGTGCGGCGCGGCGCACTGCAGCAACTACACCGGGCCAACCTCGACTGCTGTGAATGTGGGTAGCAAACATCCCATTTGGTATCATGTAAAAGGTATAACTAGTAATTTTCTGTGAAAAAATTGTTTTCAATTAATTGTATAAACAAAGAGTGTGGAACTATTTAACTAGTTCAAAAAATAATATAAATAATATCTAGATAGAGCTTTTGTGGTTACATTAACAAAACCACACCAGAGCATGTTGTTTGTGCGAATATCACCTCTGGGATTACAAACGTCAAACGAACTGAAAATGCTGATGTAAGGCAACCACAGTAGTTAAACACCAGCCCTAGTCTATTTGTTGAATTTGTAAATTATTATTCTTTTATTCCATTTATACGGCAACAGGAGGTTTTTACTTATAGAAAGTTATAATCGATTTTGTTGTGTCCGCTAATTCACACACCAGATGTGATGTTTGTAGGTGTGTGCTGTACCTAGCCCTGGTATATATTTCACACACCTGTATAGGCTATTACTGTGAATCTGATTGTTTTGTGTCTGCCAATTCACACACCAGATGTTATGTTGGTAGGTGTGTGCCGTACCCCGCCCTGGGTATATTTCACACACCAGTATATTACTGTGAATCTGATTGTTTTGTGTCCGCCATTCACACACCTGATGTGATATTTGTAGGTGTGTGCTGTACCCAGCCCTGGTAGCCTATATATTTCACACACCAGTATATTACTGTGAATCTGATTGTTTTGTGTCCGCCAATTCACACACCAGATGTTATGTTGGTAGGTGTGTGCCGTACCCCGCCCTGGGTATATTTCACACACCAGTATATTACTGTGAATCTGATTGTTTTGTGTCCGCCAATTCACACACCAGATGTTATGTTGGTAGGTGTGTGCCGTACCCCGCCCTGGTGTATATTTCACACACCACTCTAGTGCTGTGTATCTGATTGTGTTGTGTCCGCCAATTCACACACCTCAGATGTGATGTTTGTAGGTGTTTGCTGTACCCAGTCTCTACCACGGAAGCCCAGGCGCCTCTACATTTACATCTCATGTATATTTCACACGCCAGTCCAGCGCTGTGTATCTGATTGTGTTTTGTTGCGTTCGCTAATTCTCGCTCCACGAAGCGATAAATATCCAACAGCTCGACCAGCCATCGCTCGCCTCGCTCACCTCGCTCACGGACTCGCTCATTAATTATTGAAGCGCATCATTATACTGCTCATAGTCTGTCAGGTAGTATATTGTAGTGTGTTGCGTTTTTTGATGAATTTTAAACATGGACTCCGTATTTTCCTGATTGCCTTGAAGAATAATGAGTTGAACGAGGTGCAATGCAATAGGCCGAAACGACAGTTTTTCGAGGGTAAAACAGTGATAACAATATTATTTTTTTATGAACTTAATAAATTTGTAGTTGTTGTTGTTGTTTTTTGTTTTTTTTGTTTTTTTTTTTGAGACATTTGACCTTTTTAAATTTTTGTTTCAAATTTCTGTGAGAACAAAACTATTTATTCGAAATGCATAATAGCATATTCAGGGGGCAATAATTTACTTATTACAGCAGTCCATTTTTTATTTTAATTTAAAAAATAGTAACAGAGTAAAGTAAAAAGACTAAATATTTCATTTTTGAAAAGTTTACGGTTGCTTTATTGCATTTAATGAGAAAATGTATGATGTCGCTCATGACAGTAAACGTTTAGTCTACTTGTTTTTTTTGTTTTTTGTTTTTTTTTGTTTGTTTGTTTGTTTTTTTTTTTTTTTTTTTTTTTTTTTTTGAGTAATTAACTCAAAAATTTTTAAATAAAAGCATTGTAACTCAGTTAGTAAAAGTCTAGATCGAATTCGTATTAAATCGGTTCGGTTTTATTGAAGTTGCACTGTAACATATAAGTATGAAATTATTTTGTTTTTATCGACCTGTACTTTTAAACAAAGCACACACTAGTTGACTAGGTAAACATAATCCAAGGCACCCTCCCCCCACAATATTAACCAACCACATCCAAGAGAGGACGAATCACATGGAGACAGGTCGGTTGTCACGTGACCTTTACTAACACAACACAACACAACACAGTGCCGTACAGCACCGCGCCAACACCGAGCGCCCACGCCACTGCGTTACATACTTAGAAAACCTTAATATTGTGACGTCGTGGTCCTACTGTATTCGCTTCTTAGATACTTTATCTAGGCACCTGAATTTCTCGCCTGAATTTAAAAAGCCCTAAGTTAAAGGCTTGTAATGTTCTAAACAATGTCAGATAATGATTATGTGGTATTGTATGACCTCTTTAAAAATATTTTATATAAAATATAACTTTGAACATCTGTAGGGGCACGTTTCACCAAATTAAATATTTTCCATAGTACCTTTAAGCCTAATTATTCTTTGTGATTAAGCATATTTCGAACAGGGGTCTTCTGTCTTTGCACTAGAATAGTTCATTAATGATATTATCATTAATTTAATTTTGCTTGTCTATTCTTACTGTTATTTCATGAAAATGGTCGTACCGTTGAAATAAATAAATAAATTAATGTAAGTCACCACTTTACTAACGGAACCGTTGAACCCAAACTTAAAGAAATAAGTTTAATTTTACTAAGTAACTTAAAAATATGAAGTAAGGATGGATTGTAATTTTATGCCAACCTTGTTTCATTATTGATCTTTTGTAAACGTTTTCTTTTTCGAATTTACCTGAAATTCCCCAGATTATAGGTGCAGTAAAGGTACGGTGGTTATTGAGGGGGGGGGGGGAGCTCCAAACCTTCAGCCGCACACGCTGCACGCACAATAACCACTCCATAATCAACTTTCGAGCACCAATTTAAACTTTAAACGGGTTTACTAAGTTTCTATTGAAATTTTCTGAGCCAGAACACACCGGTTGTAGAAATTAATTTTAATTTGATGGTTATTAATTAATTAAATATATGGTTTTAAGTAGTCGTTCATTCATATATCGTGTATAAATAAATTGGTGAACAACCTATCATTTATTTTTGATCATTTATGATTGATATCATCATTATTATGCATCAATGTTCATTCATTAACGTATTTATGAATTATCTTCAATGAATTATTTGAATCTATGTGAAAATGTTACTTAATTATGGAAAATCTCTACTTGAGATTCAAGGTTGGAGAATTTTAAAAAATCCAACAAACCACCACTACACAAACAAATTCCTTCATACTAATTGTTTATTTTTTTAATATCTTTGTTACAGTGTGGTGTTATATTTTTTATAAAAGTCTACTTTTTGTTATACTCTCCAACAATACGACATATTATGGAGTAATATTTTGTTTTAATTAGTACTTAGCAAATGCATTACTCGATGTCTAATAGTGTTTGTCCGTTACAGGTAAGTAGCCAGTGGGATGCGAGATACAGGCTTGTTAGCCAATCAGAGGCGAGCTCGGCGGTGCGTAAGTGCGTCTACTCATTACCGTACTAATAGTCAAACCCACTCACACTCCCCCCCCCCCCTCCTCCCACTGCTCCATGGAGCGTCATTACACCAACGTAACGGTCGCTGAGGCTCCCCGTACACGGCGTGCCCGGGGTAATAGTGTGGTTGGAGTCAGTCGAAGAACGTTAATTGTATAAAAAACACCATGAAACTTTAGATTACTCAAAATCTTTTTAAAATACTGTAGCTTGGTTTACTTACTAAATTGTGCATTATTAAGGCTTTGTATTTGTTTTACCTTTACATCGACGAAAAACTATTCTAGGCAACAAGTTGATTAAGTCCTTCGTAAATCGTTTCCTTTTATAGTCGTAACATGGTGGATTCAAAAAAAAAAAAAAAAAAAAAAAAAAAACGGTTACGTATGGTTTAAAGCATTTATTAATAAATTTGATATCCCTACGGATAAACATTGTATGGAATATAATACAAAAAGGGCCATAATCCTTGTCCTTTAGGTTATATTAAACGGCGTAAACCTGGCAAGTTTCACAGTAATTTATCTTAATAGATAAGAGAGATAAGTGGTATCTTTGTGGGTTACAGTTAGCCGGGTTGTGCAAACACATAATCAATAAGAAATATTCTTGTCTAAAAACGCGGTATAACAAAAAAATAAACTTTCCCTCCTTTCAAATATCCACGGCACCCATGGAGACTTTCAAGTTCAATATCTTTCTGAAATTGTGTCAGTCTCCTTAATAATTTATGTTTGAAAATATTGAAAGCACATAATTCTAGCTTATCATTATCGTTATTAAAATTTCGTTTAAAATTAATCATACCCGTTTCCCCAAGCCGACCTTTGCCATTGACGGACTCGCGCTAATGCCGATACCGGTTCAGGTCCGCCCCCCCTCGCGTTATCGGCTAATAGAAACTGACTGGTAAATTATGTATCCATACATCGTACCTCGTCACCGCGTCACTAGTAATTGGTGGCTGTCGCGGGATATGTACGTCTTCTCACGTCATAGCTCGATGAATAACGCCGGGGATGGACGCCGAACTTGATACGCGGCGTTGTGCAATCATTCGGAGGGGGTTTGGGTTAAAACTCAAAATGAATTGATACACCCGCAGTGTGGTAGGGCCTTTGTGAAATAAACAGTAATAAAGTTTGTTAAAAATAGAAGGGGAAGCGTTGATGCTATAGAAGTTGCAATGGTGCAACTCTAAATTAGCTACCTTCTAAGAGTGATAATTTAATGTGCAAGTGTCCTTGTGGCCTTAAAAGAATTAAAAAGTTTGTTATACATAAAACTATATTTCAGTGTCCTGTAAACTAATAAAAAGGAAATTAAAAGTATGGTGAATAAATCGTTTTCCTGGCGTGAGCTAAGGATTTTTATCCGAAAGTTGCCAGTTGAATCCCGTGAAAAATTTGTAGCTTTTTTAAGGTCGGCAACTAGAATTTCAGTATTAACATTTACGCATTTTATACTGTATCATGAACATAATATAGTAACAATATTAACGTACAATATTAAATAACATGTTGAGGAATATAAATAGTTAATATAAACAGTTTTTAAGATAATGTTGAGGACAATATCTCTAGGTCTATTGTCCTCAGGTGTGGTTGATGATAGTAAAATTTGATTTGCCGCTCGATTATGCCTAGTATATTCTCAATGGCCCACCTTGTTCGATAAAGTTCGATCTCCTCAAATCAACAGCTAAAAGTGTCACATAACAAAGGACGGGGCCAATCCACTAAAATTCACCAAAAATGTATTTATTTGCCCTCATTAACAAAATTACAGTGAATCAAAGTTATGTCTATTATAAACAGTTCAACCGTTACTAAAGAAAGTTTTTAGCTAAAAACAACACTAGTACTTAAAAATAATTGCATCCCTTTAGGGTGGAAAGTAGGAAAACTCGGCAGTTAAGTGGAAAACGTTGTTTTGGCTGTAAAATGAGAGAGGTAAAGTTGTAAAAACATAAGACAAAGACCCGGGGCCGTCCACTTGGGCGACAAAGGCCAGTAACGACCAGTGGAGAGGGGTGCGGGGGGACGGAGCGCCAAATATTGGTTTTGTCATAACATAAGCATATGCACGACACCCGCCCGCCTCTCTTTCTGTTGCCGCTTTTCGCTCAAATTGACTCGTCCTCAGTTATTCATGAGGGCGCCGCCTCGACCCCTTTAGTATTTTACAAGTGCATCTCAAGATATGTGCAATGTTGTATTCTCGTATTCTTTTTACGAGACGTAACTTGTGTCTTCCGTGTTGTTCTTTTACTTCCTTAACTCTTTAAACATTCAAAACGTGCGAGTCTTTTTATAGAAGTGTATTACCAGAATTTTACAGTTTCTCCATGTTTGATCACAAACTTTAATCAGAAAATTGAATTTTTTTTTGTTCCCATAAAAATAAATTACCAAAAATTTGTTATACATTTATTATGCACTTTAGACTTATTTTAAATAATTATATCACTTCTGGGAGCTAATTAACAAATATTTATGTATTTAATGGTAGAGTTAAAGTTGTAGATTTAATTATCTGCAAATTATAGTAGAGGCATTATGGGAGACCTGGGACAAACGCAAATTCAGCGGTTTTTAATCAGTGGTTACGTATTAGTGACGTGTGATGACGTATGTGTGACGTCATACGGTGACGAGGTGGAGTGTGTGACGTCACGGGTGTGACGTGGTGGTGTGACGTCACTGATTCGTAATCGGACGCCAATGCCACGTTATTCTGAATGAAAACCAATGTTTAGCGTTGACCCCGTGTAGCTAAATTTGACGGCGACTTCAAACATGTCCAAACATGTTCAAGGTCACTCAAACGAAGTTTTAAAAAATATTTTTAATTATAACTTACAAATATTGAACAAAAGGTTGAAATTAATTGGACTCGTTAGAAACTCCATATTCACTCTCGGCTGTTATCTTCAAATGCAGCGGAGGATCACGACTCACGAGACGAAACAGTAATCCATGGAAGCTTTCCAAATCAGCCAAGTTTGACAGAACCAGTTGGATTTTTTGTGAATGATGGGTGGAATCGGACTGACCTAAAGTTTCATTGACAAATTCGAGTGTTATATATAAATCTTGCGGATCATCACCACTTAACAGACGATAAAGTTGTTGATAGCATATTACTGCATCCAGAATGTCGAATTCAGAGGCGTCAAGTTGGAACTTCATGTTTCTGTGGAGTATGTTGTTGTAGAGGTTGAGTGGATTTAGCTAGTAAAATACCATGAACCATTAACGTACCCTACCTACGTACTGCACAGAATACGGTGGGAAGAGAGTTATCAAATAAAACAAGTCCAAACATGTTCAAGGTCATTCAAAAGAAGTTTTTAAAAAACATTTTTAAGTATTAGACACTTTAGTAGTTAGAAATCATTTAATGTTTTTCCAGTTTAACATAACATCACGGAGATACATCATCCCCGGACTTCGAGGACTCTTGCTCTGTCTTCACAGGTAGCTGATCACTCGAAACATATGGTGAAGATGATGCTATCGGAGATCCTGGCGGTGACTGTGATGAATTTGGTTCTTCAACCGTTATATCGTCAAACTCAATTGTAATGTTTAAACGGAGAGGTGGATCACCACTCATCAGACGAAACAGTGTTTCATGAAACATTCCCAAATCCACTTCGTCCAACAGAACCAGATGAAACTTCATGTTGATGTGGTTGTAGGATAGCGGAGTATATGAATGAAGCTTGTAGTCAGTACTACATATACAATCTATAACGTCCCCTACCTACGTACCGTACAGAAGACGTGTATATCCTACGTACCGTACAGAAGACGTGTATATTTTTGTAAGGTTGCGGTGATGGGCTGATTACTTATGATGAATAAATTTAAGTGGGAGGGGGGGCTATAATGTCTTGAAGAAACTATGTCAAGGTCATTGGTTGGAGTTTTTAAAAAAGATTTATTTACAAATAACAGTAAAACGTAAGACATACATAATATGAGAACTAACAATGCTAAATAATAAAGAATGAAAGAATATTTACAAAGCTATGAACTTAGATCATTTTACAAAGGTGTGTTCAAATGGATCGTAATTTCTGTAGAGTTGTTTCCAGACGGTCCATGGGAAACTATATAAAAAATTCCGGGTTTGATAGAGTCCAGGTCTTCGTTCATGAGCACATTGACAAATCGTCTCGGAAGGTATACTTGGAACTTGGGTTTGTCTCCTTCCTTGTAGGGCGAATCTCCAAGAACAGCGACGACAGCTTCACCAACCGATGTGTCCATTTTTTTCATTGAATGTACTGCATAATGCTTCTTCTCTTGAAGTTCGCTGCATTTCTTTGTTGTTAGAAGGTCAGATTTAGAATGTTGGTTGAATCTGTCCGCAAGAGCTTGCAATGGAGAACTTGAAGCCATAGTGGAGATGATGTTTACTGGATGAGATCCTGTGTTAGAATGATAGTAGGATGGATCTACACCGGTATATAAGGATTTCCCCCTCCACTTGATATAAGTCGACCAATCCTGTATGCTCGCGACAATGCGCAGTTGGAGATTTTGTGTTGAGGATTTTTCACACCGATACAAAGACCATTTAAGTCCGTAGCATAAGTTTTATCCAAACTAACATTTGTTATATCAGACGTAGTGTACATTCTGATCCAATTAGATTTTTCTTCACCAGCAGTAAAAATTTCGTCATACTGTTGACAATAATGATACATTATGTTATCCAGCTCTTTGTATTGTGTAAATCCTTCGTTCCATGTGATGTGATGAAGATATTTCGTTAGCCACGAATTTGTTCTAGCACTTTTTCGGTTTAGTTTCTTAAAAGAAAACGGTGGTTTAAAAAGAAAGTAGTTAACGACATTTGTATTTATGTCAAAAAATGCTAGTTCTTTTATGATAAATCTGTCATCGTTGTTTCTGAAAGCTTGGAATTCCACCACACACTTCTTAGACATGGAAACATTATCAACAAAACGAACTGTTCGGTCCATTGTTCGTGAGTAACTAAAGATTACTGAGAGAAAATATTAGGTTGCTTGAGTTTTATGATAATGTCAATTCTTAGTTTCCGTTTGTATGTGCTGGTGGTGGGGGAGGGGTGTTTTTAAGATTCCCAATCTTTCCTGTTTTTACAAAACCTTAATACACATTCACAGAATGGTTTAGGGTAGCACATTGAACATGAGCGGGTAAAATCATGTACATTAAACTTGTAACACATGTCCATACAACAGGTGAAGTAGTGTCGAGTCTTGTAGATTTTTAACATCTGCAAAGTTGGGGGTGAGATTGTAAATGATTTGCAATTGCATCTACAGTAACTGAAGCACTCACATATTCTACATGCTATTCCGTCAACTTGTAAATTTGGACATATAAAACATTTTTCGCTGCAACAATAATTATTCATTTTGCGAGTGTTCTTCAATGTGAATCTTACAATCAACTGCATCCATGTAGCAACATTTGTTTAATATATAGTTGGTGAAAAGAACAATAACATGTGTAAACTGGAGCTGTTTCAAGGTCACGTAATTTTGTTTTTAAAAAAGTATAAGTAATACCTACATTAGCACCTTTGCAAAACTGAGCTTTTTCAAGGTCATATAATTTTGTTTTTAAAAAAGTGTAAGCGCTACAAATATGTGCAAACCTGAACTGTTTCAAGGTCACGTCATTTTGTTTAAAAAAAAGTATAAGTGCTACTAATGAGGGCACTTTACAACACAATCACTCAAATCATGCTACAGATATGTGCAAACCTGAACAGTTTCAAGGTCACGTCATTTTGTTTTTAAAAAAGTATAAGTGCTACTAATGAGAGCACTTTACGACACAATCACTCAAATCATTTTTGCGACTTTTCTTGATTTACAATGTTCTCCTGCTGGTTCTTTGTTGGAGAAACTTTCATTGTGGTTTCTTCACTTCGACGATTATTAAAGAAGAATACAGTTTTCCTGTAGAACGACACCTCTTGAGGTAATCTGTTGTATATAGACTGGTCTATCGGTCCATATAGCAGTGGCACAGCTGGATTTGTGTTCACCGAAGTGTTCAGATAATCAAATATGAGAGGGGAATATGTAGTAAGTTGCTGGATGTACCGGATTATTACAGGTGTTAGGTTTGACAGAGTTTGAAATTCTTCCAAAGTCATGAGGATCTTCTTGTTGTGTTTGGAAAGATCTCTAAACCTCACAAATTGGGTACCTCGAAGTCTTATATTATCGATTTCCAAATTAGAATCTTCGAATCCAATTGCAGTTTTTCTTCCTGTCAAGTTGTTGAATAAATAGGCTTCAATGATAGATACGTATTTAGTAAATTTATCCCACATATCCAACGTGAGAAGCAACGAGGCTTTTCCGCAGTGATTAATAAGTACTGCAGGATTGAAGTTTAACGATTTGAAAACCCCAACGGTGACAGATTTATCCATGTTTTGATTCAACGGGTACATTAAGCGTAAAAACACATCCATCAACACTTCCATATTTTCTTCATCATCATCTTCATTGTCACATCGTTTCCTTTTTCTTTGATCGTTTCCTTCCAATGATAAAAAATCAGACAGTTCTTTCTTAATCTTCTCGGTAGATGTTTTGGAGTTTTCAGTCGGTTGTTCTTCGTTTTGTGCTGGCTTTGTGTTAGTAATCGGTACTTTGTCAACCGGTAATGGAATATGTTCTGTTGGATTAGTAGGTAAGTCTTGAACTATTGTTGACGAAGATGGAGATTCTAGTGAGTTTTTGTCAGTTTCAAAAGAAACATCTTCAGTTGTTTTAGTAGAGTTCTCGCTAGTTTGTGAGGATGCTGGTAAATCATGTGCCGATATTTCAGACGCAGATGTCATAGCTGGTGGCGTGGTCTCGAGTGCTTTATATCCTGTCGTTGATTCATCGTCAGGAATAGTAGATAGTACACTGTCCATGTTAACCATCAATGTTGACTTGCTGGTGTCAGGATGAATACTAATGTTTTCTCACCGAGCAATCTCTCTTTTATAATCTGTGGTGGGGGTAAATATGTGTAAGAGCTGCATGCTGTCACAAAAAAATCTAAATTATTCTTCTAACCACGCCTGTTAGTGGTGTGTATGTTACAATTGTATCATGTAGTATCAAACAATAAGCTGTAGTTTGGTCAGGAATATTTTCTTCCATCTCAAATTCGATGCGAATGTCTACTGTTGACGACTTTATTGATTCGTTTTGTTTCGAACAATCTATGACTGCTATAGGTGCAATATTCTTGAATGAATCAGGTTGGAGGAGAGGTGAGTTTGTCCTTCCATAGTAAGATGACTGAAATCTTGCATACATATCATATAGAATCCCAAATCTGTCCTTAGAAAACATAACATTGAGGCTGTCATATGGAAAGAACTGTGAATTTAAAAACAGTTTAATGTTTGTAAGTTGACAGTGGTCAAATTTGCTTGCGTTAGCCGTAATGTTAGATCTTTTATTTGTTTGTAGAGCGATAATAACATATCTTGGTTTTTCTAGGTTACTAGATGTTTTCACAGCCCACGTTTGACGCTGAGTTGTTGGCAAGACTGGCCATTCATGCATTTCCCAGCTTCTAAATGGAACCACAATATCCCTATCAGATTCCAACATCCGCAATAGGCTTACTCGCCTTTCATCAGCCAACCGTACATGAGGTACCCTCCAAACTATTTTATCCAAATTCAATTTCCATTCAAGTTTGTCAGGTGTTGTTTCACTATCGGCTTCTATAACATCTGTATCATAAGACGATCTCAGTAACACAATTCTTGTTTGACATTAATGATTATTCTTCTGTAGTCCTCAGCGAATCCTAGTAAAAGCCGCAACGGAATGCAAAAGTCAAAATAGCCACTTGCATTAGGTTTTACTTTGGTTGCACTAGGTAATATCCACCCGGCTGTTTTTAATGCGTTTATTTCATTGGGTGATAAGGATACCAAACCTTTAAGCGTACTGCTCACACCGACTTTTTTAGTCGAATCCACTACAATGCCTGATATTTCATACCGAATTTCTTCAAACAAAAAGGCCATTGCATTGTTAATAAATGGCACTTTAGATGGCGTAGATCCATTTTTTGCCAAAACCCTTCCTTCAATATAAATATAACTTTCAGATGGTAAGGTATAAGCATCTTGATGTTGTATTGGAATTCGTATCTCATCATTATTTCCTAATTTCGATGAAGCGTAGGGGTTGTGTGTGTGAAACTCTTTCTCCCATAGTGTTTCGTCGAAAACCGGTCCATGTTTTATATCCAGTATGTCCATTTTCATTAACTTTAAAACCGAGTCCTTCTAAGAATTTAGTGTTCTCTCTGGTTAACCTCTCCGCGTTAGGAGATATACTGAAACTGTTCGAATGTTGTTTGGTGCTATATCCAAATTCAAGTCCCATCGTTCTTTTATGGTGCTTGTCTAATGTGTAAGCGCAATGTAATAACTTCTCCTCTAAAATCCACAGTGTCACCGTCTTGATCTAGTACGTTCAATACGATGTCTGAAATGTGAGTGGTGTTTAATGGAAGATATATCAGATTATGAGGCTTTTCAACAATCTTAAATCCCGGCGGAACGGTTGGATAGAATGAATGTAAAATATGTTGGTTTGAACCATCTTTGTAGGCCCCTTGAACAATATTACATGTAATATTAATAGTATTAACCTTGATAATGTTTACAGTTTTTGGACTCGTGTGAAACATATTTGGTTCAAGGATTGTGTCTTGGGATGGAAAACCAAGTAAAGGGCCAATCGATGCCGGTTGAGTTAGATCCAAATAAAATTTACATTTTATTTCACACTTTAAATTGTTGTTATTAGCCCTTAGTTCAATTGCATCCTTTCCCAACTTATTTTGGAGCTCTCTGTTTATGTCAGCTATTTCATAAGCACCAGTTTCAATCGCAACAAACTCAGGTAGCTCAGTAAGATCCTTAGCCGTTTTATTTTTTGTATAGTGTAATCTGTTGTTGACACCTTCTATTATGTTTGGAATTGAGTTATAAGTTGTAAAATCCAAAAGTGCAATCTCCCACTGTTTATCTTCTCTTAGGTGTAATGGTGGAAATAGTGAACTCCTCAAAGTTGACGATGTGCCTGTAACTGTTACAGTACAGGAAGACATCTTATAGTTGACTGACGCTTGTGGCTAGAAAGTCCAAACATAAATGTCCGCATACTGATGTTTCTTCTTTTTGTCTTCTATCGTAATTAAAATACACTTTAGGCACTGAACCGAAATATTCGTACAATTCTTTTGGAGGTGGAAGGTTCCCAAAACTGTCAAAATAAAACACAGAATCGGATAATTTCTTGTAACAAACCCAATGGGTACCAGCACCATGAATATCATCAAGATTTACGATTGCGGCTTCATTTTTCCAGATTTTTCTCGGCAACCCGTTCCGCATAAACACACCTCTGAAAAAAGGTATTTTCAAACATGATGCATAGCGTTCAAGCTCCTCGTTGTTCAAGGCTTTATTTGGCAAAATTAATTTGTTGTTATTTAATATGCACGGTATGGTCTTAGGTATAATCCTTTTCCGTTTGACTTTTTTTTAGAACATGTTGAACACCTTTTCCTTTTACGATTTATTTTCTTAGTAGTGCTACTTCTCTTCCTTGTGCCTCCACCGGATGTATTCTTCCTTCGTGTTGTCTTTCTTTTCCTCCTCCTCGACCCTCCTCCAACTGCTGTTTTGGCTTTCATAGCTGCTGTCACTGCTAATGCAGCTGCTCGTTCCCCAACACTTGCGTCACTAGATTTTACTCTCTGCCAAGCTTTTTCAGCAAGAGCTCTATCAGCGATTGATCTTCTTTCCGAATCTGAGTAATTTGAATATGCAATGTCATGCGCTTTGCAGGCTTCGTCCAATTTGTTTATTCCAGGATCTCCACGGGCTAAACGCTTCCGTAATTTCGTACCCGGACCACAGTATTGATAACCTCCAGGTAAATGTAGCTCTATTGGAAGTGCGTCGATAGCTGTATTTATTAGTGCACCTGAAGGTAAAGTCGCAAACGCTTTCTTAAAAAGACCTACTGCTGAACTAGTGAGTCCACCTCCTCTTCTCATGAGTGACGGATCACTACTAAATGGCTTCCTCCTATGCATGATAGTTTTAACGTGTTAGTTCCTTAGTGGTCAGCAATGGTAATGGTTTTTCTAGAACGCTCTTCGTATTATATATTGAATTCACACTGTTTGTAGGGGTTTCACTGCTGCCTCCGCGTGAAAAGGCGAAAGGATTCCTCCCAGACTGTAATTTATCTATTTTTTCATAAATATCTTTCTTTAGTTTGTATATCTCTTCCAAAACAAATATTCTATTTACAACATCAGTATCATTTTCCGCATTCGCCACATTTATAATTTTTTTATATTTGGCATCAAACATTTCTTCACCATTCTTGCAATTTAACGTTAATGTATGAATAATCCCAAGATTTACTGCTTCATCCTTAGAAATGGGATTCGCAATGTTGCACAAACGTTTCCCTCTTAGATCATAGTTTCCATCTCTAGTCAATTGAAAACCTTCACCAGGTGGACCCCTCAAAACCTCTCGGGCCAAAGAGCTTT
This sequence comes from Neoaliturus tenellus, assembly GCA_030545055.2. Classification (NCBI taxonomy): domain Eukaryota; kingdom Metazoa; phylum Arthropoda; class Insecta; order Hemiptera; family Cicadellidae; genus Neoaliturus; species Neoaliturus tenellus. Next base: position 45,681,787 of record CM061531.1, on the reverse strand, counting down.
CATGACGACCGAACTTGTCAACACTCATGTTTAGACTGAACCCTTAAGCTATGTATCCTCTACTTTTTAATTCTTCAGTTAAGGCAATCATTTCGTTATCCAGCCCGTTATGTCCAGCCTGAATAGATTCATATAATAACCGCATTCTGTCAACGAGCTTATTCACATTATTATAACATATGATGTTTGTATCATAGGCAGATTTCATAGACATCCCTTTACCTTTAGCTTTCGAAGGTTTTCCTCTAATATTAGAAAATAGCTTTGCAATTACATCCTTGTACATATCTGATTTATTTCTATGAATAGGTGCATTAGGAGAATAACCTTTTCTATGGGAATTAGTTAACAAACATATATTTTTAAAATTATTTAAATCCCTCTTGGAATATTTATGGGGAGACGACTTAAAGATCAACTCAAACAGTCCAGCGGTGCCTTTAAAAGTTTGATCTTTTACTTTAATATTATCTTTGTCATCCACCTCTATCACACTATCTCCCATTCGAAGACCATCTCTATCCATGCGAGCTCCATATACATGGTATCTTGACGGTTTCCTTGCCCCATGTAGCATTTTTAAAATATATTTTCGTGAAAGAGGTCCTTTGTTCCCAATTTCTTTACTTAAAATGCTGATATTTGTAGGGGAATCTGCTTCTTGTAAACTGCCTACATCTTGAGTTTCTACATCTGATTTACTGCTTGCTTCATCTTCATCTTCATCCTCTTTTTTCAATGAATGCGTTGACCTACTAAATAATTCTGAATCGATCTCTGAGTTGTCGGTTTCTGAAGATGAGTTTGCTTTAATTACTGGTTTTTCTGTTTCTATTTCTTCTTGATCCGTAAATTTAGATTTGTTAATTTTTTCATTTATTTTATTCAGAGGATCTACAATGGGTTTGAATGTTTCCTCTAAATATTTATTTCTAGCCACTAATCCTTCTTTTAGTAACAGGTGTTTCTTCCGTATAGAGTCACTGAGAACTTTTATTTCACTAAGCAACTCCTCCTGATTTGGCATTATTAGTTTCGAGTGTTCTCTACAACGTCACAATAAATACTGAAGATTATACATTTAGATGTTAATGTAATAAGACAAATTTATCGAAACCTAATCTATAACGACCGTTATTCATAGCCCTCTCTTTATCCACAACTAAAAATCCAAACTTTTCTTTCCATGCTCTCCCACACAATTCTCTAAACAATTCAAATGTCATATCAGCACCAACGTGGTCGTTGTATATGTGTTTGAGATTTTTTTCATCCTGTTTGAAAACTATTAAGAAGTTAACATTGTCCCTAATTAACTGTTTTGGGATTTTACTGTATGTCTGACCAATGTAAATAGAGTCGATATGATTATGCCTTCCCATAGAAAAGTATGTTCTTATTCGGTCATGATTTTCAGAAGAAACATCGTCAAAAATAAAAATTGAATACGGCTCGGCATTGTTGGGCTCTATTATCTCACTACTTGCATCAAATTTATACAATGAGACATCGGGCACATCATTCATAATCTTTTCCAATAACAGATATTTTGGTTGGTTGAGAGACTTGGAAAAAATATATACATTGTTAAAACTTAATCCGTTTGGCTTTGTAATTAAATTGAAAACAACGTTGGTTTTCCCACAGTTTGAAGGTCCACTAATAATACATCTCATTGTGTTGGGCAATAAAGTTCCATGCTTACTTACTTCCTTATCAAAGATATCCGGTGTCAAACAATCAATGTCATTGACGTCAAGTCTATCCTTTTGACAGATTACTTCCATGATGTTAGTTATACTTGAGCAGTCTATCCGAATGCTGCGACCTTACTGGTTTTTCCATTTCAAAGTAAGTCCTTTTGATCTATCCAAGTATCTTCGGTCTTATCAAATCCCAACCATCTCACTAAAAGCTTATTACCTCTTTTCCTTAAAATCTTCTCAACCAAATAAACACTACCAGTTTTAGATTTTAACAATTCGTGGCCATAAAATCCCCCCTGCAATATTTCTCCTTTACTATCCTTTAAAATGTATGTTTCTGGAAAGGTTGGTTGCACTCGATGCACTGTGAAAACTTCATTTGTCCAATTGGGTAGGTATCCTTTGGTGAATATCTGTTTATATTTACTTATTCTCACATGGTCTCCAATGGAAAATTTAAGAGGAGGCTTCTTATCTAACCGCGGCGTAGTATTTTCCTTTATGCGTTTCAAAACTAAAGATTCATTTTTTTTGTTCACCTGATTTGGTTTCATACCTATAGTACGATGTTTTGTATTGTTGTAATCTTTGATTAGAGTTGGAAGAATATCAAACCACACATAACTTCCTCTTTCTGAAAATTTCTTGTACATCAATGTTTTCAATGTGCGATTGAAACGTTCTACAATGGAGGCTTTCTTTTCACTAAAAGTAGAATAGTGATTTATTTTATTTTTCTTCATCAGATCAGAAAAATCTTTGTTAAAAAATTCTTTGCCGTCGTCTGTCTGTAGATGCTTTATACGTTTTCCTATTGCTTGCAGTACCTTTCTCATAGCTTCAGTAACCGAAGGCCCATTTTTATTTTTAAGGGGAATAGCACTGGCAACCTTTGTAAAACAGTCAATAACTGTTAAAATGTATTTGAAACCTTTGTTTATTCTACTGTATGGTTTCATTTCTACAAGGTCAGCTTGATATAAGTCATTAATACCCTTCACGACCGTTGATCTTCTGGGAAAATTTCTTCGAACTGGTTTGTGAAGTTCTTCAACTATAATTTTTCTCTCTTCCATTGTTCTGCTTCATTCTTCGTCCATTATACAACTGAACGATAATTGTAATTTATTCAATTATACCTGTATGAATTTCAAAGGTCAAATTGATATAAAAAAGATGAGTTCAAGGTCATCCAATTCAAGTTTTAAAAAACTTTACAGTTTTAAGTCAAATTGATATAAAAACATGAGTTCAAGGTCATTCAATTTAAGTTTTAAAAAACTTTACAGTTTTACAGTTCTTCTTTACAGTACAATACAGATTTTGTGGATGTCCGTTACTTTTTTGAATGTCTTATTCAATCCATTTCTGTTAATGAATAGTGCCCATAAGGGAGTGTGTGGATCTTATTTTGAAGGATCACACGCTTGTCGTCTCTGGCTGACAATGACTTCTTTTTTACTGTCATACTGTACAAATTATGCTTAAAACTCCGGATGGTGTTGAAAGTTGCATTGTACTCAGCCCCTCTAAATAAACAGTTATAGTAATGTTCGAATCTCATGTTCTTCATTATATAATTTTTTTTAATTCCTTTTGCCTTTTTAATGATTCCGGCTTCGTTTTCATCCGCCGTGTCATTTTCTGTTCTGCCTGTAAACATCCTTAAGGCATACATCTTTGACATAAGTGCTACAATTTCTTCTAGGGGCACACCAGAAGTTTCATCTTTAAACTTTCCTATCACCTTTTTGTTTACGCAGTTGTCATAGGTTGGATGATCAATGGGGTAGTCTGAGAAGTCAAAGGAATTCCTGTGAGGAAACACTCTGAGGTCTTCATACATGTCGAGTGTCTTGATCCAGTAGACGATCCCATCAGTGTCCATGTAGCATATTCCAATTTTATCCCGTCCGTAATAGGAAACCATCTTGTTGTAATGGAAGTCATACATATGGGTCTTCGAGATGTCTAGTATACACATTCCTACATATAGAGGTCGATCCATGACAACATTGGTTTTGTCCATGCAGACTGCTACAAGATTTTCATTAATTACAATAGAAGTTTTGAAGTTAGGCTTTTGAACTAATTTTAACATTTTCTTTTCGTCAGAGACCAGTTTCAGATTCATGTGATTCCTTTTGTTTTCCAGACATTTTCCATAAACTGCGTTATTCATCAGTTTATAAAATTCTTTGTGGAAATTCGATGTTGCAGCAGCTCTTCTGGCAGTATTAGAATCAATATATTGTTTCAACCAAGTCTTTTGTGTAAATTGGAGTACCCGATTAATTCTAACAATTTTTATGCCCAGTTCAATCGCTTGTTGTACAATCCAGTAATGTGCTATATAGTTAGTTTTATTTTCGAGTGTTGTCATCAATTTGGGATGTTTGCCTCCAGGAGGAATCTCGGTCCTTGGTAGTAGAGGGAGATCGTAATGATGGTCGTGAAGATTTTGTGGATACTCAAAGTCAAAGTCCAAGATGTATCCAATATCATTGAACTTTGGGATGTTTACGATGTCTCCTAATACAGTAGGTTCTACCCAGCAAAAACCACCGTAAGGCAATGGCATGGACATGGCATAACCATATAGGTTATTGGCGTCAAAGTAGCCCAGATATACTGAATCTTCTCTTGGATTATAATTTGGAAGATGTTTGTTATTGGCTTTTACATAACGTGTAACTGATTGTGTTAGCCCTCCTCGAACACCATCTTCAATCATGAGAACCATGTCAATGTCCGTCAAAAGTTGGAGTTCACATTTAGTTTCTTTCATCATTGCCTGCCAAGCTAATCCCGGAGAGGTGAAATAATAAAAACAGTCGAGTCCATAAGCTTTCAAACAGGAATTTCTAAACTCCTCCATTACATCACAAAGGAGAGTTACATCAAGTTTCACATAGAAATCACTGTAATCTCCAAGCGTAGACATGTTAAGTTCTGTCCATACCTTAACAGCATGATCATAATCCTCCGGATCTACTGGTGATTCATTGAGTTTACTATAAAACATTTCTGGTGGAGGTAGTTCAGTCTCGTCAAATCGGGCAATGGAGTCTATGTAGTCGTAGGGAAATACTCCTTTCCTTAATACAAGCTCCAACTTATCTTCTGAAACAAGCTTCCTCGTTTCAATCAGGTCTCCTCTTTCTAAATTCTTTGAAAGTGTCATCAAACTGAAAGGCATAAACCTTAATGAATCTATGAACCTTAATTTTATGTTTTTTACTTTCTTTGAAAAACTGATGAATTTTTCGGTTGTTTGTGCCAATACGTCAATTTGACCTTTGTCTCGACCCAGCTCTGGGATGATAAAGTGAGCGTCGTAACCACTTAGGTTGTGTAATACGACGGGTATAAAATTGGGTAGCTTGAAGTTGATGTTGCAGGCGTTGCATGCAGCTCCTCGGTAAGCGCCTGTCAAATGATCATGGTCACGCACTTTAATGTTGTCTTCAGTAAACTCGTTTTTACACAAGTAACAAACGGTCTCCATTAGATGACAAAGTTCTTGAAGTGGGCTCAGAGTTTCCATTGGAACGATGTAACTGTAGAGGGTAGATACCTTTTCAGCAATAATGTACAAATCGTCAACAAATCGTTTTGCAGCTTCCTCTCCTCGGTAAAGTTTTGGAGATGTTGGAATACCATAGTGCTGAAGATGTTCTTCGGAAAGTGTCGATTTTACCAAAAGACAATAGCTGTTTGGTTCATGTCTTTGATATTTTCCACAGTCAGGTGCGTCTGGATCTACATTTTCTACCGGTATCAACGAAGATTCAAAATCCGCGTAAATGACTATTGGGATTCGATACTGGTGATGTATGTTCCTAAACTTTAGAACGGAATTCCTCATGGTAGGCAGGATAACTTTTACTGCAGCATGATCTCCACAAAGCTTAGAGTGTTCCATGAGCCAACTATGACCACCTCTATTAAAAGAGATATTTTTAAAACAGAAACATCTTTTACACACCGTTATTCGATTGTTCCTTTTGGTAAGTTGTTTGTGAATCAGTTTAGTAAAATCTTTTATATACACATAATGTGAAACATCACCATCTGTTAGTAGCAATAAATCTGTATGATCTGCCAGTTCCCGAGTCACTACCTTCAAAGGGTACACATTGTTTCTACTGTCGAGTCCAAAAACATTAATAGATACACCTGGATTGCGTTTCTCAAAACGTCCTATCTCGGCCAATGACACTGGGTAGTTTAGTCCATTAAAATTATACCTACAGATTAGTTCTTGATATCTTCTATTTGGTCGTTCCGGATGTTGGACACCTTCATGCACAAGATGTTTTGCTAACATTGAATACCTGAAGCACTCATTGTCATTGTTTTGAACATTGATACATGAAAAAGTATTTTTTATCTTTGCTGGCAGTGGAATAAAACTGCTGCCACGATCACCGTATCCACGTTTATGAACGCGTAAATCCAGACTGTTTATGTTGAGCAAGGACCATCCAGACCCACGAGCTTCATGTTCAGTTATTTTAAGTACCAATTCCTGTAAACATTCCTCAACAATTTCATCGATGTTTGACGTCACCATGATACTGCGGTTTCTAGAGAGAAACCCTCTGTTGGACAGTTCTCCTTCAACATTATTAAAAGTTGTATCTAATAGCAATCCAAATTTTATGAAATTCAATCGGTGGAGTTCATAATTTAGTTTTTCAACTATGACATCTTTTACAATAGTCAGGAAATTTTGTAGTTCAAGCGAATTTGTATTGTTTATTCTATAATGTCGGACAACAGCTCTCTCAAATGCTTCCACTAAAACTTCCACTCCCAACGTAGAATCTTGACTCGGAGTTCCTGTAGTCGAAGGTTCAGACGATTCATCAGCAGAATCCATCACATCTTCTCTTGGGGGTGCAGCTTCACTCGGTGTTCCTGTAGTCGAAGGTTGAGACGATTCATCTATAGGATCCACCACATCTTCTCTTGGGGGTGCATATGCGATGACACTTGGCCTATTCTGCTCCGTAGAATTTTCGGCAAGGAAGCGCACAAAATCCGGATGGTCTTCACAGTCGGACGGTGTATTTTCTGTAGCATTATGATAAATTTCACAATGCAATACATACAAATCTTCGTTAGAGAAATCTTCATTACAACGATGGCAGTAATACATCGTAGTTGAATTGCTGTTCCATGCGCTGTATGCAGTTCCAGAAGTAGGAATGAGAACAAATGCTTGAATTTTCTACTTATATATCAAATGCTTACCTCAGCACTAAATTCCTATTGGTTCATTTTTTGCTGACATCAGCACCTTTAATCTCATTGGCTCATCAAATTAACCTGTGAACATGAATGTATTTTAAAATCATTATTGCACGAACCTTTCTAGCGACAACATCGTAATGGAGCAGCCTGTACAGGTCCCTGAAATATCCTCTACTACACCACCTTTTCAAATATTGCCTACGGGGAGGCAAGTCACCGGTGAAAATCAACCCGTACAAGTTCATTCTGTAACAAGCAGAACTAGTATAACATCAAGAGAAGTGATCGCTGCGTTGGAAAGATTAGTGGGAGCAGATTATTTGTCCGATGAAGATGCCAACGCAGAGTAGTTACGCTCCATAAGGGTTTACTGTGTAAAACCTATACAAAACAGCCGTTTTCACGGCTACCAATTTTTCACTCGTTTGTAGCAGCAGCTTGTAGCAAATATAAAATTAAATAAAAATACAAATTAAGTTAGCTCTGCAAAGTCTTTAAACGATTGAGTGTAATGGTGGCCTTTAGAAAGGCCGTTTTGAAGTAGACTAAAAGTCTAACTATCGCTTAAGTATGCGACACCATCATCATCCTCCTCATCGCTGCAACCGTCAAATAGTCTCCGTCTGGCATCAGGAGCATCAGGTAGAACAGGGGTCGTGTCTCCCTCGCCATCTTCGATCGGAAGGAAATATTCAATGCTGTCGGCTTCGGACTCTGTGACATGGTAAGCAACGGTCAAATCAATGAATTCATCAATGTCCGATGCGAAAGATGATGTTTCAGCTTCATCGAAGTTGCTGAAAACTTCCATGTCAACATGAGGATCGTCGTCTGGCATAGCAATTACTTCCTCAACGACCACACCAAACTCTTCATGTAGCACATCTTCCATCGTGTCTTGCAGTCGCTTCCAGGTGGGAGGCATGTCAAGTGGTGCCATGGTAAGTGGGATGAGAATGAAAATGGACCACAACATGCGCTTAAGTGCGACCCAACGTACCGTACAGAATATTCTGGTAGCTTCTTAAATCGCATACCATTTTATTTTGCTGACCTACTCAAATAACTAATGTTTGGTGATAAAATTAAATAAAAATACAAAATAAGTTAGCTCTGCAAAGTCTTTAAACGATTGAGTGTAATGGTGGCCTTTAGAAAGGCCGTTTTGAAGTAGACTAAAAGTCTAACTATCGCTTAAGTATGCGACACCATCATCATCCTCCTCATCGCTGCAACCGTCAAATAGTCTCCGTCTGGCATCAGGAGCATCAGGTAGAACAGGGGTCGTGTCTCCCTCGCCATCTTCGATCGGAAGGAAATTTTCAATGCTGTCGGCTTCGGACTCTGTGACATGGTAAGCAACGGTCAAATCACTGAATTCATCAATGTCCGATGCGAAAGATGATGTTTCAGCTTCATCGAAGTTGCTGAAAACTTCCATGTCAACATGAGGATCGTCGTCTGGCATAGCAATTACTTCCTCAACGACCACACCAAACTCTTCATATAGCACATCTTCCATCGTGTCTTGCAGTCGCTTCCAGGTGGGAGGAATGTCAAGTGGTGCCATGGTGAGTAGGATGAGAATGAAAATGGACCACAACATGCGCTTAAGTGCGACCCAACGTACCGTACAGAATATTCTGGTAGCTTCTTAAATCGCATACCATTTTATTTTGCTGACCTACTCAAATAACTAATGTTTGGTGTGAGCAAATATCTCTCAATAGAACAATTCATTGGGAAACAGAACACAGAAACTTTAAAAAAGTGGTTATTAATGTTAGTTTGTTTTGAGTTCGTTAAATCTTTTAATTCAATATAATAATGTATTTTGTTGGTCGAAGACTAAAAGAGGTGGCACTGATAGTGTCAAAACGAGTGAATGTTGGTTTGAGGAAATATTTCTCAATAAAACAATTCATTGGGAAACAGAACACAGAAACTTAAAAAAGAAGTCATGAATGTTCGTTTGTTTTGGGCTCGTTAAATCTTTTAATTTAATATCATAATATACTTTGTTGGTCAAAGACTAAAAGAGGCTGCACTGTTAGTGTCAAAACGAGAAATGGTGGTTATAGTGTCGAAACGACAAATATAAAATTAAATAAAAATACAATATAAGTTAGCTCAGCAAAGTCTTTAAACGATTGAGTGTAATGGTGGCCTTGAAAAAGGCCGTTTGTGTCCGCCCTCAGATGTTGTGTGAGGTGGTGCCGTCGGTCCGCAGACTGTGCCCTTACGGGCATTTGATGATGACGATGACCCGGCCGCTGATCTTAAGTAGGCGCCGAAGGTCTTTCAGCACCGCGGACTTTAGAGGCATGTCATCCTCCAGAGGAGTTGGCGGGACCCACACCCCAGGTTCCAACAGCCGGAGCCGGACTGTCTTCCCGCGGGGGTCGGCCGCGATGCTGTCCAGGTCCTTGGCGACCAGAGCGATGTCCGATCGGTCCCGGACTTCTCTTTGCAGGTTGGCCCGCTGGTTCCATGGCCATTCTGCGATGTGGTGGCTCCTCGCCGTCTGGTGGTGGACGATCTCGTAGGCCATGTTCAGCTCATGCATTTTCATTTGAATGGTACGCTTAAGTGCGACCCAACGTACCGTACAGAATACACTGGTAGCTTCTTAAATCGCATAAGCTATGCTGATTCATCATTTTATTTTGCTGACCTAATCAAACAACTAATATTTGGTTTGGGCAAATATTTCTTAATAAAAAAATCATTGGGAAACAGAACACAGAAACTTATTTTATAAGTTCCTTAAAAAGAAGTTATAAATGTTAGTTTGTTTGGGAGCTCGTTAAATCTTTTAATTTAATATCATAATGTACTTTGTTAGTCAGTCTAAAAGAGGCTGCACTTATAGCTGCAAAACGAGTGAATGAAATGGTGGCCTTGAGAAAGGCCGTTTAGGACCAGCTCCTCCAGCTTAGTCGGACTCCCACATCGGCGTTGCTTTTCGTCCCTCTGTCTTCGGTACATTCTTTTTAAACATTAAATATGACCCAGTCTTGGGTATTGGCATCATGAATTTAGGCAGTCTTACCTTTATAATTTTATGTTCATCTAGAAAGATGACCATTCTAGGCTCTTTGGTCTGTTGCAGAAGTTTATACTTCTTCGACACCTTCAGTCTTTCAAATTTTGTACCCTCAGCGAACGGTTCCAAGTCGAAACTTGCTTTGGGTCTTGCCGCTCGGTTGTGTGTGGAGCACAAATCCTCGCCCAGCCTGCAGTACTTGCCACACGCCTCGCCCTTCTTCGCTCCTCTCTTCAACTCGTAGGTACACCGTGGAGCGTTCTTCACCCTGGGCGTCAACCGTATTTTCGGTGTACCGGAGGTCGAACTTCCCGTCGAAAGCTTGGGGTCAGTCCTTCTGATGTAGTCCCTGGTCTCTTCATCTGACGACTCCGAGAGGTCGGGACCAAAGTTCAGCGGACGTGCGATGTACTTCGGGGCGCTCGATGTGGGAGCCTCGTCTGCCGGATCGAAGATGGACTTCTTTGGCAGGATTGCTTGCACAGCTGCAGTAGTCTCTGAAGGGTCCATGTCTCCTGGCTTCAGTGGAATCAAGAGCGAATGGAAAATACCCTAAGGTACAACACCAACGTACCGTATAGGAAACAAGGATAGTTAAGTTGATGAAAGACTTGTAATTTTCTTTACTCAAACCTTTAGCGCATTTAAAATAAACTATGTTGACCGAAAAATTAATGAAATTTACGGTCAAAATACATTACTTTGAGCCGGTATCTACTTGGCGTTGTGATTATTAACACATGAGGTGCTGCATTAAAATAGTAACGTAGCTACTGCATGAGTGCACAAACGACTTGAAAATTTGGTGGCCTTTAGAAAGGCCGTTTTGTCCAGGGTGGAAACTAGATCCAGTAGGCGAATCCCTTCGGATAGCGAGGGTCCTGGCCTGGCTCGTCCTTCTTCAGGAACCTCGTAGAAGTGCTGGGCCACTCCATTGATCTCGGCAGCTGGACCCTCAACGTCTGCGTCGAATCCCTCACGAAAACCAGTCGACCTGATGTCTCGGTGTACAGCACTTCGTAGAGGCCTGGATCGAGACGCCACAGCCGGTGAATTGGAGGTGTGGAGGAGCTGAACTGAGCCAGTGGAGCTGCAAACCTCCGTTCCAACCTTGCCAGCTTCTTCTGCGGAGTCGTTGACAGTATTTCGGCCCAGGTGTCTTGGATAGGCGTGACGAGCTCCCACTGTCGAGTCATCTCAGCCAGAATCTCCTCCACGGGCGGCAAGTCTGCCCAAATCACCCGCTTCTTGTGGACCGCGCCGTCAGAATTCTCGCTGGCCCTCTTCAGGATCGGGCGAGGAGCAGAGGTCGTTCCAGTCTGGTCCATCTTGGCTCTTCAGCGGTGCAGGAACAAGTGAAGGGAGCTCGACAAGCTCTCGGGTTTTGTCAACTCGCTCTGGCTTCCTATTGGTGCGCATGAATTACACTTACTCAGCATTTTTTCCGTGGCCTTTAGAAAGGCCGTTTCAAATGTCGGGAGGAACGGGAACCAAATACATTAGCCCAAAAGCTTTAATCGTTTAGGCCAGAACATGTTTAGCCCGATGAAAGTTATAAAACAGTATTCTGTACGGTACGTAGCTAGGGGAAAGAATCGAGTGATTTTGACCGTGATGTTTAAACTTTTTCCGCCAATGTTCATAGAACATGGTCGGACATTGTTAGGAGAATAAAATGAAGTAGTTTGACCACGACGATTAAATATTTTCCGCCAAATATTTTGTGTGGATGCGTGGTTGTAGTTAGCGCAGTAGAATAAAGTTATTTTGGTGACAAGGTTTGAAATATCTTGCCAGCTTCATCGAGTTCATTCATTTTGACACAAATAATTTGCTTTGAGTACGGTAAGTAATGGAAATGGCCCTACAGCAGTGAAGTATCCCGCCAAAAGATCTTGTGACCGGTGAAATTTACAAAACCGATTTCTGTACGGTACGTAGTAAGGGGAACAAAATAAAGTTGTTTTGACCGCGAAGTTTAAAAGTTTTCCGCCAAACGTTATTTACTACGGTCGGGCATCGTCAGGGGAGCCAAATAAAGAAGTTTGACCGTGAGGTTTAAAAACTTTCCGCCAAAGGTTAAGGAGACACATCCCTTTGTGTCACTATGATGCATAACAAATTTCGGTACACTTTTGTTGACTGAAATCGGTGGTAGTTAGTTGATAAAAATATAATGTGTTTAGAGCTGAAGACTTAACATTATTAATCCAAAACTTTGTGTTTTAAGTCGGTAGCAATTAGGGGGCCGATAAAGCGGTTTGACCGAGACAATTAAAAATTCTGGGCGAAAGTAAGTGAGTGAAGTGGCGTGATAAATAAGGAAAAAGAATTGTATTTTATATTCATTTTTGTATAATAATAATATATTGCACATCGAATAGTCCATTAGTTTTCGGATACGAATTAGTTCAGCGTTCGACTTGATTGCAAAACGATTAATATTGGTGGCCTTTAGAAAGGCCGTTTTGTGGTATCAATTAAATTAAACTGATATCCACTTAGCGGTGACTCGCTGGCTCAGTTGTCCTGTACGTCTTCTTCGGACTCCGATGTGGAAGAGGTACGCCAGTGGGTAATGGCGTTTGCACGACGGTTCTCCCCAGAAGCAGCAAGGCCACTCTCTCTTCCGCATTGAAGTCCAGGAGACAATAAAGCCCGGGCTTGAGCTTCCACAGGCGGGTGGGTCTTGACTCCCGGAAACGGTGATTTGGGCCGGCATCGTTCACCTGGGCGTGATGGGTGAAATCGGCCTGCCTTCCGTTGTTGGGAACGACCCCGGGAGCCGGAGCTGAAGTTGGTCCCGCCCTGCAGAACATATTTCTCCGCGTAGTCTCTCTTCCCCCCAAGAATTTCTCGAAGAAGACTTTCGGCTCTCACGGCGTTGGAGGAGATGACAACCCGCTGAGGCAGAACTGGAGTGGGTGACGCCGGCTTGGTCCTCGTTCGATTCCGACACCGGAGATTTGGGGTTTTTAGCGGGCAACTGAGCAACGGGGTCCCTCCGAGGCATAACCATCTTCTTGGGCCGAGTAGGTTTCCTCAGAAGCATCGGTGGAGTCTTCTCTGTGGCTGGCATCCTCGGGATCTGGCTGGAGTGATGAATAATTCCGCAGCGTGGCCGTGGGGTAGTCATAAACTCTAGCTCGCTTCTGATTGGCCCAGCCGCTGAGCCAATGAGAGACGTCGATTTCTCGCTGAGTCAGCGGGAAAAGTTGATAAAACCAGGAGCTGCTCTCGCCACAGCATCACTCCGGATCAAGCCGTCACGGGGACCATCCAAGAAGCAGCTCCGACCTCTCCGGCCGACTTTTGGGACTCGGCGGACACCATCGGAGACACCGGGCATTCGGCGTTGTCTTCGGAGAAGCGCATCCCTACGTGGTATACCGCCTCAGGAGCCAAAGCCAAGCGTGCACCCAAGCAGGTCAACTCGCTTGCGCCGCTCGAATGTCTACGGAGATTGCCGTCGAGTCACCGGGGTTGAGCGCCGCCCCCTGTACCGAGGAATGTCCGCCGTGCCTGGGAAAGACTACTCCGTACGAGGGCGAGAAGTTTCGGAGCCCGCTGTGAGACGTTCCCCTGGGCGTCAAGATCAGTTTTGATCACGGGACCGTTAGGTCCCTTCCCTCGTTTGCACTTGGCCTCTGCGCTTGCCTTCTTTACTGTCCTTTCTTTGCATGGCTTTTGCGTGGGTTCTTTCTTATATTTTTACTAACTAACATTCAAGGGTACTTAAACTATGTTCCCTTACCTGATTCCTATCACACCCCCCCAAAAACAAACATACCCGGGTGGTTCGCGCAGTGCGGTTTCTGCGGTCCCCCACACCTTGGTTCACTCGGTCGGCTGGCCTGCCCAGCTACGATGAACTGCCCCTATACTTGGCTGGTCGGCTGGCATGTCCGCTACAGTCAAGTTCCTTTTTTTTCTAAGTCCCAAATGACCTTGAACATGTTTGAACCTGTCCGGGGTGAAGATATTAGTTAAAGTTCGGGGAAACAAAATAATTATTAGTGGCGGACTAAATAATCTAAAGTGTCGGAGACTTACAGATGAAGCCCGCAGTAAAAAATTTGAGAGAAAGCCGAAACGGCCCTTTCTAAAGGCCACGGTAGTAAACAGGATAAATGAAATAATTCAGAGAGAAAAGTGAAATGATGGTGTACAAAAGAATAATGAAACTGGTCAGAATAAAAATAGAATATTTGCATCAAATAATTGTGGTTAAGCGGAGTTTGTAGATAAATAGAAAGGGGAAGAATGTTATTTATTGACCGGGTAGTTAAAACGGCCTCTGTGATTTGTTGAATCATAAAACCGGTTGAATAATTGTTCAATAATAAAATTTGATGAAATAAACTATGTTTTGATAGAAAAGTGTAAGTCATAAATGAAGGAAGAGCATAAAAAAATAACGCTTTTAAAATAATCCCAAGTAAACGAATTATGTTGAGATCCAGTGTTAAATTAGTAGCAATTACCGCCGTTTGCAAGTTAATGGGGGAAGGAATTAAGCCTTACTGGCCTGATCGGCGCAACACCCGGGGGGTTTGGGGGGGCGAAGCCACCCCCAGCGCGCTTATCTTATCTTATCTAAGATCTAAGATAAGATAAGAGATAAGATAAGATAACAGATAAGATAAGAGATAAGATAACCTCCCAAGAGGGACCACCCACGTCGAAATTATAAAAACTTTTTGCTCGTTTTTCTTCGTTTTTTTTGCAAAAAAATTGTAAATTCATGTATATTATCATTTTAGACAATTATTTAACACTTTTTCATCATAAATAAACGTAAAATAAAATGAAAATTAGGCCTCTCTGGTCTCTCTGCTTTAAGTTCAATAGCGTATTAGTGACGTCACACCACCACGTCACACCCGTGACGTCACACACTCCACCTCGTCACCGTATGACGTCACACATACGTCATCACACGTCACTAATACGTAACCACTGATTAAAAACCGCTGAATTTGCGTTTGTCCCAGGTCTCCCATAATGCCTCTACTGAGACCCATACCAAACTGTTGCAAGAAGTTAAAACATGAAAAACATTTCCTTTTTTCTTGTTATAATTACTTACAATTTAGAGCAAACACCGAGACAATGCTTTGGCTTTATCTGATTTTGCTTTTAAATCACGAAAATAATTAATAAATCCACACCGTGTATATTCACAACACAGATCTGGTGGATAGAGATATATTTTTCCCATTAAAAACAATAAAATATAATAAAATTTATATTTATAAATATTTTGATAACATGTTTTTGATTATATAAGTAGTTAATAAAATATAATATGTTGAACATCACAGCTAGAAAAGACAAAGAAGGAAGCAATATTTCAGGGGGTTTTCTAAAGTAAAAGCCCTTGATTCCAGACTTCAATCTAAACTTTCTCAATTCAGCACATATCATCGTACTTGTAGTTCACTTTCCTAAACTTGGACAACGTGGGATCTTGGAATTGAATTTATGTTTGACTTTTTATCAAGTATTGTCAACAAGACTTTCCTCAGATATGGAATAAAGTATGATAACTATATAAAAATAATAGATAAATCTTTAAACATGCTATAATTTAGTTACATGATCATTTAAAGAAATTTTAAATTGCTACGAATTTTTGAAGTTTCAGGGTGGTTTTTTTACATGTAAAACCCATTGTACTGTATATTTCTTTACAAGGGCCGAAAATGGGGTTTTGCTGGCCTCGAGATCGTATTTCATATTTGAGACGAAGTCGAGAACTTGAAACAATCAAGAGCAGGCAAAAACATTTTTGGCCGAGTTACGAACGATATTTTTCATCACAATACAGAATTCAATAAATACTGAACAAGTGAAAAATATTTTTTCGTTCATAACAAACAAAACATAACCTCAACTAATCTAGAGAAATACACTGCTTGTGTTTCTGGTTGCTAGGAAACCACTTCACATCAGCTAAGGCCACCGAAACTAGAATACTTTAACGGTGGGTGACAACTACGTATAGTAGTTGCCAAAATTAGAGAGACTGGAGCAGGTAGTCCTGGCCCGTTTTAATCCTTTGTTGACATAACATCCCCTAATATAACGCGGCCAACCGGGTCGGCACAGGATGGCCGCCCGGGTCTCGGGGAATTCTCAGAATTTTGACCACAGACTAAATTGTCCAATAATCGAACCAATGCACGTACAATAACAATTGACGGCTTATATGATTCGTGTTGAATAGACGATTACAACAAAATTTGAATCATAGTTCTACGATATTGTATAACCATTTAAAAAAAGGAATAAACCTCTGAAAAAGAGGAGTCAAAACTAGACGCTCCTCTGAGAATTTCCCAAGCCCCGAGCGGCGTTCCTTTGTCTAACCGGTCGGTCACGTTACAATAGGGGGTGTTTTGTCAACAAAGGATGAGGACGGGGAGAGACTACCTGCCTCCAGTCTCTCTAATTTTGGCAACAACTATACAGCTGGTTCCAAGGGAAAAGCACCATTTTCCCATGTACGTCATATATATTTCACAGTTGTTATCAGCTGAACTACCAACTACGTCACTGATTTGTTATTTGTTGTTGTTGTTGTCCCCTACATTGTTATATTCTAATTTTCTTTTCTACCGTTTCCATTATTGGCATAGACCGCGAAAACTTTGCCTGAAGTCAGGTGATATCAATGTAGTGTGATGAAAAAGTCTATAGAAACTTATGAAATTGTTAATTCTTTCTTGTCTTTCAATGTAACTTTTAAATAGGGCAATAGTTTGAAGTAAAGCACATAAATAATGACCCTTAGTTGGATGTACACAGTTAATATTATAAATCGTATTTTTTTAATTGAAACTAAGGCCTATAATTCATAAATTAAATAATTCACTACAATTATTACCACATACCTTTTGGTTCTTAGATTTGGAGAGTTACATGGAAAAACTGTAGCTCAGATTAAACTACTCATGTTCCGTATTTTTAATTACAATTGTGTAATTGTTTTTTTTTTTTTTTTTTTTTTTTTTTTTTTAACTGTCACCTTTAGAAATTAATGTATTTGAAACGGAGGAGCCTTCTATCGTGTTGGTTTTCTCCTTGTTTAATCTGTTTCTTTCAAAATTCACTTTCTGTTGAGATTGAGGTTTCTCTTTTGTTATGACGTGAGGTTTCTTATTAATTTGCGTTGAGATGGATTGTTTACACAGTGTCATCGAAATCAGTCAAGTTTTGTTGAAAACGTGAGTAGTGGAAAAAGGGGGCTGCTGGCTCACTTCAAGGTCACCCGAGCGATGACGTCATCGAGGTCAATGACCTCACCGATGACGTCATTGATGACGTCATCGATGACGCAATCAATGACGTCATCACCAATTACGTCATTCTGTGACGTCACACCCATGACGTTCCAGAAATGACGTGGCGATGACGTCATCACCCCTTACGTCACCAAGATGACGTCATCGATGTCACAAAAGGTCAAGGCCACGCTGAAACCTAAAAATTTCCGGCACTTTTGCTGTTTCTCACACTACGCTCCGAGTTTCAGTCAGGTTCCCATGACCTTGACGACTTGGAGCGAAATTAGACAAGAAACAGCAAAAGTGCCGAGGAAACTGCAAGTTTGCAACGTGACTCTGCCTAAACCGTCATGTAACACCGCTCGGGTGACCTTGAAGTGAGCCAGCAGCCCCCTTTAGACCAGTACTACAACCGCGATGTGCACCCTACGACAGACACCGAGCGACTGACTGTCCAGCCCCGCGCACTCTAGGTATATGGGAAGTGGTGGGGGAACTGCGATGACCTTGGAAAACTTGAAAATGTCAAGCTAGGTAGCACCGTTTTGGTGCTACCTTAAATTTTACATGTTGAAGTGTGATGACCTTGAGGTTGACTGTGAACCTGGGACTTAGGATTGTCTTTAACAGCTTGACGTTTTTGCCAGAGTTTAAGTATGGCGACCTTGAACTGGTTAAAATGAAAACTGCACAGCAGATTGCACAACATGGATGTGCACCCTACGACAACCGCCGAGTGACTGACCTCCGGGCCCTGCGTACTCTAGATATATGGGGAAGTGGTGGGGGAAATTTCAAGGTCATTCAAACGGAGTTTTAAAAAAGTCAAAGAGTAGAAAGACTACTCTTGTGAGTCTATACCGATTTCATTGATAGTGAGTGCTTCGGTATGCCAAGTTGATCTGTACTGACACGCTCCTAAATAATGTTTGCAAAAACCTGCAAAATGATTGTTGCACAATTTGCAGCCAGTTAGCTGTTTTAGATTAAATTCAATGCAACGTTCAGGGCAACAAGTGTACTTATGCCCTTTCATCTGGTACACATGGAATGTCTTCAACATTGGTTTCGGCTTCTTCCAAGACTTGCACTTACACATGCACTGACCAAAAGCTTCACATTTTCTACAAGCCAGGCCATCCACCACATCAATGTCATTCGGCCATGAAAAACATTTTTGTTCGCAACAGTAGTTGAGTTGACTCTCCATGTTGCTGCGGTGAAGGTGCGTGATGAAATGATGCTGTAGTCAGTGAGAGTGCACCTTAAATAAACTCAGTGGAGGGGGAAAGGTCAAGGTCATTCAAACGGAGTTTTAAAAAAGATGACTAGTCGTCCTCCTCCTCCTCATCCGTCGTACGTGAAGAGCTGTCAGACGAAGAGCCCCGCGCAGATGCTCCCCAGATGAAATGTATGTCTATTTGAAAGCGCAGGCCGGGATCTTGTACCATCAACTCCTTTAATCTATTACATACCAATTCCACTTTGTAAACATTGTTAATAATCAACACCCAATGCTTCGGCTGAACATAACGTAGAGTTGAGTCAGCCTCGCAGACAGTTACATCTTCCGGTGATATTGGAGTGTATAAATGTGTAAAATCTTGTTGCTGAGGCTGGCTTGAAGTTGAAGGTTCTGTACCGACCCTGGTTGCATCAAAATTCAAATCCATTCTACATTCAAGAGGTCCAGGGTTCCCGTTGAATACATAGAGTAATTTTTGATACAAGACTTCCACTTCTGTTGCATCTTGTAAATGAACGGTCCACCGCAAGGGAAATGCTTCGTCCGTAGTGGAGTGAACTTGAGAAAGAGTCCTGTCCGCCATGGTAGCTAAGCAAGGAATGAGGTGAGCTGCAGTCAGTTGTAACATTATCGAAAAGTAGAGGGGGAAATTTCAAGTTCATTCAAATTGGGTTTTAAAAAAGGAAGGAGTGGAGGGGGAAAGTTCAAGGTCATCCAAATGGAGTTTTAAAAAAGGAAAACCTAGAAAGTAACATTGAAATCTTCCAACTGATGGTGGCGAGCGTTTTCTTCTGCAACCTTGCCGACACATGTAACTATGCCGTACAGTATGAACAGTACAACCATGATAAGGCCGAACAACAAAAGATAGCCGTTTACTATCATGATATTTTCTGAGTGGATCTGCTTTCTTCTTATCGCCCTTTCTTGCATCCTCTTCTCTAACTCGTGTACGAAGTCACAGCATGCGTGAGGACATCTTTCATCTGTTGGTAGGTTAGCCATTGTTGATGTTGTAGGTTTGGCTGTTGAAGAAGGAATGAGGTATCTAATTATGTTGTCTCATGTATATCAATAGTGAAGTGGTGGGGGTAGCGAATCAGTGGAGGGAGAAGATTCAAGGTCATTCAAATTGTGTTTTTTTAAAAAAAACCCTATCTTGTTACTGAGCATATATGTCAGTAACAAGATAGGTGGCTTTGCTCTTTTTACTTCTTTAATATAATGAAGAAATAAACATATTCTACAATTGTAAGGACAAGGAAGACAACCGCTAGTCAGCTGAAGTAATCCAAGTTGTCTGGCTCGGTCTTCATCGACGCCGGTGAGGAAGCTGTCGTTGAAGAGGAATGTCCAGGCTCTTCCTTCGGCTGCCGAAGATTCCGTATATTGCAAGCGTAGACTTGCACGTTTATACGGTAGCCTCTTGCCACCATCAGCTGCAACTCCTTGTACAAGTCGTTCAGCTCCTGTTGCGTTTTGATCGTCACCTCCTCATAGCTGGCACAGCTTACGTTCAGAGACATACTGATGTTGTTCGGTTGGCTGCTGGAGTTGAAATGAAGACGAGGCACAGCGCTTGGAGGTATATGAAAAAGTGGTGGGGGTGTTTTGCATTCAAGCAGGTTTGACTTGTAGCGTGGTGGTGGGGGTAACTGTGAAATGCAAAGGTCAAAGGTCAAGGTCACCCGTGAAGTTTAAAAAAAAATGCAACATATCAATATGTGACAAACTTCACATATTGATATGTTGCATTTTTTGTCTTTTTGTATTCTTTTTTTTTGTCTTTTATGGTTTATTTATTTATAAAACATTACAATAACATATGTACAACAGTAAAACTTAAATCTAACACTGCTGCTTGTCGGCGATGTGGATGGTCAACTCGGTGGAATTGCTACCCGTGCAACCGTGGGAAACCAGGTAGAGACAGCCGGGTTGGATGGAGCGCAGATCCTCGTTCTGGAGGAGATGGACGAACCGTTTCGGCAGGTAGACTTGGAACTTGGGCTCATCCCCCGGAGTGAATGGTGCCTCGCTAAGACTGCAGCAGATGGCCTCTCCAACTGTAGTCTCCATCTTCTTCATGGCGTGGATAATGTAGTGCTTCTCGTCTTTAAGTTCGGAACACTTCTTGACGGGTAGTATGGTAGATTTGGAGTGAGCATTGAACTGCTCAACCAAAGTTTGCAGGAACTGGTGAGATGCCATGGTCAAGTTATAGATCGTCTTCTTCGTCTTCTTGCTGGGAGATGTAGTCGTCTCGGAATCTCGAGTAATACTCATGCCAGGTCCCGGTCTGCTCCTCACTTATATAACCCCCGTTACCCCCCACCACTCCCCATTTCCCCACTTTGAAGGTAAGATGCGAGTTTATAGGCGTTTTTTAAAGCGCAATGTCTATCTTTTTCATGTTCTGCACTTTTAGTACAAATACAAACATTTTCCATCGTATACTTGTAGTTTTTATCCAAATCCACATCATTAACCGGAACATGAGTAAATCCTTCGATCCATCTTTTCTTTTCCAGCCCCTTTGTGTAAATATTGGTAAACTTGTCTGAAAAGTGATGCATAATGTGATACAAGTCCGTGTAACTTGTAAAACCATCATACCAATCGATATGATGGAAGTGTTTTGAAATCCATCTGTTGGTAGTAGCGGCTTTACTAGTTGATGAATAAGAACATGGTGGTTTAAATAAAAACGAATAAGGAACACTTGTATTGATGTCGAAAAACACAAGTTCTTTTATGATAAATCTATCATCATTACCCCGAAACGCTTGGAACTCAATTATACCAGGTTTGGACTTTACTTGTTCTTCTTCCTTGTCCATTGCGAAGATCACTCGTCTGCTCATGACGAAGTCCAAAGGTCAACTGATTTCCACACCACGGTAGGTACGACTTTTATACCCGGCCGTACAGTTGTTGGCGCGTTGGTGTATATTTAACGTGGGCACCGTCCCCGATAGGCCTAACCCCACAAAGTGTTTGATATTGTTTTAAAAATTAACCATTGCTGTGTAGTTAATTGTCATTTAGGTTTCCATCTTTACATTTTCCTTGTTTTCATTTTCATCACTAACACTTGATTCTTCTCCTCCTTCTTCTTCCTCTTCTTCACGTTTTACTGATTTCTTATGTAGTTGAGCGTACTTTTCCAATTGTCTCCACATTTGTACTTCATGAGGAACCCTATTGAATATAGAAGTATCTACAGGTCCGTACAATATAGGTGCGTCCGGTTGTTTGTCCAAAGTGTCTTCCAGATAATCTTTAATAATTGAACTTGAAAACACCAGTTGTCTCAAGTATCTCGTTATTGGTTCAGTTGCACAAGTTAGAATAAAAAACTCTTCTCGATTAAGTTGAATCTTGTTATCATGTCTTGTTGTGTCTCTAAACCGCAACTGATGATCACCACGATGTTTAACAATATCGATTTCCACATTTGAATCCAAAAGGCCTACTCTTGTCTTTCTTCCAAACATGTTACTACTTAAATAGCATTCTAGCAGATGCAAGTGTTTCATAAACGATTCCCAAGCAGTGTCCGTAAACAAAATCATTTTGGGTCCATGAGTTAAAATTACAGCAGGGGAATAATCTGTAGATTTCATAACACCGATTAAAACACTTTTGTCCAAACTGGAAGAGATTGGGTAAAATATTCGCAAGAATACCTCACTTAATATGTTAGGAGAAATATTATCTTCAATATCCCTTTTCCTCTTGTGTGCATTCTTTCTTCTTTTACCTTTTTCCTCAACATTATTACTGGCGTGGAGTTGTCCGCAAGCGTTGTGTTCATCTCCCTCCGGTTGACCTTGAAGATCTAAAAAGTCGGATATCTCCTTCTCAATATCTACTACATTTTCTTGTGTACCACTAGGAGAAGCCATATTGAATAAGATGCTACCCATACAACAACAGGCAACAAACTGATGAGGAGCGAGCTGAACGCTCTGCTTTTATACTCGCGGAATGCATTGGAATGTAGGAAAACCGGTCTTTTACAATACATTTTTAACAATTCCAGTTAAAGGTGTGTATGTTACGATTTTATCATGTAGAATTAAACAGTATGCAGTTGTATTAGCCGGTATAGGCGCGTTGAATTCCATTTCTATTTTTATATCTACACTTGATGATTTTACCGATTCATTTTGTTTAGAACAATCGATTACAACTATAGGGTAACCATCTAAGTATTTTTCTGGTGATAGTAAAGGTGCATTCGTTTTACCATAATATGAACTTTGGAATCTTGCATACATATCGTACAATATGCTGTACTTTTTATTAGCGAATGACACATTTAAATTATCGTATGGAAAAAATTGTGAATTTAAATAAACTTTAATATTTTTCAAGTTGCAATGATCAAATTGGCCTGCATGTTTGGTGATGGTGTCTCTTCTGCCTGTTTGTAAACCAAATATAATATACCTGGCTCGTTCCACATAATTAGATGTTTTAACAGTCCAAGTGTGACGATCCGTAGTTGGCAAGCTGGGATGTTCATGAAATTCCCAACTTCTAAAAGGAATTACAATATCACGATCAGCCTTTAACTTTCTTAATAGTAGCATTCTATGCTCATCAGCTAATTTAACATGTGGAACTCGCCATACAATTTTGTCTAATGTTAATTTCCATTCCAAAGTTGCATCCGTTGTACCGTTTGGAGCTTTAATAATGTCTTTATCGTTAGAAGATCTCAACAAAACTAATTCTTGTTTAACATTTAATATAATTTTTCTATAGTCTTCAGCAAAACCAAGCAACAAACGTAATGGAATATGAAAATCAAAATTTCCATTTGTATCTGGAGTGATTGTGTCTTTTTCAGGTAAAACCCATCCTGCAGGTTGTATTAAATTGGTTTCATTAGGTGATATAGATGTTAATCCCTTTAAAGTTGTTGCAATACCTACTTTTTTAGTGGAATCAACTGTTACACCTGATATTTCATATCTAATTTCATCAAACAGGAAAGCCATAGGATTATTTATAAATGGAACTGTTGTACCAGTAGTAGTACCGTCCTTTTTAGTAACTTTTCCTTCAATATACAAGTAACTTTCACATGGTAGTGTGTAAATGTCTTGATTTTGTATAGGAATACGGATTTCATCGTTATTGTTTAATTTTGATGAAGTGTAAGGGTTGTGGGTGTGATATTCTTTTTCCCATAGGGTTTCGTCGAATGTCGGACCCTGCGCTATATCCATTATATCCATAATCGGTTAATTTTAATCCAATTCTCTCTAAGAAACGAATGTTCTCGCGTGTTAACTCCTCCACAGCTGAAGAGCTACTAATGCGGTTTCCCGTAGGTTGTTCGCTTTTAAATGTTAAACCCATGATTTTGTATTAAAGTGTCGATTTTAAATGTAATCTAACCGTAATAGGCTCTTCTCGGAAATCTATCAAGTTGCCGTCTTGATCCAATACGTTCAACACGATGTCTGAAATGAAAGTGGTGTTCAACGGTAGATATACCAGGTTTTGTGGCTTTTCAACAATTTTAAATCCAGGTGGTACACTGGGGTAAAAAGTATGTATTATATGAGTATTTGCTCCATCTCTGTAAGCTCCTTGTATAATGTTACAAGTTATGTCTATACTATTGACTTTTAATATTGTTACAGTTTGTTTACCAGAATGTGTTTTATTTGGTTCTAAAATTGCTCCATCTTTGGGAAATCCTAATAAATCACCAATTGAGTTGGGCTTAGTAAAATCGATATAATATTTTGAAGTAAGCTCAGCTTTCATTGTATTGTTATTACCTTTTAGTGTTATATTGTCTTTTCCCATTTTATTTTGCAAAAATTCATTAATATGATCAATTTTATAAGAACCTGTGGGTAAACTGCACTCTTCTAAGTCTGTAAACTTCCCACTGGCATCTTTTCCTTTATAATAATGCAATAAGTTATTTTTACCTTCTGTAACATTCGGAATAGAGTTGTAAGTTGTAAAATCCAACAGTGCTGCCTCCCAAAATCTTCCTTTTTGCAAGCGTAATGCTGGAAAAAGGATGCTTCGTAAAGTGGACGATTTTCCCGTTAATGATACTGTATAGGAAGACATCTCAATAGTGACTGATACTTTTAGCTTGAAATTCCAAACATAAATGACCGCATATTGAAGTGTTATCAGGTT
Source organism: Neoaliturus tenellus (assembly GCA_030545055.2). Taxonomy (NCBI): domain Eukaryota; kingdom Metazoa; phylum Arthropoda; class Insecta; order Hemiptera; family Cicadellidae; genus Neoaliturus; species Neoaliturus tenellus. The sequence continues at coordinate 45,657,064 of CM061531.1, read as the reverse complement.
GTTCTCTTTTATAGTTGTAATATATGTTTTTAGCAGTTTTAAAGTAATGTTCAAGTTCTTTAGGTGGTGGCAAATTTCCAAAACTATCACAATAATATACATTGCTATTTAGTTTCTTATAACACACCCAATGGGTGCCGGGCCCTTCAGTATTATCCAAATTTACGATTCCAGTCTCATTTTTCCATATTTTCTTTGGTAAACTGTCTTTCATAAATACTCCGCGGAAAAATGGTATTTTTAAACAGGAAATATATTTAAATAATTCAACATTAGTCAACGCTTTATGTGGTATAACCAATTGATTTCTTTTATTTAATATGCACGATACGGTCTTAGGTATAGACCAGCCCCGTTTTTTACCATTGACCATATTGTCGGTTTTTTGTTATTTTTCCTCGGAGAACGTCTTTTTAGTCTAATATTACCACCATGTTTCCTCATGGTTGATCCTTTTTTACTCTTACCCCTCCTTTTTCCACCTCCTACCGCTGTTTTAGCCTTCATACCTGCTGTTACCGCTAAAGCTGCTGCTTTTTCCGCAATACTAGCGTCACTAGACTTTACTCGTTGCCAAGCTATATTCGCTAGCTTTTTATCAGCGATTGACCTATTTTTTGAATGGGTAAACGTGGAATATGCGATATCGTGATCTTTACAAGCCTGATCTAACTTATTTATGCCTGGATCACCTCTTTCCAGTCGTTTTTTCAATTTAGTTCCTGGTCCACAATACTGATAACCTCCCGGTATATGAAATTCGTATGGTAAAGCGTCTATTGCTCTATTTACGATAGATCCTACTGGAATACGATTTAAAGCTTTACTTAACAGAGAAACCGCTGTGGACGTGATACCGCCTCCTTTCCGTATACTGCCTCGATATGGACTGATGTGCTGGAATGTCATTATTGTCCTTTTATAATCGAAATGTACAACTTATGTGTTAACTCTATGACGAGTTGGACATAAATGAGGTCGTTTATTGCGTTCTTATATTATATATCAATATCACCCCAATCTGATGATCTAAACTTTTGCGTATTAGGGTTAATAAAGTATTTATTAAAAATTTCCTGTTTAATCTAATTACCTCTCTCGGATTCAGACACCCAATTACCCCAACGTGTACGGGTTGCAATAATATTGAACATATCAAATAATGCATTTCCTAAAACTTTAATAAGAAAATTAACAGTGACAGCATTATCCACATGTTGAGGGTCTTTAAGTTCTGTAATACGTTTATTATTACAAGTATATACTTTATGGTCCTTTAATGAAGTTGTTATAGCCTGTCCTACAGTTGCAGCATCATTTGGATCACTTCCTTGTTTTAAATTACCTATTTTCTTATCATTTACATTAAAAATATCACCAGTTGGTTTATCTAATATCAAAGATTGACTAACTACAACACAATCGAAATCGTTGGTACCAGGAGATACGTTACGTATTTTTTTAAACCTACATATGTAAGGTTCATCATTGTATGGATTAGAACATATAGTTTGTGCTACAACTGGAACATCAAAGAATTCTGTACCCATACCTATATATGATAATTTCTTTCCTTTACCATCCCAAGCATTATTCTTTTCTTCAAGTAATGTAAACTTTTCATTTCCCTGCACAAATACATCCCCTTTTCGCGATACTACTTGGTCTTGTTTTACAAATCCAGATGTTTCTTGTTTTAAAGTTTCCTTCATTTGACCCACCGTTGCTCCATCTGTTGGTGCCGAACCATCTTTTACATTTGCTAAACAATTACCAAGACAATCGATAACTCCCACATCATGTATGACACAATGATCTTTTATATATTTGAGGTTTACAGCATCATTTTCATTTTTTGGATAACCTATATCGTTAATAACAAATTTATAAAAAGAAAATCCATCTTTTGTCTTTTCAGGTATCAAGGAATGTAAATAGCGTCTATTTACGCTGTCTTTTGCATCTTTAGGGTCATCTACGTTGGATATACGTTTATTGTTAGCACTATACGTTTTCCCATTGAATTTTAACGTATTTTTTAATTCAGATGACAAATAACCTTTGTTTATTGCATCACCGTTTTGATTTGGTTTACCAACGTTGATGATTCTATGATCTTCTGCGTCATATGTGTTATTTTGTAGTCTTAATGTTGGCGATATCTTTTCCTTTAATATTTTTAAATTTATTGCATCGTTTTCATCCGTAGGATCTTTTATGTTTTTTAACCTTTTATTACTCATATCATAATCTCCATCAGGTGTTTGTGGTAAACCAGCACTTCTTTTTAAACTATTCGCATAATATAACCCATCCGAGGAGTAACGTCCGAACTTGTCGATACTCATGGTGCAACTGAATAGTATTCTAGGGAGTAACGCATTTTTATGAGATTACCCCACGGTTTCGGAGTTCATCCACTAAAGCCACCCATTCGTTTTCCAATCCAGTATGACCCGCTTCTTTAGCTTCATGTATTAGTTTCATTCTATCCACCAATTTATTGATATTATTGTAATAAATCACATTTGTGTTATATAGTTTCTTCATTAAACCTGTACCTGTAACAGATTTGTTTCTTTTTCTTGGTTCTGGAGCACTTATATCCAAAGTAGATGACACAAACCTTCGTTTTACAGGTTTTCTTGGCATTATCGGCATTGGTTGTCTTCTCGTTGTTGGTATTAACTTGGATACAAATACTCTATATTTTAAAGACCTAGATCTAAAAACTGGTTGGTCAGCTAAATATTTTCTCCTGTATGCATTGGTGTGTTCCAAAATCTGTTTATATGCTTCCATGTCTTCTTCTTTAACTAACAATTCTAAAGGCTTTTTTTTCAAATAATAATTCAAATAATCCTCTTGTGCCCTTATATCTTTGATTACCAACAATAATATTATCATCTTCATCAATGTTTACCGGGCTATTACCAACCATTAAACCTTCTTCTGTTAATCTTACTCCATAACTATGGTAGTTTTTATTAGGATTTATTCCAGCTAACATTTTTATCATGTATTTCCTTCCTAAAGGTCCTTTGTTATGAATGTTTTCACCCAACAAGCTTATGTTTGACGGACCTTCCCTTGCTTCTTCTTCTTTTTCCTATTCACTAGCAGTTGATACATCTTCATGTCCTCTTTTAGCTTTTACTTCATATAATTCTCTTATACCACTATAGTCTGGTGATTCTAGCTCTCTTTCAGGTTCTCCACCGGTAAAACCACTATATGTAGAGGATTCCAGGTCTTCATCACTAAAATCTTCTGATTTTACATTTTCTCTTTCAAACTTTGTAATAGGTGCAATTGCATCTCCTTCCAAAACGGGTTTAGCAAATTTTTTGTTTAATTGTTTCAAGGGTTCAGTAATAGGTTTAAAAGTAGATTCAAGAAATTTCTCCCTTTCGCTAATACCTAATTTTAATGCTCTGTTTTTATCTCGAATAGAATCACTAAGTAATTTTATTTCCTTTATTAACTTTTCTTGGTTAACCATGTTTGTAGCAAGACGTGTTGTACAACAATGAATGTTTTACATCATGATCAGTGTATTAGTATAAATTTATCAAATCCTATCCTGTATCGACCATTGCTTAGCGGTTGTTCCTTCATAATTGTTAAAAACCCATACTTTTCAGCCCAAGCCTTTCCACACAACTCTTTAAATCGTTCAAATGGCATATCCGCACTTACATGGTCATAATATATGTGTTTTAGGTTGGTTTCATCCTGTTTAAATACAATTAACATGTTTGCATTGTCTCTAATGAGCTGTTTCGGTATTTTGCTGTAAGTTTGACCAATATAAATGCTATCTATGTTGTTATGTCGACCCATGGCGAAGTAATTTCTTATTGTATTTTGATTTTCACAAGATACGTCGTCAAATATGAATACTGAGAATGGTTTAGCCTCTTGCGGTTGCATGACACTCTCGCTCGCGTTGAATATAAAATATTTAACTTCAGGCACATTATTGAGTATATGTTCCAATAACTGATATTTTGGTTGTTGTAGTGACTTTGAAAATACATATAAATTATTAAAACGTAATCCTTTAGGGTTTGTAATCAAATTGAATACTACATTTGTTTTTCCACAATTGGAAGGACCGGTAACCAGACAACGCACCGTGTTTGGTAACAAAACACCGTGTTTCCCAGTATTGAATTGAGAACCATCCACTGTGAGTTCATCTATATTATTAATAGTAAAATTGTCTTTTTGCGGTATTATCTCCATCCTTTGTAATGGTTCAACCCAAAATGATGCTCTATCATTATATTAGATCCTTTTTAGGTATCCAAGAATCTTCCGTTTTATTAAATCCTAACCATCGTACTTTAACCTTATCCTTTTTTCGTTGCAACACCTTTTCGACTAAATATACATCACCTACTGTTGATTTTAACATTTCATGTCCATAAAACCCTCCTTCAAGCAATTGTCCTTTATTATCTTTTAAAATGTAAGTTTCTGGTACTGTAGGTTGCACCTTAAATACGGTAAATACCTCATTTGTCCAGTTCGGAAGATATCTTTTACTGAATACACCTTTGTATTTGCTTATTCGCACTTTATCGCCAACATTAAACCTTTTAGGCTTTAGTTTTTCAACTTTTGGTTTAGTATTCATTTTTATACGTTTTAATACAAGTTTTTCATTTTTATTAGTCACCTGGCTTGGTTTCATACCGATAGTTCTATGAAACTTGTTATTGTAATCGCTTATAAGTTTTGGTAACACATCAATCCATACGTGTGATCCTCTGTTGGAAAACATCTTATACATCGCACCTTTTAAAGTTCTGTTAAATCTTTCAATTATTGATGCTTTTACCTCTGAATTGGTTGAGTAATGGTTAATGTTGTGTTTTTTCATTAAATTTGCAAATTCCTTATTAAAATATTCTTTTCCATCATCAGTTTGTAAATGTTTTATAGTATGTTTGTCTCTTTGTATAGCTGTTTCCATTGCTTTTGTAACACTTTTGCCACTTTTATCTTTTAGCGGTAAGGCATCTGCCATTTTTGAAAAACAATTAATAATAGTCAATATGTATTTAAATCCTCTATTTTGTTTACTATAAGGAATCATTTCGATTAAATCCGCTTGATATAAATCATTTATTCCTTTTATCACTGTATTTCTTCGTGGAAACTTTCTTCTTGCAGGTTTATGAAGTTCGTTGACAATTTCTTGCTTCAAGTCCTTCATATTTCAGGTTTGAATGTTTCATGTATCACATGTATAATCACAATGAATGTTGTCTTAAATATTCACATCATTTATATAGGTCAAGGTCATCCGAACTTGTGTAAAAAAATGGGGAACACGGCGTTTGACTTGCCGTGTTCCCCATTTTTTTACGGAAGGAGAAAGAAATAAGGTCGAAGTTGTAGAAGGACGAAGAATAGGTTACTAGTCGATAGGGTTTAGAGAGTAGTGGCCAAAAGGAAGAGTGTGAATTTTATCCGGCATAATATGCCTTTTATCATCTCGAGCTGATAGTGCTCTTTTAACTTCAGTGACACTGTAGACCTCATGTTTAAAGCTTCTGATAGTGTTGAACGTTGCAGACATTGTAGAATCTTCAAACAAGCAGGTCTTGTAATGGTCAAACGTCACATGTTTTTTCAAGTACGATGTTTTGACTCCTTTTGCTTTCTTGACTGTCGGTGTGTTGTTCTCGTTGTACATTTTAAATGAATACAATTTTGCCATCAGTGCCACTATTTCTTCTAAAGGCATTCCATTTGCTTCATCTTTAAATTTTCCGATTACTTTTTTATTCTTTTCATTGTAATTTGGATGGTTCTTCGGATAGTCAGAGAAGTCAAAATCGTCTTTGTATGGGAAACTCCTTAGGTCTTCATACATGTCCAAAGTCTTTATCCAGTAGATAAACGCGTCGGTATCCATGTATGCAACTCCAATGTTGTTTCTTCCGTAGTGTTTAACCATTTTGTTGTAATGGAAATCATACATTAGAGTTTTACTTATATCCAAAATCGACATTCCAATGTATAACGGACGATCCATCACTATTGTTGTTTTCTTCATACTGACGGCAACTAGATCTTCGTTTATAATCATGGATGTTCCAAAATTTGGTTTTTGCACTAATTTTTCCAATTTCTTAGGATCACTTACTAATTTAACAATCTTGTGTTTTCTTTTGTTTTCTAAGGTCTTCCCGAAGATGGCGTTGTTCATCAATTTGTAAAAGTCCTTTTCAAATGCTGATGTTGCTGCTGCTCTTCTTGTAGTGTTGGAATCAATATATGGTTTCAACCAACAAGACTGGGTGAATTCAATTGCTCTATGAATTCTCACTACACGTAGACCCAATTCAAGAGCTTGTTGAACTACCCAGTAGTGAGCCACATACCGATCTTTATTCTCCAACGTCATCATCAATTTTGGCCATCTTCCTGTCGGTGAAACTTCAGTCTTGGCTAGGAGAGGCAAGTCGTAGTGATGGTCATGAAGGTGCTCCGGATATTCGAAATCACAGTCCAAAATATAGCCTTTTGGACCATTCTTTGGAATCTGTGAGATGTCACCGATGGTGGCCGGGTCGATCCATTTGAAGTCAGCGTAGGGAAGCGGATTTGACATTGCCCACCCATAAAGGTTGTTTGCGTCAAAGTAGCCAAGGTAGACCGATGGTTGTCTCTCGTCGAAGCCTGGGATGTACTTGTTGTTAGCTTTGACATGACGTGTTACAGCTTGTGTCAAACCGCCCCGTACACCAGATTTTATCATGAGCACCATATCAATATCTGTTAGAAGTTCCAATCGACAGTTGGTTGACTTTAGCATAGCTTGCCATGCTAATCCTGGAGATGTGTACGAGTGTAGAGGGTCCAGTCCATAGGCGGAGAATCAGGTGTTTCGAAATTCTTCCATCACATCGCACAGCAGAGTTACGTCCAATTTTATGTAAAAGTCGGAATATTCCCCTAAGGTTTGAATGTTTAGTTGGTTCCAAACATTACAAGCATGATTGTAGTCTTCAACGGTGATTGCACTTTCATTTAACTTGCTATTGAAGGCTTCAATCGGTGGCAGACTGGTTTCTTCAAATTTTTCTGCAGAAGTTATGTAATCATAGGGGAACACTCCTTTACGCATTACTAAGTCCAATTTATCTTCAGGTACAATTTTGCTGGTTTCTTTTAGATCTTCTCTTCTTAGGTTCTCAGACAATTTGCTCAAACTAGTTGACATAAATCTATAAGAGTCTACGAAGCGAAGTTTAATTTTACCTACTGTTTTTGAGAAACTAATGTACTTCTCCAATGTTTCAGCTAATACTTCGATTCTTCCATCATCCCGTCCTAACTCTGGGATAATGAAGTGGGAGTCATAGCCGCTAAGATTGTGTAACACGACAGGGATAAAGTTTGGCAGTTTGTAATTTATATTGCATGAATTACAAGCAGCTCCTCTGTATAACCCTGTCAGGTGATCGTGATCTCTTACTTTTTGATTTTCTTCTCTGAATCTCTTCTTGCATAAATAACATCTTGTTGCCAAATTGTATTCTTCTTGTTGATTTTGATTCAAAGGTTCCATAGGTAAAACATTACCGTATAAGCGTTGCACCTTTTCAGCAATGTCATACAACTGGTCTACGAAATGCTTAGCGGCTTCTTCCCCACGGTAAAGTATCGGAGTGGATGTTAAATCATAGTCTTGCAACTGTTCTTCAGGCAAAGTTGATTTCACCAATAAGCAAAAACTGTTAGGTTGATGCAATTGATATTTGGTTCTTCTAGTCACCTCTCCATCCGGAAGCTCCTGTGGTACTAACGTGGATTCGAAATCTGCGTAGACAGCTACTGGAATCCGATATTGGTGAACTGTTTTGTTGAATTTGATGAACGCTCGAGATGGCGGCGGCAGACTAATCTTCACTTCATAGTTGTCATTACAAAGTCTTTGGTGTTCCTTCAACCACTCCGATCCTCCATGTTTTAAATCTTTATTTGTAAAACAAAAGCATCTCTTACACCCTGTCACTCTAATCTTCTTTTTGGTTAATTGTCGTGCAACCAAAGCTTCAAAATCTTTTATCCACACATAATGTGAAATTTCACCTTTAGTTATCAATAATAATTCAGTATGGTTTCTTTGCTTCACTTTTCCAACTCGTAGTGGATACACATTGTTCGAATCATCTAAGCCGAACACGTTAACAGAAACACCTGGATTTTGTTTCTCAAATTTTGCAATTTGATTAAGACTCACAGGATACGACATTCCTCGGAAGTTGTAGCGGTGTTCGTTTTCATAATATTCCCTACCAACTCTACAAGGATTATGTTTTACATACTTAGTTAGCATCGCATACTTAAAACATTCATTATCCCCGTTTGTAACATTTCTGCAAGAGTTGGTGTCTTTAATTTTCTTTGGTAAAGGGATAAAGCTGCTACCCCTCATACCATATCCATGCTTGTGAACCCTCACATCCATACCTTCGATCGATGATAGCGTCCAGCCAGATCCTCTTCCTTCATGTTCTTGGAGTTTCATTAGCAGTTCATTCAAACATTCTTCTAAAATTTCATTGATATCAGATGTGGTTGTAAGGGTTCGGTTTTTAGCAATGAATGCTCTCGGTGAGTTTTCACCATCGGTATTAGTAAACATAGCCTCCAACACCAATCCAAATTTAATAAGTTCAATCTTGCCAATTCTTCCATCAATGTTTTTACAACTAAATTTTTAGCTTGGGTTATAAAGTTTTCCAATTCCAATTGCACATTATTAATTTGAAATGAGTTACAACTGGTCCTGGCAAGGCTGTGGTGCGCAGTTGTCTTATATCTTCCACTTCTTCTGTATCCTCTTCTTCCATATCCTCTTCTTGGGTACGCAGTTGTTTTACATCTTCCACTTTTTTTTCTTCCATTTCCTTTTCAATAAATCCTCCAGCTGTAGATGGTCCAGCTCCGGCAAATTGAATAACACTTGGTCTTCTTCTTTGCATTAACTGTAAATAGCTAGCCCAGTCCTCTTGCTTCTGGGGTTTTTCCAAAAACCGATCAATCGCATCCAAGTCTTCTTCACTTACTACAATCTCTTCTTTTCTGTCCTCTTCACGATGCAATTCTCGGTGTAACTGTAGATAGCTATCACCAGTCGTCCATCTGCTTCTGGTAGTTTTCCAATAACCGATTCAAACGCATCCAAGTCTTCTTCACTTACAACAATCTCTTCTTTTCTGTTCTCTTCATGATGCAATTCTCGGTGCAAAACAAAGATATCTTCGTCTTGGAAAAACTCACCACAAATATCGCAAAGGGCCATTTTTTACAGTTTGGCTTTGAGTGTGCACTCGGTGAATGTCCACGCAATAATGAGCAGCGCGCTCAACCGGGTCCCCTTTATACCCGAGGTTGAAGGGTGGGGGAAGGTGACGTCATATACATCCAGTTTATCAATCATGTAGTAGGTTTGGCTTTTTAACACCCATTTTCAATATATTCTTCAACAGGCTTAATAAAGCAATGATGTTTGGTCTAAATCCACTACTTTGTACAAGTTTTTTAAAAAATGTCTGTTTGAGCAAGTTTATATGGGTCAAGGTCATTTGGAATTATTATTTTCAGCGGGGATAGAGCACTAAGCAGCATCAATTACTACAAAGTGCTCTATCCCCCGCTCACATTTTTTGTTTTAAATTCTTACAAAGGTGAAATATCACCGGTATTACCTCCAGAATAGGAAGAATTCTGTTGCGATGGAGCGATGGAAGTGGTGTATCCAATCCAATTGGTTTACCATTTTTATACCCCCACCAACTATGCATTTATGTGGGTCAAGGTCGCATAAAGATACCCTTTGAGCCGGGGATAAACCACTAAGCAGCATGCTAGTCCATTGCCGCAAAGTGATCTATAAAGTGATCTATCCCCCGCTCTGTTCTACAAAACCTCAATCAAGTCCAAGTTCAAGTCCTAGTTTAACACTTGGTTGGGAGAATTACATTAGTTTGATGCTTATTTCTACCGTTACACTTGCTCCATTCTCAAAAGATATAAATAATATAATCCTGGATACTGTTTTGTTTCACGTCCTGCATGTTCCTTAATAAAGTCAAAAGCCAATCTTTTTGAATATTCATTATGAAACACTTCTCTCACACAAACAAGAATTTTTTCTTCCACCAATTTCAGTTGAATTGATGATAGTTTGCTTACATCATCCTTGTCTATCAGGGGTAGCTTGTAGGTGAAAGTATTTGGTGGTAGTTTTCGCGTTCTGTCAAGTAAACAACAAAATTTTTTATACAATTTCTTCTCATTGTCTGTAATACTATTAATACCATCAGATTATAGTACGAAGGTTTATAAGGTATACGACGAGACATTTTTGGTCACCGGTCTTCTTAAGAATGAGCTCCTGGACAGCCACTTCCAACGAAAGCTGGAGCGTGAATGAGAAGTGCGTGCAACCTGACCGCCTTATATCACCACCGGGCGACCACGCCCAGGATATTAGGGTGGGGGAGGGGGTGGGGGAGGGGGTGGGGGAGGGGTGGGGGAGGGGGTGGGAGAGGGGGTGGGGGTGGGGGTGGGGGGAGGGGGGGAGGGGGGGGCTGGGGCACTTCTCGTCCGGAGCAAAAAACTTTTTGGTCAAGGTCAAAAATTTTTCAAAAAAATTTAAAGGGGAGGGGGAGGGTGGGGGAGGGGGTGGGGGTGGGGAGGGGGGGGGGATTTAAAAAAAAAATTAAGCCCCATGGCATTCTTATGTTACATCGCTGTAGTCTCCGAAAAGACACAACTATGGACAACTCCAAACTTGTGTTAGTAATGCCTACCCATTAATGTTTGCAAAGTACTTTAATATATTTACTGTGTTAAAAAACATGACTGTTAAAGATTTGAAAACTTTTATATATATAGGTCAAGGTCACGAAAAAACTTTAAAAAATTAAGCCCCACACCCCCCTATGGGGGTGTGGGGCACTTGGGTTGTCATTGCTGTAGCCTCCGAAGAGACCCAACTATGACAACAGGGCAACATCCAATGCCGTCTACCCTTCGCCACGCGAGACTTGTAAACATTTACTGCATTGTCTTTTCAATAGCTAACAAAGATTCATTTACGTAATTTGAGTTTCAGGAGGAAACAAACTGAGGACACCCTAATGGCTTACGTCCTCGGTCCGAGTGCAGAGGCCGCCGCAACCTTTGCATGCCAGCGTACAAACGGACATACTCCCACAACCCCAGCCGCAACCTGTTGCATGCCTGAGAGGAGCCTAACAATACTTCAAAGTAACTTTACACGGGGGCCTACTCCCGTAACCCTATCTTTAATATTTTTAATTTAGCAATGCAGTAAATTTTTTACAAGTCCTTTGTGGGTCAAGGCCACACGGACATTAAAAAATTTCGGCCCCCGTACATCCATGGCGAACCACGAATGTTCGGGGGCCTTGGGGGCTAAAAACACAAATAGCTAACAAAGATTTATTTACATAATTTTGAGTTTCCAGGGGGGGAGGGGGTGGTGGAGGGGGTGGGGGTGGGGGTGGGGGAGGGGGTGGGGGAGGGGTGGGGGGGAGGGGGTGGGGGAGGGGGTGGGGGAGGGGGGGAGGGGAGGGGGGGAGGTGGTGGGGGAGGGGGTGGGGGAGGGGGTGGAGGAGGGGGGGTCACATCTCGTCCGGAGCAAAAACTTTTTGGTCAAGGTCAAAAATTTTTCCGAAAAAAAAGTTCTTGTGGGGGGGGAGTGGGGGAGGGGGTGTGGGAGGGGGGGAGGGGGGAGGGGGTGGGGGAGGGGGTGGGGAAGGGGAGGGGGGTGGGGGAGGGGGGAGGGGGTGGGGGAGGGGGTGGGGGAGGGGGAGGGGGTGGGGGAGGGGTGGGGGAGGGGGTGGGGGAGGGGGTGGGGGAGGGGGGGGTCAGGTAAGTAAGTGGGTCAAGGTCACCCACAACACTTGTACTCTAAGTGTTGGCTATACCCCCACCACAACTGGGTCCCTAGGCTGCACAACACTGCTTCGCCAGTATGTCTCCGGCTTCCATGCGGTGCGTCTCGCTGTTCTCTAGCTCTCTATATGTAAGTAATTTTACAAGTTCTGAATGTAGGTCACTACATTTTAACTCTGGGACGATATCGACTTGTAGTATTTCAGTGTTTTGACTCAAGGTCATCACACTTTAACTCTAGCACGTCGGTTATCGTACCAGAGGTGCTCAATAACCTAACTTGTAATGTTTAGGGTGGCGTTTGCACGCCACGTGGTATCGCCATGAGTGTCAGTCCAAATTTTAAGTTAAATTAATTTTACTGTAATCTTTTCCAATTCCAATTCGTTTTGCCAAAGACTAAGGTGTCGCTTTATAAAGTGGTATTTCTCTAAAGTTATAGGGGATTGCAGGGATACAATTAGTTTATTTAGGAGACTCTTTATCTTGGAGTTTAACACAATTTCCACTTTGACTTTGCTTCCTCGACTCTCACAGCCTAAGCTGTACAGAAATGTTTCTTCTAGCGCCAACTCGGCCAAGAGAACAGTGTGTTGACTGTAGGACAGCTCATGGTGAAGTGATGCGATACTCCAGCGTACAACCTCACCTTCCCCCACCACTGTGACCTTCCCCCACTCCTGCCGTTTCCCCCACCACTTTTCCCTTGACTCATGCGCTACCAACAATCTCTCAGTATTGTGCGGACTTTTGTGAGGGGAAGCCATTAGGCAGGACACTTTGGGTAAGAAACTTAGCCGTGTTAAGACTTTATTAGTTGCTCACTGTCCACCGCTCAAGGTCAAAAGGTTTCAACTTTGGCTAAGTGGCGAAAACTGTTGCGCGGACACCCTAATTTTTATACCAAACGGACTAATGTAAGTTTTACTGATGAAGATTTGTTTAAAATATTGGATGAAATGACTTTTCCTTGCAAAGTTCAGTTAGTTACTCCCATTCCTGACAGTTTAGAGTCTTAGTCTTTTGAACCAATATACCTAGAGTGCGCGGGGCTGGACAGTCAGTCGCTCGGTGTCTGTCGTAGGGTGCACATCGCGGTTGTAGTACTGGTCTAAAGGGGGCTGCTGGCTCACTTCAAGGTCACCCGCGCGGTGTCACATGACGGTTTAGGCAGAGTCACGTTGCAAACTTGCAGTTTCCTCGGCACTTTTGCTGTTTCTTGTCTAATTTCGCTCCAAGTCGTCAAGGTCATGGAACCTGACTGAAACTCGGAGCGTAGTGTGAGAAACAGCAAAGGTGCCGGAAATTTTTAGGTTTCAGCATGGCCTTGACCTTTTGTGACATCGATGACGTCGTCTTGGTGACGTAAGGGGTGATGACGTCATCGCCACGTCATTTCTGCCACGTCATGGGTGTGACGTCACAGAATGACGTAATTGGTGATGACGTCATCGATTGCGTCATCGATGACGTCATTTGATGACGTCATCGGTGAGGTCATTGACCTCGATGACGTCATCGCTCGGGTGACCTTGAAGTGAGCCAGCAGCCCCCTTTTTCCACTACTAACGTGGTATTTCAATTCATGTTTGTTTTCTGAAGCTCCAAAACATTTTATTTTATTTTTGCGCTTTTTTAAAATAACCGCTTGCTTATCTTTTTCCATTTACACTTTTGAAGTTGTTGATTCTTTTATTTATGTTGAGTTGTTTCCTTCATTGGCTGAACCATCTTATTGTGTAGTTTCTTAGTTCTTATTTTTCTATTTCTTTTCCCTCTGTTAAGGTGGTACCTTTAAATGATTCTTTAGTTAATTCATAATTGGTTTTAATAGCCCACCATCGACTTTTCTTCTTCTAAAATCACACGATACTTCCCTGTTTGCTCGTCGGTGATAAATTTTCACTGTTTCCAGGGCTAGGTGGCCACTAAAGTTTATATGAATCGTTGCTTTTCCTCCTGCATCTTCTCCAGTGGGCTTGATTTAATTACTTATATTGGCTTTCACATTAGTTCTTCCACGAGTTCATATCGTGGGACGTTGCCCCTCGCACTGTTTCGCAAGTCTTCTGCATGTGTTTCTTGCAGTGCGAGAACATCGACCTAATTTTCCAGCAGTACCTTGCTGAGGCAGACACTTTTAGATTTGCTCGGACCCTCTACGTTATGTTTAAAACAGAGCCTAATTCAACTTCAGTGGAAGGGGAAGAGTTTTCTCACATGTTTTGCATGATTTCCCAAAGGGGATCTTAGACCAACGTTTTGACCATGTGGTTTCGTCTTACCACCAGTTTGGTACAAATTTCTTTTTCAACACAACGACTTACAATTAATTACAGGACAGGGGTTATACATTCTTATTAGCCTTTAAAATGTAACATGAGACTTTAATTAATGATTTTAATTGTGATGGATAAATTAATAATAATGGCTTATACTCTCAATATAGTAATAATTGCTACAAGGAAAATATAAAATTATATAAGGATTGTCTTTTTATTTTTATTTATTTATTTATTTATTTATTAATAACATAAAAATCGATAAATGGAATTATCACTGTATACAACCGATACTAGTATAGGTATTTGTCTATTTCAAAATCAGAAGAAAATCTTAAATGTAAGCATAGGTTGATATGTACAGTACATCAAATTAAAGATCTCCACTTAGCAGAGTACAATGCTGCTAACTATACTTAAAACGGATGGACTTGGACAGAAATGGTAGGCGTTCAAAGTTTCCATTAAAATCAAATGGGTAAAAATTAAAATTCAATAACTTCCTTAATACTCAACCTTTTGACGTCAGGTCTACCATTTCTGTCCGGGTCATCCGTTTTAAGTCTAGTTACCAGCATTGTACTCTGCTAAGTAAGGCCTTTGATTTTTATGTACATATCAACCTATGCTTACATTTAATTAAGTTTTTCTTCTGACTCCTGGTGGGCCGTCCCCCTGACAAGACTAAAAATGTTGATAACGTCAAAAGCTACTTTGTGTAAGTTACTATCACCCCCAAACAATTATTATCTCAACAAATAAACAAAATTAAAGGGGGAACGGACTTTTTTACACCCTGTACAGTATAATGCACTAGATATGGAATACCATATCTAGTGCATTGTTTTCAATTGTTTTCAAATTTTGAAGCAAATTGTTTTGTTTCAGTAAGCCCTATGTTTGATATGGTGGGTAAATGTTCATAACTTAAAGCGAAGAAGGTAAATATCAGACTAGTTTAATTATTTAATTAATTCCAAAGTTATAAATTACTAAAAAAAAATCTATTTACCATAATTACCAATTTTAAATGAATTACATCATGCTGATAAAATATAAAAATTCTACTTAGGCCTACATAATAAAAATTTACCGGATTTAAAAATAAATGATAGAGAGTCTTCTGTAGTGAAAATCTAAAATATGTGTGGATTTAAATGTATAATATTTTTTCATTAACATGTTACGGTATCTCAACTATGTAAATGAGGATTGTAACATTTTAATTTTTTAATGTGCTCTATCCAGGAGCTCTATTCAATTACGTAATTTAAATCAAGTGTAAATTTAAAAAAAAAAAAAAAAAAAAAAAAAAAAAAAAAAAAAAAAAAAATTAAAGGCAGCCTAAAAGACAGTCAAATCCAACTATTGAATTTGAAGCTGTGTTTTTCATTGTTTGCATATTTAACATCTTAGAATTATTATAATTACAGACAGTAAATAACGATTATTATTGATATAACTATAATAATAATAGACTCAACATCCATTAAATCGATTGGAAATCAACTTGAAATATTTTCATTACATTAATAATATATTGACCTCTAAATATTCTATAGTAAACTTTGAAGAGCGATAACTTATTCAAGTATTTCGGTTTTGTTGGTAAGACGCTTCGATAAAATATGTAGGAATCGTTGAACGACGCGACGACAGGAAGGAGTGACACCTCACCAATGTGGGTACCGACGGTGGTGAGGGGGGAGGGGGAGGGAAAGGGGGTGCGAAAGTTCCCTCACATGACGGTGATTTCCCCCAGGAAGTATCTCAGCCTGTTGTAACGCAGCGGTGGCCCCTAACCAACTTGGGGGCGACAACGGGATTACCGAGGGTTATTTTGGAAACCACTTTCATTGGGTTAGGCTTCATTTCCGGTCCCAAACAGGGGAAAAGTTATTATCAGCTATAACTAGACAACCCTTTGTATAGTGAAGCTATAGGAGTTTTAGGGTGAAGAATAATTCGTAAATGACTACTCTAAGTACAATATTTAACAAAATTTTGAAATTAGATAATAAAAAGACCGATGTTTGGACGTTCAAAATCAAAAATTTATAAATACCACGGGCAGTGGAGCTCATAAATATAAAATCACAATTGGTTTTAATGTTTTGGGGACGCCCGACATGAATTTGGTGTTTGAAGCCTTTACAAATAATTTTACACTAAACTTGTGTTTTTAATAACAAATACCATATTTTCCATATATTTAAAGGATTGCAATTAATAAATGGCATGTTAAATTAATAATTATAAAGTTTAAAGAAGACATATTTATATATTGCATGAAGTAAATTGAATATTTAAATATTTATTTTCAATAAAAATTGGATTATTTAAATAATATATGGCGCAATAGTATTTTTGTATAAATAATATTTATTTCAATTCATAGTCCAAGATTGTGTAAGATTCGTGTCTCAGTATATTCTTAGAGCGCGACAAAATAATGTATGTGCAATAGAGAGCGAGAAAAACATGGTACGATTTTCGATGTCATCGCCTGATCATGATCCTCATTGGTCGATGGTCTTGAGTCATCCAGGAGAGTCGTTGCTCCAGACAGTCGTTGGTGACACGCTAAACCATAATCATGGACATTACGTCTCTGATTTGTAAATTCTCTTAGTTGGTGTCCCGCATAATATTTTGTCACCCCACCCACAGACCCCATAATAACCGACAGAGTTGGGTATTGTCACAAATTTATCTTTCAATATGTTAATCTCTTCACAACTTTCAATTTATTCTCCCTCCAGTGTGTGACTTGTGAACTGTTGTGTCTCAAGATTCCGGTCCGCAACCCAGGCACCCACGATCATCCACAAACTGTCAAGTGCGTCTCGTTGCGAGTGTCGGGCTTCCGAGATCAAGATATCCGCTCATCGTCATCGTCATCGGCATCGTCATCGTCATCATCATCATCATCATCGTCGTCGTCGTCGTCGTCATCATCATCAGCATCGTCGTCGGTCGTCGTCATCATCATCATCATCATCATCGTCGTCGTCATCATCATCATCATCATCGTCGTCGTCATCATCATCATCATCATCATCGTCGTCATCATCATCATCATCATCGTCGTCGTCATCATCATCATCATCATCTCATCGTCGTCCTCGTTCTCTCGCTCCCTCGGGCTGTCACCGCCCCCCCCCCCACCCTTTCACTTCAGGGTGAGTTGCCATTCCACTTTGAGTGCCCATTTTCATCTCTTTTTAACTGTTCACAGAGCTATGAATATAAAATATTATATCAACCTACATAAACTATATAATTAACAGGCTATATGATACCTTTTTAGTGTAGCTATTTGAATATGCTATTGAATTTAAAATATTATTGTAACAGATAGATGTGTTGCATTGTATTTAGAACGGAACAAAAAATATGTGTTAAGAAGTCAAAGTCATATTATCAACTCTTTAGGATTGGTCTGGTGGAGTTTATTTGCTTGAGGGGAGGTAGTAAGTTAACTTTTATGTTTGTTTGTGGTGTATTGTCATTAAAAAAATATTAAAATATTATAGTAAACAAGAGATCGCCTCCTGATCGAAATTTGATCAAAATTTCAGTTGATCTGGCCCCAAGAAGCTTAAAAACATTTTAGAACTGAAACATCTGTTCTTCCTAATTTTCTAGCAGTTGTTTTTACAACAGCTGTCTAATGATTAATTCAAATCTTCTTTCTCCATAAGATAAACATTGGAACTTTAAAAGCCTGGTGGGCGTAGCCCTAGAGTCCGATGTGAATTAGAATGTGATTCTGCTCATCTACAGGACTATACCTTTCTAACGGTATGCTCGGATTTATCCTACGATGCACAGGAGCTTAGAAAAAAGGAGGAAACGAAACATGCTTGCCTATTAATATATAGAAGATGTTACCTATACAACAATTTATATATTATACAAACTTTAAAGAAGGCTCATAATTACACATTAATCTTAATTATAATAAAAATGAAGGATTTTCTTTCGCTAAAAACTTTAGAAAAAACATACTTTTCACTATTTAGATATAAATGAAAGAATAAGTTGTCCCCTCTTGTTACCATTGTATACCAATCCTAACTATTCACTTGGATACATAACTCAACTCCGAGTTGAAACATTCCTACAGTTTACATTAAGATGACTTTTCTTTTTCAACCAATTGGAAGTCAACTCTGAAATATATAAAAACTAATTTTGAATTTTCAACTTTTCCATCCAAGACAGGATATAGTGAAGTGAACTTAGTATTTGTTTTTAAATTTCTTCAACTGAACTTCTTTCACTTTAACGAACTTTACTTTAAGAAACTTAAGGTCAAATTAAATAACAAGTTTTATACAAGGAATTCTCTGGAGATTGGGAAACAATAAAAATATCACTGCAAGTTCTATCCATTTCCCCCGCATAATTTTTCTGCACCTGGTTACTCGGCAAATTAGAAAACATTTTTTTATGACAATAAAAAGGTAATATAAATGGGTCTTGTTGTTATATATAAAGTATTCAATAACATTATATATTCCTAATGTTAATAATTCTTATAAAATTAATAACATTATGGAATAAAAAACCGCTTCAGTAGGCCTACATTAAGCTGAACAAAGTTTGAGTAAACATTATAGGTTTTGACCTATCCTATTATAGGATTATAGAAAACTAATTGAACAATTATTTCTATACTTTTACAGAGTCTAAGGGAAGAAAAGAGTTCATTAATTCCCTTTCCGCAATAATTGCACCAATCGGCCCAGGTAGATTGAAGCAGAGCTCCGCTCCATTAATATCAATTGCAGGCTTTAATTCCTACCGTTGAGCCGTTCTTTCTAATATTCGTTTACCAATAAAGGAGTAATTTAGAATAACCTAAAACCACGGAGTTTAAAATTGTTTATACTTATTAGATGCTCTTGTTAATTTATTATTATTTACTATGGATTAATAGAAAACTTATATTTCAACTACGTAACTCTGATATGAAGGAGGAACGTGTCCTTCATATTTGATAATCGATTGAGGTAAGGATTGATTAATCGTTCAAACATTATTTAACAATCATTTTATTGTTGTTGGAAGTTACTGCTATTGAGCGTGTTTTTCATCCTTTAGTTTTGCTTATAGATTTTCCTATTGAACACAAAGAATTGATAATGGTATCTCTTACTTAAATTCCTGACAGTAATTCTATGAAAACAAAAATTCTTCAATGTGTTTTATATTTTTATTGCTCATTTATTATAGTGCTACGAAATTTTGACCAATGATACCTTATACTTTTTTCAAGGCACCACAAGTAAATAATTAATTACAGTGCTCAAAAATAATTACTCTCCTTAATATTTTTATTTTGATCAAAGACTGGGACCTTACTTTAATAGCATATGAAAAATACCATTGAGAGAAATGTAAGATAACTTACGACACATGTGCGGAGTGATGATAGGTCTAAGTAATTTTTTTTTTTTTTTTTTTTTTTTTTTTGAGGGAGAGGCGGAAAAATGCATTCCGCACACAGGTGGCCAGCCTGTAGTGTGGGGCTCCCCTAAAAACGGGTTTACCCACTAAAAAACCTCCTCTACTCTTTAGGAAGTGATGATAAGTAATGATACGGTATACAATCATAACAATACAGTTAAGACACAAGACTTGTTATGATTTATTGTAATGATTAATTACAGATTTGTATCCGAGGTATTCCTAACGCCTGTTATCATTGTCATGATACACAATCTGAAACAACCACCATTAAGGCTAAGCAGTTCTGCCAACCAAACTAGGTTACCAGCACCTCCGGACTATTGTATCTCGTGTCATTGTCCACACGCTCCAAACTCAAGAAACTAAATTAATTATAAATTTAAAACCATAACTATAACACGATGTGTGTCGTTTTTATTATTCAACATACCAGTTTCTGTGATATTGTTTCAAAGTAAATCCTAACGTTTATGACTGTGCTATATGGATCAGAGTGGTTCCTTTTCACGTACTATACACTAAATACCTCTAAATAAAAGTTATTGTTATTCAGTTTGGCATGGAAAACATATTGAGAATGTGCCAATCATGGCATAGACTCAGTGGAGTTGAAGTTTATTTTATCGAAATCCAACTGAAACTTAAGTTGCAAATTAAAGACATATTGTAGTAATCTATACTTATTTAATACGCTGAGGGTTTTGTTGTCTTGAGAACTCCTCCTACAATTTTCAACCGATTTTCAATTTTTTGGTGTCGTTTATTAGGGCTTGGCCTTTAGTTGTTTCCGCCAAAAATTGATAAGAATCGGACTGAAAATAAATGCGCTATCCACCTAATAATAATCAGCTGTAAATACGTGTTGTTTTGGTAATTAAATAGATTCACAATATTGGATTAGTCGGATGTAATTGATTTAGAGCTAAAAGTAACATTTGTATTGTATTAAAATAAAGTGCTCGATTTCGAGCAACACGTATACTAGTTATCTTTAATTGGTTTAGGAAGTATTTTGGTATTACAACTAAATTCGTATTGTAATAAATGAAAGTGTGGAGCCCAATAAACGTGACATTTTACTGTTTCCAAACTTTAATTTCTTGTTCGATACAATGTATATAACATTAAAGGAAGTAAGAGGCGTATAAGAAGTACGGCGGACGTGTGAGAGCGAGGGAGAGAGAGAGAGAGAGAGGGAGGGAGGACCCGTGGAGGAGTTGCTGTCAGAAACAGTTGCCGTTCAAGATTTATTAACTGAATCGTTTTGTTTTCTCTTTTGTTTTGGCCACGTATGTTATGACATAAAAGAAAGTTGATATCTACCTTCTGAAATATTATATCCAAGGTATTAAATTGTCTTTATTCTTTCCTACACGTGATGTATAAAAACTATATTTTAAAATTATGGAGTGTTTTTGATGGACTAAGATCTATTTTAAAATTCCGTACGTAAAGCTATGCTTCATATAATAGAACGCTTTTTTCCTTAAAGCATTTGATGTTTAAAAATAGAAGATTAAGGCCTACTTGATCTCAGGATAACATTTCTAAGGGATGGTTGTCTACCGTAATCTCCATGTATTCTGCAGCTGAGTATACAGGTCTACAAAGGAGCGCCGCGCCGCCACCGCGTGGATGAATCTGTCTAATGGACTGAGCATCAAGACATGAGCATTATCATATAAATTGCTTCCATCGTACTTCCCCGCCTCAAGGTGTGATTGTCTCTAACCGTAATCTCCATGTAGGCTGCAGCTGAGTATCCAGGTCTACAATGGAGCGCCGCGCCGCCGCCGCCGAGTGGATGAATCTGTCTAATGGACTAAGCATCCAGACATGAGCATTATCATTTAAATTGCTTCCATCCTACTTCCCCGCCTCAAGGTGTGATTGTCTCTAACCGTAATCTCCATGTAGGCTGCAGCTGAGTATACAGGTCTACAATGGAGCGCCGCGCCGCCGCCGCCGAGTGGATGAATCTGTCTAATGGACTGAGCATCCAGACATGAGCATTATCATTTAAATTGCTTCCATCCTACTTCCCCGCCTCAAGGTGTGATTGTCTCTAACCGTAATCTCCTCTGCAGCTGAGTATCCAGGTCTACAATGGAGCGCCGCGCCGCCGCCGCGTGGATGAATCTGTCTAATGGACTGAGCATCAAGACATGAGCATTATCATTTAAATTGCTTCCATCCTACTTCCCCGCCTCAAGGTGTGATTGTCTCTAACCGTAATCTCCATGTAGGCTGCAGCTGAGTATCCAGGTCTACAATGGAGCGCCGCGCCGCAGCCGCCGAGTGGATGAATCTGTCTAATGGACTGAGCATCCAGACATGAGCATTATCATTTAAATTGCTTCCATCCTACTTACCCGCCTCAAGGTGGGGAGTATCAGTACAGACTCGCCTTTAAACAGTAAAATAACTTCTACTGGGTGTTATTTTTTGTTGAATTTATTTTTATTGATATAAGATCATGTACTCTTTACATGATATCTTCTTGATCAACTAATTCACCTCATACATATATGAATGTTTAACTGCATAATTTTTTGGTTACAGTAATTACTGTAATCCTTTTCACAGTTACAATAAAATGAGTAATATGGGAGAGAATGCATGTGCGTTTTTCTTAGCGTTAGCATAAAAAATATTGCTCTGAAAATTAATACTTCAGGAAGCTAAAATGCATTAGGCTTTTACCTTGGATCAGAAAACAATTTTTAACACATATACACACTCACAGGAAATAATTTACCGTAATTGGAGGACAACAAGTCGTTGCCAGTGGATACTCAACGAATATAGCTCCAGTTTGAGCGCTAGGCAGATGGTGTGAAACTTGTATGAAATGAAATTAAAATACAATCACATAATTAAATAAACTAATTGTCGCTCCCTAATACTCTGAAAACTGCATGTTAATAAACACTATCCCATTTCGTCAGTCATCGTTTTATTTGCTTTTGAAAGTAAACTGATAAGTAAACAGAATAAATAAATATATTAAAGTTACAGAAGGGAGACAGGTTATTTTTATGAAGACTGCTGTTTGTTTTCATGAAATGAATCATATCATAGGTGACTTACAAAATTTTGTCTTATATTTAAAATACATGGAAACTTTAAAGTCCAATGGAGTGAATCACATTGAACTGAGTGTGAAAAGAAATATTCCATGCCGTCTACATAGCATTCCCTTTAATTTGACACCTCAATCATCAAAATCGGTTCATAAATAAAAGAGTTTTGCTGCTCACAAGAAATTCCTCACAGAATTTGTAAGATAGATATTTATTATTGCTGTCTTTATGCGAAATCTTATATAGGACATAGTACAAGACTTGTAGCGCTGATCAGATGATAAACAGAATCCAGTATAACATACCTTGGTAAAATTGTCATTCGAAATGTGTGTACATACTGTTACATATTAATGCTATTTGGGTTAAAACCAGACATGGGTTATCGAACTTTAAAATGTACAGATTTTACTTGTGTATGGCAAATGTTTCTAGAGTACAATACGGCAAACTACATTTTGTGAGGTAAAATTACAAAACAACTAAACATTTACAATGAACTTAAACAGTAAACAACAAACAACTATTAACTTTACATTAAAATAATAATTTCGTTCAATATTTTCCATTTTTTAGTCTCATTGATTAAAATATAATGTAAACAATCATCCAAAAGTATTGCAAATTGTAAAATAACTAATGAGATTAGTTGTTTTTTCTTTTTTTCTTTATTCCTGTTCAAATCAACCAAAGACCCATAGCAATTATCTGATAGCGGCCCACCACGGTGGAGGGGGAGGGGGAGGGGGAAGGGGGGGCCCTGGGACCACAACTCTGTGGTAATTGCTCTATTCACCTCCTGCAAAGATACCTCCTCATTATCATAATGGTACTTCATTTAGATAACCCACAACTAATTGCCCTGACATTACTTATAAACTTGTTCAAAATACGTCATTTTTTAAAATACGAACAACCCTCCAGTAAGTTATGGACCCTTAGATAGTCAAGATTGCTTCTAATATGCTCTCAAAAAAGGTCACGTGGCCTTAAAAATTTCCATTATTCAGAAAATGTAAAACAGTCCCAATATCAGGTAATGTACAGAACGTATATTAGGTCTCTTTTAGAATGTCCTTGATGGTTACACTTAATACTAATTAAAGGTGTACCTTTACACTCAGTTT
This sequence comes from Neoaliturus tenellus, assembly GCA_030545055.2. Classification (NCBI taxonomy): domain Eukaryota; kingdom Metazoa; phylum Arthropoda; class Insecta; order Hemiptera; family Cicadellidae; genus Neoaliturus; species Neoaliturus tenellus. The sequence continues at coordinate 45,633,142 of CM061531.1, read as the reverse complement.
TACAACACCTAAATATTCTTTTTGAAATAAATATCAAGTTTAGGCCGTTTTGGTTGACTAGGAGTCTGAAACAAGTTGTAAATGTAAGCTCAAGTTCACATGTAAGTTAAAGATTTTTCATTATAATTTAAACACTTTTTCATCATTCTACACGTAGGAACAGCCGTTTTTTTGGCCTGTATTTAGTCTAGAAAGTTGGCGTTTTCTGTAGCCTTTTTATAAGTGCACCGAGAAAACATCTGTTAATTTTTTCGGTGCGCTAACCTCAAAAGTTGTTTTGTTCTTAAGCAAAAATTATACTAATTCAAAGCGAATAAGGTCAATGTAAATAAATAACGACCTGCAGACAACAATTTTAATGCAAGATTTTGACATTTCTTTACTTCAACGTAGACCCTATATATCAGCTGTTTATAAGGAATATTCAAATTAAGACGGAAGTTAACTATAGTCCTGGAAAGGTTTATTGGCGGGTGGCCGATCAGCTGTTACAACCTATTTCCTTTGTAAACTGTTTCTAGAAGGTAACAGTAGCTGCATCAACCAGAATCAAAAAGTAACAGTTACAAACATCTATATATTTAAAAAATTGGGTTTTTCTTTTCCGGTAATGTTTGGCTCTTCTACCCGACCGATTTTCATGATTTTAGTCTTAAATTAAAGGTATGCATTCATAGATGAGCCATCAAGCATCGGAATTCACTTTCCCATCATATTACTCGATTTACACACAAATTAAATTTCCTCCCTGTGTATTTCTTATGGGAGGTAAATTTTAATTGTCTTTTCCGGATTTGTTTGGCTATTCTAATCAACCGATTTTGATAATTTTGGTCTTAAATTAAAGGTAAGAATGCACAGATTTGCCATCAAACATTCGTATTCATTTATCTACTATATTACTCGACCTAAAAACATTAATGTGATTTTTCCAAATTTTTCAATTGGATTAAATTTTCCATTTATAGCTATGTTATGCTATATGTTTTGGTCTAAGAACCATCTCTGGAATACCAGCTTTCATATGAGCCTTTGAATATAAAAATCGGACGAAACTGAAGCTCGCTACAGCATTCCTAATAACATAATTTATTTTAATTTTTATGACTTATCTTCAGTCAATGATACATAACTCCATTTGTATTTAAGATATTTTATATGTTTTGGCCTTCAAATAATCCTTGAAATCTTGGCTTTCTTTTGAGGTATTGATCGTTAGAATCGGTATTTATTTATCTACTGTATTACTAGACCTAAAATCATAAATTTGATAATTTCCAGAATTTGGAATTGAATTAAGGATAAATTTTCCAGTTATAGATATACGATGCTTTATGTTTTGGTTTAAGAACCATCTCTGAAATACCAGCTTTCATAAGAGCCTTTGAATATAAAAATTGGACGAAACTGAAGCTCGCTACAGCATTCCAAATAACATAATTTATTTTAATTTTTATGACTTATCTTCAGTCAATGATATATAACTCCATTTGTATTTAAGATATTTTATATGTTTTGGTCTTCAAATAATCCTTGAAATCTTGGCTTTCTTTTGAGGTATTGATTGTTAGAATAGGTATTAATTTATCTACTACTCAAAATAAAAACATAAATTTGATAATTTCCAGAATCCGAAATTGAATTAAAGATAAATGTTTACAGTTATAATTATGTTAAACTATGTGTTTTGGTCTAAGAACCATCTCTGAAATACAGGCTTTCATAAAATGAGTCATTGAGTATAAAAATTGGACGAAATTGAAGTTTGCTACTGCATTCTAAGCAACACAAGTTGTAATTCTTTTATGACTTATCTGCAATCGATGATTCATAACTCCATTTATATTTTAGATATTTTGAATGTTTTGGTCATGAAATAATCCTTGAAGGTTTTCTTTTGAGATATTAATCGTTAGAATCGGTTAATTTTGAGACCTTATAATAATATGTTTCAAAAATTGTATTGGGTCTACATTTAAGTGCAATAAATTTAATTATGGGTTAGAAATTCTGTTTATTTTGGTTGTGGATCATTCAGCTTCCATTAAGCTCATGATGATAATAAAAATCGGGCAAGCACAAAGAGCTATATAATTTTATACAACATAATTTTTAATCATGGTCTTCTGAAATTTGAATTTAATTGAAGGCATTTTTATCCAGTTCTAATTAGTTTGTGGTATTATTTTTGTGCTAATAATCCTAAATAAATTGCTGACTTCCAATCACAATTTCGTTTAATAAACGCAAGAAGAACAACCGATGTAAATTTTCTTAGTAATATATAACCTTTTATTAATTGAAACTTATGTATTAGCTCAATTTTCAAAGCGTTTGTAAACTTCTCTAAATTATAGGATTGGCTTTAAGCTATTGTTTATATTTGATGAACATTTACTTTTTCCATGATTATTAAGTTTATACTGGGTGAACACATGCAAATTCGCACAAAAATCAACAGTACGCTTTCCTAAAAAAAATTCATCATAGCGAAACCTCCAGTTATAGAGTAGGTCCTTGGTTTTGCCATAGGCCTAAGTCTGTGTGTTAGATACTCCTTTCAACTGGTTTTCTGTAAATTTGTATTCCAATGTAAAGACCTATCACCTGGGCTTTTGATTTTTAGTTTAAAATTTATATTAAAAATAGACAAATCAGTTGTTCATGCCTTTTTCGAGTAATAGTGTCTCGATTAAAAATATAAAGCCAGTTTGCAACTCTGCATCTGCATACTCACACGCGCTTTTAATGTTAAAAAAAGCTTTTATGTTTACAAATTTTCATGTAGCGTATTACCTTTGACTATATACACTAAGGCTGCGTTCACACGAGACGACTTTTCGCCGTGCGCCGTGGACGGCACGGCGCCGTGGAGGTTGAATTACATTGGAGTATATGGAAGTGTTCACACGTTACGACGCCCGTCGAATACGGCGCCGTGCCGTCCACGTCGCCGTCACGGCGGCCGTGGACGGCGCTAATATCGAGGTCACGACGCTTTGACGGCACATTCACGACCATTTCAGTAGTGGGGGTTTGGTTACTT
>CM061531.1:45529228-45629996 GCA_030545055.2 Neoaliturus tenellus | reverse complement strand
ACTCAATTCAATAGTCCATATCCAGCTGGTTCAGCAATGAATCTGTATTATTGCTTTAGGACGGTTGCAGCTTGTGAACAGCTGATTTGTGTTTACATTGTTAATCCTAATATTATTTATATTACAAGTAACATTTTTTGAAAGGTAAAATCAATAAGAATTTTCTCTTTAGAAAATTTGTGTCACTCATTTCGGACAATATCGTAGGTGACTTTTATCATACAAGTGCAAGTTTTTCATTTTAATAGTGACTTTGTTTAATAACTTTCCATACGAATCAAACCAGTATGTTTTCAATCGCAAAAATTATTGCTCCTGCTGCAAGAAGTGCACTTATTCGTTCTTCAAATAATTATGTATCATGCGTCAGCAGCGTCGTATCAGAAGTTAGTAGAAATACTCGACATCCGCCATCGCCGCCTCCTCTACACTCCGCCAGCCTTCTGCCGCTGGTGAGACAGTTTCAGACGTCGTCCCCGACCAGAGACATCGACTCGGCCGCTAGATTCATCGGCGCGGGAGCTGCCACCATCGGAGTCGCGGGTTCGGGGGTTGGCATCGGCGTCGTTTTTGGCTCACTTGTCATCGGCTACTCGCGTAACCCCACACTGAAGCAGCAGTTGTTCTCCTACGCCATTCTTGGATTTGCTCTGTCAGAAGCGATGGGACTGTTTTGTTTGATGATTGCCTTCCTTCTTTTGTTTGCTTTTTAAATTTGTTTACATTGATGTAAGCATTAACTGTATTTGCATAGTTTTGAAAGGAGTATGGTTTGTAAAGAATAAAAGTAACTTTGATCATTTGTTGTATTATTTACGTAAATGTATTTCTCAAACAGAACTATTATGAAACTTTTGAAAATAATTTTATTCTGTCTCTATAGTTGGTCATTAGGGAGGGTCAGGTAAATCAGATTATTTAGCCAATAAAAGTTATAAAAATCACGTCCCGTTTGTAGTAGTAAACAGTGAACCGGTAGGCTAGTGTGCTACCATAAAAACCAAACTTGACAGATTTGAAGATGAGGGCTTAGTTGCTGCTGTATAGCTGAAGAACTCAATTATAAAGGAATGTAGATTTTTGTTCCGGGGCATTGAATAGTTTCATCGATATTAGAAATTGTTGGTAACCAGAAACTATAATAAACAAACTGTCGCAGCAGACCTACGTAATCAGTAAATTTCTAGTGTTACTTGGTATTTTTTTTTTTTTTTTCTTCAAAAGGTACGATAGGGGTAAGCCTACTTTGATATATCAGTACGGCAGCCTTGCTCGTCTGCTACAATGGGAGTGTCACTAAATTATTATCTCTACTCCCTACAAGTGCAAGTAAAAGCAATAATACCAAATCTTATTTTCTTACGGAATTACGTTGATAAGTAATTATTGCAGTGACAGCTGTCAAACACTCAGCAATAATTTTAAGACATCATCTATACAGTTAAAATTGATTTGTATTTGTATTCTTTTAGGCCAGTCAAATTTTACATAGAAAGCGGCTAAAATTGTAAAGCATGATGTATTTCTGTATTTTTGATATGTTGTTGGGGCCAGTTAGAGTAATTCAAAAACAAGTTTGCAGCTTCGAAAACCCTGTGCTCCCTGCATAGTAAGTAAAAAACTCCCCAATTTATGTAATTTTACTAGTTTTCCCCTATAACTTATCATAGTACATTTTTCTTAACACTACTCCTACAATAATTAAAGAACGTAAAATTTCAAACAATATAAGCAAAATTTCATATATATAAGTAAAATAGTTTTTGAATTTTTTAAATATTACAAACATTTGTAACTGATAGCCAAAATTTGCATTTTTGTCTGTTTCGACCACCAAAAATGGCTGTTTCGACCACCTTAATATCCATATTAAGGTAGAATTCATAAAAACTTCGTTTTTAGAAAATTTTATTGGTTTCCATTTGATCACAAAGCTACGTCTGCACCTTCTACACTTTCCTGAAAACTATAAAATAATCATTTACTAGAGATCGCCTCTTGATCGAAATTCGATCAAAATTCCAGTTGATCTGGACCCAAAAAGCTTAAAAACATTTTAGAAATAAAACATAAGTTCCTCCTAATTTTCTAGCAGTTGTTTTTACAACAGCTGTCTAATGATTCATTCAATTCTCCTTTCTCCATAAGATTAACATTGGAACTTTGAAAGCCTATGGGGCGTAGCACTGGACTCCGATGTGAATTTGAATGTGATTCTGCTCATCTACAGGACTATACCTTTCTAACGGTATGCTCGGATTTCTCCTACGATGTACACGAGCTGAGAAAAAAAGGAGGAAATGAAACATGCTTGCGTATTAATATAGACTAGAGATCGCCTCCTGATCGAAATTCGATCAAAATTTCAATTGATCTGGACACAAGAAGCCTAAAAACATTTTAGAACTAAAACATCTGTTCTTCCTAATTTTCTAGCAGTTGTTCTTACAACAGCTGTCTAATGATTCATTCAATTCTCTTTTCTCCATAAGATTAACATTGGAACTTTGAAAGCCTGTGGGGTGTAGCCCTGGAGTCCGATGTGAATTAGAATATGATTCTGCTCATCTACAGGACTATACCTTTCTAACGGTATGCTCGGATTTATCCTACGATGCACACGAGCTGAGAAAAAAGGAGGAAATGAAACATGCTTGCGTATTAATATATAGATGAAAATACAGATGATTTTATCATTTAATTAGTTTATATCATTGGCTCTAAACATTGGGTGATGAATACGAAATAAAAAACATATTTAAGGTTACAAGTTGTATTTGCAGATAAATTATGAGAACACAAACCAATAATTAGTATTTTGGCCAGAATTAAAAACGCAGTTTCTAAGAATTCTACCTTAATATGGATATTACACCGTTTTTGGGACTCGAAACCAGAAAAATTGTAAATTTTGGCTATTAATTACAAAAGTTTGTTATATTAAAAAAATCAAAATTCAAAAACTATTTGACTCACATATATGAAATTTTGCTTAAATTGTTTGGAATTTTACTTTCTTTAATTATTGTAGGGGTAGTGTTAAGAAAAATGCACTATATAATAAGTTATAGGCCAAAACCTAGTAAAAATACATAAATTGTGTAGTTTTTTACTTACTACGCAGGGAGCACAGGGTTTTCGAAGCTGCAAACTTGTTTTTGAATTTCCCTAACTGGTCCCAACAACATATAAAAAATACAGAAATACATCATGCTTTGCAATTTTAATTCCCTATTTGACTGGCCTATTTGTTTAAAGCAACCTACAATGGTAGGAAGATTGTTAATTTATTTTAAATAAATTATCTATATATGCTTATTCATTATAGCCGTTTCGGCAATGAATACAAAAACATTGGTTTCGGCATACTTGTGCTTCAGGATTACATCTAGTACTGCTTTGCCGATTTTCCCACAACAATTATTAACCCCCCGAAAGAACAGAGTATTGAAGAAAATGAATGGGTGAGAAACGGAATAGCAGATGGCCAATTGAAGAAATAGAGGACCAATTCACGTACGTTGTGTCAACTCATTTTTAGGCTCTAACTGGCTAATTTTTACCCCACTGGCTAAATAACTGACTAAATGTCCCTTCACGTTCCTCAGTCGGAGGCTTTCATGTCCTCCAGATGACATCCATCCCTTGCTGTCTAAGCCTAAACACCCGGCTCACCACGGGTACTCCGATGCCCGGATATCATCGTTGCGTGACCAGGTTAAAGGGTGATCAGCGATAGCAATTGATACGCATTGGTTGGTATTTCGTCTAAGTGATGGTGTTAAAAATGTCAAGGCCCTGTGTCGACCTTCTGGAGGAGAGCGCCGCGCCGTTCACGGCACGAGGAAGCGATGAGATGTGACGCGAGAAGCGACCGTTGCCTTTGTTATGGCGGCCGGTGATTACCTCTCTACCTCTACCGGCGCTGGAACAGTGTAGGCTCCATTGGTTGGACCTTTCGAGGGCCATTCAATAATTATAGGGGCAAATCGGTCTGGGCCAACCCCCGTTTTTTTACAAGATTTTTCTACTTTTCAACATAATCCCCTTGAACAATTATGCACCTATTCCAACAGGCTGGAGGCTTTTTTCCCACAAAAGTGTTCTTGACCTTAATACTTTTCCCCGTGAGATGCCTTCTTTAAGATATCCAAACAAATCACTGGATGCTTTGATCAGGACTGTGAGGGGGTGACTGTGATGCAGTGTTTGGTCCATGGTTTCTCGGGTTAGTTGAGTGAGAGCCAGAGAGGACGTGGGTTGTCTGGTTGCCTTGTTAAAAGCAAAACGAGCAGTATAACCTTTTGTAGTTAACTGCCCTTCATGATAATTACAGAAAACTGGCCATTCTGCATACAAAAATAGCGTCAATGTGACTTGATACAGAGGCGGCTCCAGTACCTATTCTCGGAGGCGGCACAACCGAAATGCAAAGGTGATGGTATCAAATGTATCCAGTACTTGACATCAGCTGATTCATTTTATCTCCCTAGTGCAACAAATGTGTTCTTTATTGCCACAACGCTTCTCCCTAAAAGTGGTGTTTACGGAGCAGTAGGCCTATGCCGAAAAGTGTTTCCCAGAAACGGAATTTAATTTGTAATTTATGTTTTATTTCAACACTCCAGACATCTTCTACATCTGGTTGGTTATTTAGTCTGACAGTCACAGCCTGCATAATCAGGAGCGGTGATTCCCATAGTAAAGCGCTAATGAAGCACTTTCCCCATAGGGGGACTCCCACACTTTCCATCGGTATTGTGTCGTGCGTTGCCACCCGCATTTCCGCGTTGGAAACTTTTCCGCCCAGATCAATAACTATTTATTTCTACTGCTACTGGGCGCTGCGTTTTGTTCAAAACTAGACACAGTCGGCATGCATCATGCATTGCTGTGCTAAACCCGATGGATGGCTCAGAACAGATCCAGAGCCCAGAGATGATATGGACGTGCCGTCCCTGGCTCAACTCTAGATATTACACAAGACAGGAGAGAAAACAAAATATGCCCAGCTCAAGTGTAAAAAATACCTAATTGACAATACGGAGTTCTATTCGGTGGCCGAGTTCATAGACCAGCAAGAATCCATACTTGTTTCACCCCCTTGCTTCATCCCGGTTGGGAAGTGAAACAATTATTCCTTTGTAAATTTTTATATTTTTGCTCATGTTTTCCAAGGAGTCTACTTTTTGCAGTGAAATAGTGCAGTGTTTATTAATCAGTAACATAATGAACTGATGAACTAAATTTTGCTAAAATTATATAATAATTATAGTTTTTTTATAAATGGCAATAAACAAGTTATTATTATTGTGGTAGGTCAATACCAGGGGGACATAGCTTATGATCGGTAAAATCATCCAGACTCACTTTCCTTTCTCAAAGCTCGTTCGCTCCGCTCACTCGTCCTCTTTCTTTTAACTCGAGCTCGTTCGCTTCCCTCACAGGCCAGGCCAAAGAGTGCTGCACTTTGAGGTAGGGCTTCCCGCATGAGACATGAGACAGAGCAGCAGTCAGCAGTGAAAGTGAGGACGAGGGTCAGTGGATCTGTCGTGTGTCTGTGACGTAACTGATGCTCACCGCTCACACCTGACCACCGTCTGTGCTGCAGTGTCCGTGTCCCGCATGAGACAGAGCAGCAGTCAGCAGGGAAAGTGAGGACGAGGGTCAGTGGATCTGCCGTGTGGGCGCCCCGTGTCTGTGACGTAACTGATGCTCACCGCTCACACCTGACCACCGTCTGTGCTGCAGTGTCCGTGTCCCGCATGAGACAGAGCAGCAGTCAGCAGTGAAAGTGAGGACGACCGTCAGTGGATCTTTCGTGTGGGCGCCCCATGTCTGTGACGTAACTGATGCTCACCGCTCACACCTGACCACCGTCTGTGCTGCTGTGTCCGTGTCCTGCATGAGCCGGCGACACATCTTGTACAGGGTTGGTGATGTCACAATACTGTACCGTACGTTACCTCTGATAGTTGAACTTCCAAGCCCATGTCACAACATGCCGACGACACATATTGTACAGGGTTGGTGATGTCACAAAACTGTACCGTACGTTACATGTGCAAGTTGAACTTCCGAGCCCAGATCGCAATAAGCCGTCGAAACATCCTGTACAGAGTTGCTGATGTCACAATACTGTACCGTACATTAACTCTGCAAGTTGAACTTCCGAGCCCAGGTCGCAATAAGCCGGCGAAACATCCTGTACAGGATTGCTGATGTCACAATACTGTACCGTACATTAACTCTGCAAGTTGAACTTCCAAGCCCAGGTCACTACATGCCGGCGACACATATTGTACAGGGTTGCTGATGTCACAATACTGTCCCGTACATTAACTCTGCAAGTTGAACTTCCGAGCCCAGGTTTCAATAAGCCGGCGAAACATTGTGTACATCGTTGCTGATGTCACAATACTGTACCGTACATTAACTCTGCAAGTTGAACTTCCGAGCCCAGGTCGCAATAAGCCGGTGAAACATCCTGTACAGGGTTGCTAATGTCACAATACTGTCCCGTACGTTACCTCTGCAAGTTGAAATTCCGTGCCCAGGTCGCAATAAGCCTGCGAAACATCCTGTACAGGGTTGCTGATATCACAATACTGTCCCGTACGTTACCTCTGCAAGTTGAAATTCCGTGCCCAGGTCGCAATAAGCCTGCGAAACATCCTGTACATTGTTGCTGATATCACAATACTGTCCCGTACGTTACCTCTGCAAGTTGAACTTCCGTGCCCAGGTCGCAATAAGCCTGCGAAACATCCTGTACAGGGTTGCTAATGTCACAATACTGTCCCGTACGTTACCTCTGCAAGTTGAAATTCCGTGCCCAGGTCGCAATAAGCCTGCGAAACATCCTGTACAGGGTTGCTGATATCACAATACTGTCCCGTACATTACCTGTGCAAGTTGAACTTCCGAGCCCAGGTCGCAATAAGCCGACAAAACATCCTGTACAGTGTTGCTAATGTCACAATACTGTCCCGTACGTTACCTCTGCAAGTTGAACTTCCGAGCCCAGGTCGCAATAAGCCGGCGAAACATCCTGTACAGGGTTGCTGATGTCACAATACTGTACCGTACATTAACTCTGCAAGTTGAACTTCCGAGCCCAGGTCGCAATAAGCCGGCGAAACATCCTGTACAGGGTTGCTGATGTCACAATACTGTCCCGTACGTTATCTGTGCAAGTTGAACTTCCGAGCCCAGGTCGCAATAAGCCGGTGAAACATCCTGTACAGGGTTGCTAATGTCACAATACTGTCCCGTACGTTACCTCTGCAAGTTGAAATTCCGTGCCCAGGTCGCAATAAGCCTGCGAAACATCCTGTACAGGGTTGCTGATATCACAATACTGTCCCGTACGTTACCTGTGCAAGTTGAACTTCCGAGCCCAGGTCGCAATAAGCCGGCGAAACATCCTGTACAGGGTTGCTGATGTCACAATACTGTACCGTACATTAACTCTGCAAGTTGAACTTCCGAGCCCAGGTCGCAATAAGCCGGCGAAACATCCTGTACAGGGTTGCTGATGTCACAATACTGTCCCGTACGTTATCTGTGCAAGTTGAACTTCCGAGCCCAGGTCGCAATAAGCCGGTGAAACATCCTGTACAGGGTTGCTAATGTCACAATACTGTCCCGTACGTTACCTCTGCAAGTTGAAATTCCGTGCCCAGGTCGCAATAAGCCTGCGAAACATCCTGTACAGGGTTGCTGATATCACAATACTGTCCCGTACGTTACCTGTGCAAGTTGAACTTCCGAGCCCAGGTCGCAATAAGCCGGCGAAACATCCTGTACAGGGTTGCTAATGTCACAATACTGTCCCGTACGTTACCTGTGCAAGTTGAACTTCCGAGCCCAGGTCGCAATAAGCCGGCGAAACATCTGTACAGGGTTGCTAATGTCACAATACTGTCCCGTACGTTACCTCTGCGAGTAGAACTTCCGAGCCCAGGTCGCAATAAGCCGGCGAAACATCCTGTACAGGGTTGCTAATGTCACAATACTGTCCCGTACGTTACCTGTGCAAGTTGAACTTCCGAGCCCAGGTCGCAATAAGACGGCGAAACATCCTGTGCAGGGTTGCTAATGTCACAATACTGTCCCGTACGTTACCTCTGCGAGTAGAACTTCCGAGCCCAGATCGCAATAAGCCGGCGAAACATCCTGTACAGGGTTACTGATGTCACATTACTGTCCCGTACGTTACCTGTGCAAGTTGAACTCCCGTGCACAGGTCACAACATGCCGGCAAAACATCCTGTACAGTTTTGAATTTCTAGTCGGCGAAAGTCGACTGAAATAAAGGTATAAAAAAGGTATTTGAATTCCGAGCTTACCGGAGAATGAGTTTCATGAAATACATATTTTAATGTACTACCCGACCAACTTGTTGTTTTTGTAATAATCGGTACAAGTTTTTCCCCCGAACTAGTTTTTACAAGGTAATCTCTCTACAGTATGAACTTTTCCCTTCACTCGACCCTTCACACCAAGCTATCCCAGAAGGTGTTGGCGAATTAAGTTTTCGGACCCAGGCATGTAGCACTCGTGAAGGCAAGGTCGTGAGATGGTTGGCGATGGTCGGGATGGTCGGGATGGTGGAGGTGGCGGCGGCGAAGGTTGTGGGGGAGGATGCGCCAGTGATGCCCGCGCCGCGAGAGTGACTAGCCTACAGACCATGGATCTCCCGCCGGCGCCGCTCACGCTGTCACTCTACTGCCTCCTGTGAGTTCATATTGTAGGCCTATCATGTAATAACAAATAAATAAACAAATAAATCGAAGTAGTCTAGTTATCCTCGGGAGTAGTGAAGAAAGGGCAAAGATGGGCCCAAAAACCCATTATTTTATAGGGGGATTTCCTATAGGGAATTTTTTTGGACACAGATTTAAAATTTTGATTCCGAGATTTGATATGTGCTAATGTTTATGTATACAATATTATATATTTATACATTTTTGTATAGGTTTTCGACATTTAACATGGGGTTACTTTTTAGGAATTTTCTTGGACACGAAAAATTCTTTTGATTCTAAGGCTTTTTCTTGTAAACTAGGCATTCTAGAGGAAAATGTCAAGAATAAAAATATTAAATTTGACTCTTTATCTACAACTTTCCCACTGACAAAACTTGCCTGACCAATAAATAAAAAATTTCCTCACAGACTAACTTTTTTATGTCAAAAATCAATTTTTATATTTTTATTTATTATTTATGCCATGTAAATATTAAAATTAAAGTAATAATTTATGCCGTAATGGCCACCATATAGTCTAGTATAATACCTGAAAATATTATAATTTTACTTCAACTCTAACTATATTTATTTGTGGTGTTAATGAAATGTGACACTAAATCTTGCGCTGGCCGCCTGTACACTGTCCCATGCGCCTCTTCCAGTTGTCTGTTGTATGTCTATGTATATTATTGGTGTTATGGTTAGTAAAGTTATAATTTTGTTGAACTGTCTATTGATTAAGTAGTATAATAGTGTTATAGATATGTTTAAAATTTTGTTTAATTGTTTATTGCCTAAGAAGTATATTATTGGGTATGGGTATTATGGCTATGAGTATGGTATTATTATATTGGGTATGGCTATTATTTAATATGTTTAAAGTTTTGTTAATTGTTTATATTGGTGTTGTCTTATGTATTGCTTGTGTAATTGGATAGTTATAAAAATCTTGTTTGATTATTTATTTCAATTTCCTTCATCGTGGATATTGTTTGAAATGTTCCCTTTAAGTTGTAATGTTTTATTTGTATTTAGCCTTTATTGTATGATTTAAAGAAACTGTAGGGGTTTGCCTGGGATTTAATAATTGTTTTGTGGTTATTCTACTGAATGTTTATAATAATACTTTGAGTTAGCTTACTTTAATTTTGATAAATTACTGAATATTGAGTTATTGGTGTAGTTAAGATAGCTCTTTGGCTTTTTTATATTTGAGCATGTTGTTTTACTTGTTAAGGATTGTTACCCTCCTTATGTTTTATACATGTTTAATATAAATGACTGTGTTTTATTAGTGTTAAATATTTGTTTATTATAGTTATTTTACCTAGCTTATGTATTATTAATAGTTGTTATAGGTTAAATGTATGATTACAAGAGTTAATATTTAGTAATTTGTATTATTTTATTGTTATTTATACCATATACTGCTTATAAGTAAAATATAAGGGTGATAATGACTAATTTACATATGCTATTAGGGTTAAATACTTGGTAAATGTATGAAATTAAATGTATGCTTGAAATGGCATTTCACTAGTTGTATTTAAATTGTCTTGATGATTGTTTTGTTAGTTAAACTTAATATGTGGCATAGTTATTATAGTTGTTGCCCTAGGTTTATAATTAACTATTTAGGGTTTCATTTTAACTTTAATTTGCATTTTGCTTATTATAGATTTTTATGCTTTAAATATTTGGTTATGTGAGTGTAACAAGTACTGCTTATTGGCTATGTAATTTCACTGGTTATTTGTATATAATATATGTTTATTTGCCTTATTAGGTTTGTTGTAAGAGTTATTTATTATAGTTGTTGTACCTGTCTCATGTTTTTGTTTAATAAATAATAAATAATTATGAATTTATGTTTATTAGGCATGAGTTTTAGTGATATTTCACTTGTTAGAGGTTTATATTTTAAATATTTAAGAAGTTTAGTATTAAATTTTAGTAGATGTTTACAATATAGTTAGCAAATTTATTGTTTATGGCAAAATTGTTTGGGCAATAAAGCAAATTCTGGCTAATTGAGAGTATTTATTAATCTTTAACTAAGTTGTTCTCCTATTACATGTGTTATTATTTGTGTATAAGATAGTTATGTTATTTAGGAATTATATTGGTTGTATTTCTCTATGTACTGAGTTTGTTAGGGTATAATGATGGTCTATTGTATATTATTATGACTATATGTGTGCTTGTTGTTACTTTACTATATTGCTTATAGGTGTTTGGATATACAATTTAACTAGGGGTTAGTTATGAATGTGTTATTGGTCTTGGTATTTTTACTATGTATGTTGTTGGTTTACTTGTCTTATATATTGGCTTGTAATAAAAGATCTATCATGTATTGAGCATGTTTGTATTGTCCTATATGTTAAATATTTAACTTGTGTTGTGTTAGTATTGTTAAATATTTGGTTGTTATTGTATTAATTATGTACTAGTTATTGACTATGAATTGTATCCAGTTGAGATAAATATTTGTACATCTTGTGTCTTGATATTTTTGTTAAATATTAAGTTTTTCTATTTGTTTGGTTTATATTAAAATAAATGGTAATTTACTAATTATGTTTGTTACATTATAGAGTATTGGAAGGTATGTGCTAAATATTGTACTGGCTGAGTTATTGAGTTATTGACTGTTATTAATGTTATTGGTTATTGCTTTGACTGTGTGTTGTTTGTAGTGTTAATTAACTATAAAATTTAACTACTTGTGTAAAATGTGCCATGACTTGCTATTTTTTTTACTTGATAAGATAGTTGATGTTAATACTAATTTATAGTTATACATACTATTTATAATAGTAGGCCTATATTTTAATGTTATTGAATATAGGATATTAATTTTTGCTTATTGTAGATTAAGAAGTTTACAATTTGAACTAGTTGAGTTATTAAGTTATTGGTAATTGTGTTTGTCCCATGCTTATACTTAAAATGTAAGTTTCATTGGATATGTTGGCTACATTTTAGTTATATTGTGTCTGTTATAGATTAATATGCCAGTTTAAAATATATGTATTAAGCCTGTGTTTTGCTAAATATTTAGTTGTGCCACTGAGATTGGCTATGGAATTTTACTAAATGTGCTAAATTTTTACATATTAGTATGCTATGTATTGCTTAACATAAATTAATTTTTAAATATAAACCAGTCATTTGACTTTTTGTTGTTAATAGTAATTGCGTTTTGGTTTTTGTTTGGAAGTTTGATGATGAATTTTGAAAAAAATATGATTAAAACTTCTTAATTATTTACTGCTAATTTTATATGAAACTTATTAGTATATCTAATATGTATAAAATAAGCATGCCCAAGTAAATAGTTGACTACATTTGACAATTTTGCATGCCTTATAGCTTATTATTTAAATTTATAGGTTTAAATGTTAAATTAAACATTATTATTAAGTAAATTTTGTATAATTAATGTTTTATAGTGATTTATTAAATATTTATGGCTATGTAAACATGGCACTTAGTGAATAAACTCTTTAAATTTATGTGTTACTTAAGTAAGTTTTAGTGTTAGTGGGTATGGTATAAAAAATTGTGGTGAATTATGGATTTCATCACTATATATGTTTATTTATTACCATTAGAGTTTGCACATGTTAAGGTCAAATGTTAATTTTCCTTTTAGATGTTAAGTAAATAGTTAAGGATGTTTACTACAGTTATGGTCAACGATTTTGTCTTATCAAATTAATTTGAACAATTTTGACATGATTTCTGATTGTCACCTACTAATTTATGTGTCAATAGTGTACTTAAATGTTTTTGATATACTAATATTATATTTTATTGTTTTATGTTGAATATTAGTTTAGTGATATAAAAGTGTTGTGTTTGAGTCATAGTGTCTGCTATAGTTTAATAATGTATTACTTAAATTGAGATATTTTGTAAAAGACTCTGTAACTAAATGTGTTAATGATGTTAATATATATATAGATAATATATGGTTAGGTAAGGTTAGGCTAGGTTAGACTAGGTTATGTTAGGTTAAAGTAGAAGCTTGGTTAAACCAAGGCATGTCTTATGTTGATTGTCAGTGATTTTGATGTGAATAAAGTGTGAAATATCAATTTTATGATTGTATGTGTTAATTAATTGCTATTATGGCTTGCATATGTTTTTATTAATTTTCAATGTTCTAGTAGGATGTGAAGTATATTTATTTATTTGTAGGTGTAAATGTTGACTAGAAACTACGATTTTGCCTTATAACTACTTTTGGCAACTTGTAGTAATAAAATTGTTATGTATGTATAATTATTGTTTAGTATTGCAGATTCTGACTGTCGTCAACTAATTTATATGAGTTAATGTTGAATTTAATGTTTATTAAAATGGTGAGGAGGCGAAAGCAAGGCCCAGCTTCTGCTAAACAGAGGAGGCTTTGCAGAGTGTGAGGGGAAAGTTGTGTTTGTGAGGTTAAAAAATGAGGTAAGGGTTAGGTTTATAGGGTTAAAAAATTAGCATGGTTATGTTATATTAAACATGTAAACACCACTTCTGCTTAAGCAGAAGCATGTTTACATGTTTAATATAACATAACCATGCTAATTTTTTAACCCTATAAACCTAACCCTTACCTCATTTTTTAACCTCACAAACACAACTTTCCCCTCACACTCTGCAAAGCCTCCTCTGTTTAGCAGAAGCTGGGCCTTGCTTTCGCCTCCTCACCATTTTAATAAACATTAAATTCAACATTAACTCATATAAATTAGTTGACGACAGTCAGAATCTGCAATACTAAACAATAATTATACATACATAACAATTTTATTACTACAAGTTGCCAAAAGTAGTTATAAGGCAAAATCGTAGTTTCTAGTCAACATTTACACCTACAAATAAATAAATATACTTCACATCCTACTAGAACATTGAAAATTAATAAAAACATATGCAAGCCATAATAGCAATTAATTAACACATACAATCATAAAATTGATATTTCACACTTTATTCACATCAAAATCACTGACAATCAACATAAGACATGCCTTGGTTTAACCAAGCTTCTACTTTAACCTAACATAACCTAGTCTAACCTAGCCTAACCTTACCTAACCATATATTATCTATATATATATTAACATCATTAACACATTTAGTTACAGAGTCTTTTACAAAATATCTCAATTTAAGTAATACATTATTAAACTATAGCAGACACTATGACTCAAACACAACACTTTTATATCACTAAACTAATATTCAACATAAAACAATAAAATATAATATTAGTATATCAAAAACATTTAAGTACACTATTGACACATAAATTAGTAGGTGACAATCAGAAATCATGTCAAAATTGTTCAAATTAATTTGATAAGACAAAATCGTTGACCATAACTGTAGTAAACATCCTTAACTATTTACTTAACATCTAAAAGGAAAATTAACATTTGACCTTAACATGTGCAAACTCTAATGGTAATAAATAAACATATATAGTGATGAAATCCATAATTCACCACAATTTTTTATACCATACCCACTAACACTAAAACTTACTTAAGTAACACATAAATTTAAAGAGTTTATTCACTAAGTGCCATGTTTACATAGCCATAAATATTTAATAAATCACTATAAAACATTAATTATACAAAATTTACTTAATAATAATGTTTAATTTAACATTTAAACCTATAAATTTAAATAATAAGCTATAAGGCATGCAAAATTGTCAAATGTAGTCAACTATTTACTTGGGCATGCTTATTTTATACATATTAGATATACTAATAAGTTTCATATAAAATTAGCAGTAAATAATTAAGAAGTTTTAATCATATTTTTTTCAAAATTCATCATCAAACTTCCAAACAAAAACCAAAACGCAATTACTATTAACAACAAAAAGTCAAATGACTGGTTTATATTTAAAAATTAATTTATGTTAAGCAATACATAGCATACTAATATGTAAAAATTTAGCACATTTAGTAAAATTCCATAGCCAATCTCAGTGGCACAACTAAATATTTAGCAAAACACAGGCTTAATACATATATTTTAAACTGGCATATTAATCTATAACAGACACAATATAACTAAAATGTAGCCAACATATCCAATGAAACTTACATTTTAAGTATAAGCATGGGACAAACACAATTACCAATAACTTAATAACTCAACTAGTTCAAATTGTAAACTTCTTAATCTACAATAAGCAAAAATTAATATCCTATATTCAATAACATTAAAATATAGGCCTACTATTATAAATAGTATGTATAACTATAAATTAGTATTAACATCAACTATCTTATCAAGTAAAAAAAATAGCAAGTCATGGCACATTTTACACAAGTAGTTAAATTTTATAGTTAATTAACACTACAAACAACACACAGTCAAAGCAATAACCAATAACATTAATAACAGTCAATAACTCAATAACTCAGCCAGTACAATATTTAGCACATACCTTCCAATACTCTATAATGTAACAAACATAATTAGTAAATTACCATTTATTTTAATATAAACCAAACAAATAGAAAAACTTAATATTTAACAAAAATATCAAGACACAAGATGTACAAATATTTATCTCAACTGGATACAATTCATAGTCAATAACTAGTACATAATTAATACAATAACAACCAAATATTTAACAATACTAACACAACACAAGTTAAATATTTAACATATAGGACAATACAAACATGCTCAATACATGATAGATCTTTTATTACAAGCCAATATATAAGACAAGTAAACCAACAACATACATAGTAAAAATACCAAGACCAATAACACATTCATAACTAACCCCTAGTTAAATTGTATATCCAAACACCTATAAGCAATATAGTAAAGTAACAACAAGCACACATATAGTCATAATAATATACAATAGACCATCATTATACCCTAACAAACTCAGTACATAGAGAAATACAACCAATATAATTCCTAAATAACATAACTATCTTATACACAAATAATAACACATGTAATAGGAGAACAACTTAGTTAAAGATTAATAAATACTCTCAATTAGCCAGAATTTGCTTTATTGCCCAAACAATTTTGCCATAAACAATAAATTTGCTAACTATATTGTAAACATCTACTAAAATTTAATACTAAACTTCTTAAATATTTAAAATATAAACCTCTAACAAGTAAAATATCACTAAAACTCATGCCTAATAAACATAAATTCATAATTATTTATTATTTATTAAACAAAAACATGAGACAGGTACAACAACTATAATAAATAACTCTTACAACAAACCTAATAAGGCAAATAAACATATATTATATACAAATAACCAGTGAAATTACATAGCCAATAAGCAGTACTTGTTACACTCACATAACCAAATATTTAAAGCATAAAAATCTATAATAAGCAAAATGCAAGTTAAAGTTAAAATGAAACCCTAAATAGTTAATTATAAACCTAGGGCAACAACTATAATAACTATGCCACATATTAAGTTTAACTAACAAAACAATCATCAAGACAATTTAAATACAACTAGTGAAATGCCATTTCAAGCATACATTTAATTTCATACATTTACCAAGTATTTAACCCTAATAGCATATGTAAATTAGTCATTATCACCCTTATATTTTACTTATAAGCAGTATATGGTATAAATAACAATAAAATAATACAAATTACTAAATATTAACTCTTGTAATCATACATTTAACCTATAACAACTATTAATAATACATAAGCTAGGTAAAATAACTATAATAAACAAATATTTAACACTAATAAAACACAGTCATTTATATTAAACATGTATAAAACATAAGGAGGGTAACAATCCTTAACAAGTAAAACAACATGCTCAAATATAAAAAAGCCAAAGAGCTATTTTAACTACACCAATAACTCAATATTCAGTAATTTATCAAAATTAAAGTAAGCTAACTCAAAGTATTATTATAAACATTCAGTAGAATAACCACAAAACAATTATTAAATCCCAGGCAAACCCCTACAGTTTCTTTAAATCATACAATAAAGGCTAAATACAAATAAAACATTACAACTTAAAGGGAACATTTCAAACAATATCCACGATGAAGGAAATTGAAATAAATAATCAAACAAGATTTTTATAACTATCCAATTACACAAGCAATACATAAGACAACACCAATATAAACAATTAACAAAACTTTAAACATATTAAATAATAGCCATACCCAATATAATAATACCATACTCATAGCCATAATACCCATACCCAATAATATACTTCTTAGGCAATAAACAATTAAACAAAATTTTAAACATATCTATAACACTATTATACTACTTAATCAATAGACAGTTCAACAAAATTATAACTTTACTAACCATAACACCAATAATATACATAGACATACAACAGACAACTGGAAGAGGCGCATGGGACAGTGTACAGGCGGCCAGCGCAAGATTTAGTGTCACATTTCATTAACACCACAAATAAATATAGTTAGAGTTGAAGTAAAATTATAATATTTTCAGGTATTATACTAGACTATATGGTGGCCATTACGGCATAAATTATTACTTTAATTTTAATATTTACATGGCATAAATAATAAATAAAAATATAAAAATTGATTTTTGACATAAAAAAGTTAGTCTGTGAGGAAATTTTTTATTTATTGGTCAGGCAAGTTTTGTCAGTGGGAAAGTTGTAGATAAAGAGTCAAATTTAATATTTTTATTCTTGACATTTTCCTCTAGAATGCCTAGTTTACAAGAAAAAGCCTTAGAATCAAAAGAATTTTTCGTGTCCAAGAAAATTCCTAAAAAGTAACCCCATGTTAAATGTCGAAAACCTATACAAAAATGTATAAATATATAATATTGTATACATAAACATTAGCACATATCAAATCTCGGAATCAAAATTTTAAATCTGTGTCCAAAAAAATTCCCTATAGGAAATCCCCCTATAAAATCATGGGTTTTTGGGCCCATCTTTGCCCTTTCTTCACTACTCTCGGGCCAAACAGATAGCCCCACTGTGACTTTACTATAGTAAGATGCACGAAAATAGTCTGATGGAAATTTCAACAGCTGTGTCCCCCCTCACCCCCTCTCGCCCTGCAATGTTGTCATTTTTTATTAAGTTCACCATGTGAAATACAGTGTAAACACGTGTTTCAGAATAAATTTGGCAACAATTTTTCGACTCTCATCGGACTATTTTCGTGAACCCTACTATAGTTTTGGTCGGGACGAAAATAAAATTTGAAATTTTATCTACTGTATCTACTATTCAATCGACTGCTAGCAAATTTTTTTCATAAAACATTCGAAATGTTAATGTTAAGAACCGTCACATTTACTATCTCTTTATTAAAGCTAATTAATTAAATTGCTTCAAGACGCTGACGCGACAAGAGCTTAAAGTCTGTATGAGCTACGATTTCAGTTATTTATCCAAATGGGCCAATAGATCGTATTACTTTTTTGGTTTACATTTAGCATTTTTCAATGAATTGGCTGTCTGGTATATGGAATGTGTTAACGATAAAGACGAGTGACATTTTGAAAGATTTCATCGGAAACTTTTGAAATGATCGACTAAGTACAACATACCTCAACCCCTGATCTTATCATTAGAAAACATTAAAAACTGTTGTTCCCCGCCAAATCCAATTGCGGTGGAGATTATCCAGGTATCTTGCCAAGTAAATAGTCACACTGATAATTGCTGATAGCGAGGCTTACTGCAGTATTTGAGCGAACCCAAACCTAGTATCTAAACAAAAATGAGTATTTCCTCCGACTTCAATCCTTAACTTCATTGACATAAGTAAATGTTTGTGACGTGGTCAAATTGATTTATGTAAAGTGAAAAACTGGCATACCTCCCCTTCCACCACCGATTCGTCCCAAAAGCTAGTCATATTATTTCCGGCTTTGTATTGTGTAGGCTTAAAGTGTATTTGTGGAACAGAACTAGTAATTTAAACTACATGCAGCACGATCGTTAACTTTAATCTGACTCCTTTAGTCATTATACAAGGACATAAATTATTGCTAATTCTCTTTACTATAATCGTTTATTCTTAAGTCATTACAAGGATGGAAATTTGCCAGGAAGTGTTACAATTAGGCCTAACACGACTTAATGGAAGAACATTTTTTATGTAACAATTTATTGTTCAATCAATTATACTTTTGAATACATTATAGGATAAAAATAACAAGTATTTGATCGAAACAACGATGCAGTGATGGGTGATGCTCGGCGTGGCGGTTCCCGCGCCTGAACCGCTGTTGCGTTGCAGGACATTGTTGCGATGGAAACCAAGATGGCGTTACTGTAAACACGGTTTGCATCACCTTCATGGTGGCACAGAATCCTCACTGAAAATTGCTGCGTTTTAGCCATCCGCAATTCACAGCCTGAGCTGTCCATTAGGACCCCCAAATAAAGTTATAAAAAGCCACAAGTTTATACGCAAGGACAATTATTATGACTAGAGATCGCCTCCTGATCGAAATTCGATCAAAATTTCATTTGATCTGGACCCAAGAAGTTTAAAAACATTTTATAATTCAAACATCTGTTCTTCAAGTTTTTCTAGCAGTTATTTTTACAACAGCTGATGAATCAATCAATTCTCCTTCCTCCATAAGATTAACATTGAAACTTTGAAAGCCTGTGGGGCGTAGCCCTGGTGTCCGATGTGAATTAGAATGTGATTCTGCTCATCTACAGGACTATACCTTTCTAAAGGTATGAGCGGATTTCTCCTACGATGTACACGAACTGAGAAAAAAGGAGGAAATGAAACATGCTTGCGTATTAATATATAGATTGTTAGGATAATTGTTCATACTAGAGATCGCCTCCTGATCGAAATTCGATCAAAACTTTTGTTGATCTGAACCCAAGAAGTTTAAAACATTTTTAACTCAACATCTGTTCTTCCAAATTTTCTAGCAGTTGTTTTTACAACAGCTGTCTAATGATTCATTCAATTCTCCTTTCTCCATAAGATTAACATTGGAACTTTGAAAGCCTGTGGGGCGTAGTCCTGGAGTCCGATGTGAATTAGAATGTGATTCTGCTCATCTACAGGACTATACCTTTCTAACGGTATGCTCGGATTTCTCCTACGATGTACACGAGCTGAGAAAAAAGGAGGAAATGAAACATGCTTGCGTATTAATATATAGATGTTAATCATAACTTACGCTTCTTGTAGGCTAGATGTGGAAATTTTAATATGAAACTTGTGACTGTGCTAGCTCAGCGATTATGAACGTAATCGCTGGTCTCTCTGTCTTTCTAGTTTTCCAAGTAGTGTAAAATTTGTATTTTTCTGACATAACGCCAAGGGTTGGAAAAGTATGTTTTATTTCCTATTCTATTAGGGTATAGCGCTACCCGGTTATTTCTTTTAGTTCCATATCTAAATCCTACACTCTAATATGAGTGAGTTATCTACGACTACGGGTGACACTCGGGAGGCCGACCGCTTTGAATGAAATAATTCTCTGCAAATATTAAAATTAGTGTATGTTAATTTACACAAAATCAGAGCTCATTATTTGCTATTCTAGTTAACAAAGACGGGTAGTCACTACCCGTCATTTCAGTTATTTTTTACAAATTAAATAATGCTTTAAAAATCATGACCATAATTTGGAATGCAGGTCTTTCCTCAACACCACCATCAGAAGGACTAATATCTCAGAATGGATGGTAGCAATTTCTATAATGATTGCATTCTTACAACAGTCCAATTCATGGTTATTGACGCGGTTCTTAAGGTAGACCCACAGGAACAATCACATTAATTTTTCAACTATTTAAAAACTGGTCGACTTAGGTAGTATCAAGACTAGGGTGTATACTGGTCCCGTTCAAAACGTTATAAAATGAGTCAGGCGTAGAAAGACAAAAAATAAAAATAATGAAAAATATTGATAAGTGCTAACATTTATGTAGAGATGTTAGTCCTTGTAATTGAGAAGAGACTGCATTCAAAATTATGGGCATCAGTTGGACGGCATTATTTGTCACAAGTAACAAAATGATTGGTAACGAGCTTCGTTAACTAAAATGAAAAATAATGAGTCCCAACCCACTGATCTCGGATGAATTGAAGAGCATAATCAATCGAGAAATTGCTGTCGCCCGTTCAACCACCTCACTGACCGAGCTCAAAAGGCTTGTGTTTCACGATGAACGTATCAGCTCCGATCACTCATCCCCACGTCGAGAATGTTCGCTTAGCTCACTCAAGCACACTCACTGACCAAGCTCAAAAGGCTTGTGTTTCACGATGAACGTATCAGCTCCGATCACTCATCCCCACGTCGAGATTGTTCGCTTAGCTCACTCAAGCTCAATCACTGATCAAGCTCACTCACTGATCAAGCTCAAAAGGCTTGTGTTTCACGATGAACGTATCAGCTCCGATCACTCATCCCCACGTCGAGATTGTTCGCTTAGCTCACTCAAGCACACTCACTGACCAAGCTCAAAAGGCTTGTGTTTCACGATGAACGTATCAGCTCCGATCACTCATCCCCACGTCGAGATTGTTCGCTTAGCTCACTCAAGCACACTCACTGACCAAGCTCAAAAGGCTTGTGTTTCACGATGAACGTATCAGCTCCGATCACTCATCCCCACGTCGAGATTGTTCGCTTAGCTCACTCAAGCTCAATCACTGATCAAGCTCACTCACTGATCAAGCTCAAAAGGCTTGTGTTTCACGATGAACGTATCAGCTCCGATCACTCATCCCCACGTCGAGATTGTTCGCTTAGCTCACTCAAGCACACTCACTGACCAAGCTCAAAAGGCTTGTGTTTCACGATGAACGTATCAGCTCCGATCACTCATCCCCACGTCGAGAATGTTCGCTTAGCTCACTCAAGCACACTCACTGACCAAGCTCAAAAGGCTTGTGTTTCACGATGAACGTATCAGCTCCGATCACTCATCGCCACGTCGAGATTGTTCGCTCAGCTCACTCAAGCTCAATCACTGATCAAGCTCACTCACTGATCAAGCTCAAAAGGCTTGTGTTTCACGATGAACGTATCAGCTCCGATCACTCATCCCCACGTCGAGATTGTTCGCTTAGCTCACTCAAGCACACTCACTGACCAAGCTCAAAAGGCTTGTGTTTCACGATGAACGTATCAGCTCCGATCACTCATCCCCACGTCGAGATTGTTCGCTTAGCTCACTCAAGCACACTCACTGACCAAGCTCAAAAGGCTTGTGTTTCACGATGAACGTATCAGCTCCGATCACTCATCGCCACGTCGAGATTGTTCGCTTAGCTCACTCAAGCACACCACTGACCAAGCTCAAAAGGCTTGTGTTTCACGATGAACTCAGCTCCGATCACTCATCCCCACGTCGAGAATGTTCGCTTAGCTCACTCAACCACACTCACTGGCCGAGCTCAAAAGGCTTGTGTTTCACGATGAACGTATCAGCTCCGATCACTCATCCCCACGTCGAGATTGTTCGCTTAGCTCACTCAAGCACACCACTGACCAAGCTCAAAAGGCTTGTGTTTCACGATGAACTCAGCTCCGATCACTCATCCCCACGTCGAGAATGTTCGCTTAGCTCACTCAACCACACTCACTGGCCGAGCTCAAAAGGCTTGTGTTTCACGATGAACGTATCAGCTCCGATCACTCATCCCCACGTCAAGATTGTTCGCTTAGCTCACTCAACCACACTCACTGGCCGAGCTCAAAAGGCTTGTGTTTCACGATGAATGCACCAGGTCCGATCACTCATCCCCACGTCGAGATTGTTCGCTTAGCTCACTCAACCACACTCGCTGACCAAGCTCAAAAGGCTAGCGATGTCCCAACTAATTTGGTTTTGTATACATTGCATACATGTTACATTTTCAACCTGATGTGGTCCATTAAATTTACACCAGAGTGCAGCACCGCTTTGTCTGGCGAGTGAGCGAAGTGAACGAGATCACCTTACAAGTTACAATGTCAGTTTTAAAATTTTGCCGATCCAAAGCACCCAGTGCTCAGTTAGAACACCTATACAGTCAACAGACAAGGAAGTGGCCGGCGCAGCTGAACCTTTCAATTGGCCTCGGACAAGCCGCTCATCACTCCACAGGCCAATCGCTCACTTGCACCCTGCACTTTCCATTTCTTTGTCACTCGCGAGCCGCGAGCCGCAACCGTTCACGGGCAACAAGCGATTATATAACAGTTTGTTCCATTCAACCATCTTCGTGCCTCTGAATGGCGAAACCGGCTTTGTTAACCTTTACTCTTACTTGGAATGCTCAAGCCGAACTGTACTGTATCTGATTGTTGCTTGCTTTGTTCATTTTGAGTGCACGTATATTTTAAACAACGGGATAATTTCATTGAGAATAACCTCGCACTAGAAACACAGCCAAGATCAAGCGTTTTCAGTGGGTTTTGCGTTGTTGAGACAATTATATAGTTGACCCACCATAGTCCCGTAGCTATCTATGGTAAATGCCAAAGACATTTTAAGGACCTTTTTTAACTTGACTCTGCTCGAGAATTCCTTGCGCACAGGGGTGAAGGGGAAGGGGGTGGGACGTATTTAAACTCTTAAAGGAAACCAATTTACATTCGTGTAGCGGATTTCTTTAAGTTACAGTTATAAAGATTTTGTAAGTGAAAATTAATCGATACAGTCATTTTTTTAAAGTGCCGATAAAACCACTGCATAAATAAGCCAGCACAGTTATATCTGTGATGATTAAAGTCAGCACAGTATAAGTAGAGGGTGCCAAAGCCAAATCCGTCTTATCCCATAGTAAGCTCCAATGTGATTGGTTACAGTCGATAATTTTATATCGCATCCGTTTAAAACACTTTTAGTAAATTTTCCTATAGGAAATCATTGAAGTATAAACAGCAAATCAGCAGCACCGGGCCAAGGATGCGTCTGGCCGGAGGGTGATCAAAATCTTCACGTCTCAGGTCTATAGTATCAGCTTGACTGCCCTGCCATTAAAACCATCTGGCCTAAAGTTTAAGCTTGAGGTTATTCAAAATCATCTCGTCGCAAGTCTTTAGTCTCAGTTTGAGGGTGATCAAAATCATATGGTTTAAGTTTAATGCTGATCAAAACTACTATTCCTGCGCAAACCGTAATAAGCCTTCCGAATTATTATAGAATCATCCCCTCCTAAGTCTGCAGTCATTAGCTACGTTTGGTCAAATAACAAAGGATAGAAGCTATATATACAACTGTCGCTACCATCACTATCGGTGTGAATATTAAATTAATTGAATGAGTAGATTTGATTTTCAGAAGGTTTTGTTTTATTAATTAACAAGTACAATCTAAAATCTTGAACAGAAGTAAACAAACAAAAAATGTAAACAAATAAAAACATCTGTTTTAAAATGAAAGGGCTATTAGGAGCCACAGCCACATACTCCCCTCCCAGTGACAACGTGAATGTCAGGTAGTGTACTTGTCAGGAAAACGCACAACACGCCCAGAGCGAGTTTTTCGGTCAGTGGTATTGCTGGGACGATGAGGTTCAGGGTTGACTGTAGGCTCTTTCGTCTTGAAGTCTTCTGATATTTTCGGTGATGCACTCGTTTTCGAAGGATCACATGACTTAGATGTTATAGTGGAATGAACATCATCAGACTCAGTGTGATCATGCAATAGAAACGCTGGTTTTAACCGATCAATTGAAATTGAATCTTCACCTCTGGGTAATAAAACTTTGAAAATTTTGTCGCTCCTTGAAATTACTTTGTAGGGACCGTCATATGTTGGTTGAAGTGTTTTTCTCGAGGCATCATGGCGAATGAATACATGAGATGAAGTCATGAGATCCGGGTGAATGAAAATTGACTTCTTATGACGATGACTAAATGGCACTGGACGAACTAACTTAACATGTTGTTGAAGTTGGGTCAGTAATGCAGGGACGTCACCTGTAAACTTGGAATTTTCAAAGAAATCGGCTGGAAGAGTAATCGGTTCACCGTAAACGAGTTGTGCAGGCGAAACTCCTACTTCCGGAATTATATTTGAATGGAGTCCAAGTAGAACTGACGGAAGTTTTGGAACCCAGTCCATTGTTAATTGAGCCTTAAGAGCAGACTTCAAAGAGCGATGCCACCTTTCAATAGCACCGTTAGCAGCAGGGTGGTAAGCTGTGGTCTTGATATGGTGTATGCCGAGCATGGACGTCAAGGATGAAAATAATTCACAGTCGAACTGTTTGCCTCTATCAGTAGTAATGAAGCGAGGAACTCCAAAACGGGACACCCACGACTGAAGAATAGTAGAAGCAACTTCTTCGGCAGTTATGCATGACATCGGAACTGCTTCAGTCCATCTTGAAAATCTGTCGATGATGGTTAATAGGTAACGATATCCTCTTGAAGGAGGCAAGGGTCCAACGATGTCAACATTTAAGTGGGAGAATCGTTTTTGGGTGGTAGGATAGAAACATAGTTCACTAGAAGTGTGCCGCCATGTTTTACATCGTTGGCAAGGTATACACGTTTTGGCCCACAATGTAACATCACGTTTCAGTGAAGGCCAGCAGAATCTCTCTTGAAGTAGTTTTACTGATGCAGCAATTCCAGGATGAGATAAATTGTGAATGGAATCATAGAGGGATCTGCGGTAGGAATGAGGGATGAATGGCCGTAGCTTGCCAGTTGAGGAATCACAAACTAATTCAAGACCATTATCAAGAGTCATAGTTTGGAATGAATATGATGATGAGTTTGATTCTCTGATATGTTTTAGTTCGCTACAATTCCTTTGAGCTTGTGCGATGTCGGTGAGTGATACTGTTGATGATACTACAATTTCAGAAATCCTCGAACAAGCATCTGCAGGTTGGTTTTGTTTACCAGGAATGTACCGGATGTCAGTGGTGAATTGGCCGATGTAGTCAAGATGTCTTCGTTGTCTAGGAGTCGCTTTTTCAGACCGTTGTTCAAAGGCGTAACTGAGAGGTTTGTGGTCAGTTAGAATAACAAAATGACGACCTTCTAGATAATGCTTGAAGTACTTTACTGCTTCGTATGCGGCCAAAAGTTCACGATCATAGGTGCTATAGTTTTGTTGCGTCTTAGTGAGGATTTTAGAGAAGAAACCAATAGGTTCGGGTACGTTTCCTCGCATCTGTTGTAAAGAAGCACCAATTGCAAAATTTGAAGCATCGACTGTGAGAATGAGAGGAAGATTACTGGAAGGGTGGAAAAGCAAGGTAGCGTTAGCTAGTTGTGTTTTCAATCTGTCAAAAGAATCTTTGGCATGATCATTCCAGTCTAACTTACTTTTGTCCTTTCGCTTGGGTGTTGGACAAAGGTCATACAGTGGCTTTTGGGTTGTAGCCGAATTGGGCAGGGATCTCCTATAAAAGTTAACAATTCCTAGGAAGCGTCTGAGTTGGTCGACAGTTTCAGGAAGTGGGTAGTCGAGTATGGCTTTCACTCTTTCAGGCAGTGGAAATATACCATATTTGCTGATACGATAGCCTAAGAATGAAATTTCAGGGACAGCAAACTCACATTTTGACGCGTTAATGCAGAGGCCGTGATTGGAGAGACATTCAAAAAGTAGACGAATGTGATTCTCGTGTTCAGTTTCAGATTCAGAAGCAATAAGGATGTCATCTAGATAGGAATATGCGAATGGAAGGTCTCGCAAAACTTGGTGAATAAAACGTTGAAAGGTTTGACCTGCGTTTTTTAATCCAAACGGCATGCGTACAAACTCAAACAAGCCAAATGGAGTTATAACAGCTGTCTTGGGTACATCATCTGGATGAACGGGGATGTGATGGTAGGCCTTCACAAGATCTATTTTAGAAAATATTGCCTTACCTTCAAGTTGTGCATTGAAATCCTGGACATTAGGTATAGGGTACTTATCTGGAATGGTTATATGGTTGAGAGCACGGTAGTCACCGCATGGGCGCCAGGAGCCATCCTTCTTTGGTACCATGTGCAGAGGACTCGACCAAGGGCTTTTAGAAGGTCTGCATATACCTAAATCAATCATTTTTTGAAACTCTAGCTTAGCCTGAGAGAGTTTGTCTGGAGCTAAACGTCGTGCTTTAGAGGTAACAGGTGGACCATTAGTGCTGATTGTATGGAAGAAATCTATGTCTGGTGTTTTGTGACCAGGCATATCTTTCAATAAATCAGGGTACTGGCGCAACATAAAAGAGTACTTATTATTTGGATTAATAAGGTGAATGTCAGAAAGAACGGACTGTGAAGGTGTTGAGCCATTCTGAAAAAGAAACGTCTTGCTATCTATTAATCTTTTATTTTTTATATCAATTAATAGACCAAATTCTGATAAGAAGTCTGCACCAATAATTGGTTGTTGGACGCCGGCAATGGTAAAAGGCCAGCAAAATGATCTACGTAAGCCTAAGTCAAGTTGTAAAAGTTTCTCGCCATATGTAGGGATGCTTGATCCATTTGCTGCAAAGAGAAATTTACCGGATAGTTTAGGTTTTTGTTTGCTTTGTGGAGGTATGACAGAAATGTCAGCCCCGGAATCGACAAGATATTTTGTATTAGTCAGGCGATCATAAACAAAGAGACGGCGTGGTTGTGGTTTTGCGCTGTCTCCCGCCGTATCAAGACAGTGCCGAGCTAGTTTTCCGAATCATCAGATGTGGAAGAGAGGTACTTGCATGGTTTAGTACATTTCCTAGCATTTTTACCAAACTTTGTGAGGTACCAGCAGATACATTTATCGTTTTGAGGTATGGATTCGCGTTTCCGGAACCGGCGTGAATCAGACCTAGATCTCGATCTGGAGTGCAAGGATGAAATTTGGTTGGTTAGCTCAGATATTTGCTTTTCCAGACGAGATAACCTGTCAGGTTGTGTGGTGGTTGATGTTTGGCCTTCTATGCAGTGAATCGGCTGTGAAGGAGATGGTGAATACTCCATGATTTTGTCAGCCATGATTGCTAACTTTTCTAGAGAGTCGGAACTAGAGGCTAATATTGAACTCACTTGAGGGGGAAGGCGTTTCAAAAATAATGTTTTAAGGAAATCGTCCTGAACATGTGTACCTGCGAGAGTACGCATTTCCCTAAGAAACTGAGTAGGTTTTTTGGGACCAAGTTCAAGTTCATCGACCAGTTTGGTAACTTTCCTACTCTCTGACTCTTCAAATTCAGAGATAAGACGGTTACAAAGATCTTGGTAAGGGGTTTGGCTAAGTGGTTTCTCTAGAAAGTCGGATATCAACTCAGCCACATCGGTATCAAGGTTTCCAAGAACGTGATAATATTTTGTTCGTTCTTGTGTGATACCTTTGGTGAAGAACTGAGCGTCAACTTGGCGCAACCAGACTTTGACGTTTTTTCTCCAAAAAGGTGGAATTTTTACACTTAATTTTGAAAGCTGATTTGAGTTATTTGTGAGATTAGGGTCTGTTCCATTTTCCTCCGTGTCCGACATGATTAGGCAAAGGCTCACCTGTGTTGTTTTAAATTCAGCGTTGCTTGGAAGGTGATGGAAGGCTATAGGCTGGATAGGTGCGATGAGAATGTTGTCGATATGGACGTAGTAGCTTCAAGGATCACGTCGGTGGTCACCAATTGTCGCTACCATCACTATCGGTGTGAATATTAAATTAATTGAATGAGTAGATTTGATTTTCAGAAGGTTTTGTTTTATTAATTAACAAGTACAATCTAAAATCTTGAACAGAAGTAAACAAACAAAAAATGTAAACAAATAAAAACATCTGTTTTAAAATGAAAGGGCTATTAGGAGCCACAGCCACACAACCATGCTTTTTTAAAACGTACTCAAAAGATTCTTGGAGAACAATAATGCTTTTAGCATTGACTATGTACACTACCGTGAGTAGACTTCTGAAACATAGGCCTGTTTGAACATATTGACGGTGGTGTGATTTCGTTCGGCGTACATGGAAGTACAAGAGTCATATGATAGGCAAGTCAGTGCTACCACTCTTCTCAATCAAGGATTAAACATTTTATAATGGAGGTTTTTGTTTATGTTGTGATGAAATGTACTTTTTTAAGCATTTTAATACAATTGACGAAAATTTTTTTGTAAAATTTCACTCTTTATAAAGATAAACGATAAAAAACTAAATCAGATAGGATTTAACTGCACGAGAGTTGAGTATCACGATTTCTTCCGTTAAAAAATGTATGGTTTTTTTCTGTCTCAAACAATGCATACACACGACATTACTTGTTCGTTTACCAACTTCCAAATTAGTATCACAAAAGTCTTTGCTGAGAAATAACATTTTGGTTTTATTTCGACTGAAGAAACATACCTTTCTCAGTCCATCTTAGCAAACGTTATGAGTTTATAGTTGTCATGGAGATTTACATGAACTGACGGAAAACCAGAACAGTCTTGATTCATCACATCTGAATTAAGTAGAATTATGACTCGGAAACTGTAATTTTGGTGAAATCATACACACGACGCGGCGCGGCACTGACCCGCCGAAGACCCTGTGCTAAATCCCCTCTCTGGTCTGCCGCTTAAAGGCTGAATCATAATTTGACGATTTGTCTACCGCAAGGAATGATTTTAATATTCATGTTGCAAAGATGCAATTATTTTTGCTCCGGGTGCGGTTAACGACTTACTTACTACATTGTTAGGGAAGAAAGATTGTCGAAACCAAACCGAGTTTTCTATTAATTGGACGTTCCTCCACGTGAAGTTCCCGACGACCGTCTGCTGACGACTGTTTAACCTTTCACTGCGAGCTCCTACGCCAAATGCCACCATTGCTGCGACAGCCACACAACAACCCATTGTAAAGTTTATTTTAACTGAGGGTTCATCAACGGTTATGTAAATTGCTGGATAACAAAATGAATTGCTGAACACTGAACATTTAGATCCTATTCCTTGGTCTCGCCTGAGTCATCCACGTCCTGATGGCTGGAATAGTGCCACTTATGTTAACTTTTTACCACACTGGAATTGTTATACATTGAACTAAATACAATGTACTTAAAACAACAATATCACAATTTTTAGTGCTTCTTTATTTTGCATGACGATATCAATACGAATTCTTTGACAACATACGGATTTAGCGTGGTGATGACCAGTGCGACTTGTTGAATTAGATAGCCGGTAGTAAGAATAAGATAAAGCTGGTAATGAGCCGGCAAAATCAGATTTACCTCCTTACGTTGGAATGGAGTATATGCAGGTATAAACATGTTGAAATGTGTTGAAATACAAATGTTTTGTTTTGGTTCATGCTGCGAAGTAAAATTTTGCGGTTGAGAAATTTTTGAGCCTCCTGGATGCAAAACACAAATGTTAATTCCGTAGTTACGAATTTTTTATACCAAATGATGTATTGAATATATAAAGATATTGTCGCTATAACTGTATTTATAGTAAATACTAAATTTTTAATAATTTAAAACAAACACCTGAATTACACCTCAAACTGTACTCAAAACATTAAACACGAAAACAATCGTAGACAAAGAGTCGGATGATTTCGTATTAGATGATATACACACACACAAAAATAATACCGTTTACAACATTAAATAAAATCTCTATCTTTAATGAAATGGTAAATAAATACTCAGAATTTCTAAAAGTTTTAACGTGTTAATCTTTCTTTGCCAACGCAAAAATCTTTACGAAAGGAAATATAATATACATTGAATATAAGTAGAAAGTAAACATTTCCTGCAAACAGCGTGGGGAACACCATTCATCAAAATAGTAACCATCTCTAATTGTGAAACTTTATCAAAGATTTGTAGTATTATGTAATTGTAAAATGCATTTCTGTGCCAGATGTTTTCGTAAGGGCGTTACAACGGCCGGCGCCGGCCCGCTACGGGATCATCGCTCAGACGTTCCGTAACACTCCTGAATGCATTAGTACGAGTTTCAGTTTCAGGACCGTGCAAGGCAAACAGTTTCACCACGGGGAGAAAACAAAAAAAGTAACAAAACGATTAAAAGAAATTTAATTGTTGGTTAAGTAGGCCTACATATAATTAGGCCTATATTGACGAAGTTCACCACAAACAATATACTGTAAACTTTTTTACAATTTTGATGGAATTCGAAAGCTTAACTTATCCTTGGCTTGATTTGTAACAATAATAAAATAATAAAATCAGCTATTATTTATTACGGGGAATTCAGAATTAGCCGTAGATGTTGGGCGCGTTTCACAAAACTAACATAAATATTTGAGCAACGACCATAACATAAACATTAAGGCTAAGTCCCCATGCCCAACATACAAAACAGAACTATACCTTAACTCTCGGTAGCTTCTGAGAGTCTAGGACGTCATGAATAGTTCGTGAAATTTTAATTCAAGTCGTACTCCCCTGTTCTTATCTAAATTTCAGTATTCTATTTCTTCAACTTCATTGTTTAGTATCTTATATTTCCCTAACTTCATTTCCTATACACATTTATATTCATATCTTTAAATGGTTTGCGTTTACCAAAGTTGTGTTACCAATGCTCAGCGTTCGTTGAGCAGCCCCAGTGCCGAACACCGTCCGGCCCTACCGAGTGATTGGGGACCCTCAAATCACACCCGCACTCTCACGAGCTTCTGGATCTAACCACCTTGCATATCTGCTGCAGGTATGCACTCAGTAATAAGTACGAATCTATGAGATATACCAACATGAATCAATACCTAACTTCTTATATTCGTAATCAGCGTTGAATTATGATAAAAGTAGTATAAATTTTTGTTAACGTATAAATTAAAAAGTTTGAATTTTTTATTGCAACCAAGTTATTTTTTGTGAATATTGTCCTAATATTATTTGGTGTCATATTTGAAACTAAAAAGAATATTACAATATATTGGTCAAACACGTAATTTAACCTAAACAACAGTGCTCTACTGGACGCTTATAGTGTGAGAATCATCTCACTGGCGTGGTGGGTCGGTTGTTTGTGAGCAAGGGGTCTCCTAATCCCTCTCCTAATCCCTTAAGCCTCGTTACACGCAACGATATAACGCAGCGATCTGATCGGTACCAACCGTATCGCTGCGATGATCGGAGCGTGTAGACGGGAGATCGCTGCGATATATCGGGGCTGGACGAAATATTTGATTTTCTAGCATGGATTGAACCATGATATCGTAAGGTTGGAGCGACATGTTGGAACGTGTAGACAGCTTCAACCTATCCCTGCGATCAAAATAGTAAACAAACAGTGCTCCACCGGTCAGAGTGAAGCAAGGAGTTCATCATGATGA
Source organism: Neoaliturus tenellus (assembly GCA_030545055.2). Classification (NCBI taxonomy): domain Eukaryota; kingdom Metazoa; phylum Arthropoda; class Insecta; order Hemiptera; family Cicadellidae; genus Neoaliturus; species Neoaliturus tenellus. The sequence continues at coordinate 45,597,958 of CM061531.1, read as the reverse complement.
CTTTGCCTCTCGTGAGTTTTTAACAGATTTTATAGAATTATATAGAAGATCCCCTTGTCTGTATCAAGTAAAGCCTAAAGAGTATTCTGATAGACAGAAAAAAGACAATGCATTCGCCGGATTAGTTGAGAAATAGGAAACTTCTTCGTTTGCGTCGTCTCTTTCTTGCTACTCTTGTCAAAAAAATCACATACATGGACCACAACAGTATCTCTTCCATGTTGATCGCAACTGAGACAAGGGCCAACAAATTGTGAAGGAAGTTGGGGCAAAAAATCGATGCTTATAGACAGAACATCAATGTCCAATTTATCACAACGATTTGTTGGTGCAACCAGCTGGCTACGATATATCCGTTGCATGTAAACGGGGCTTTAAATTCCACACGGTGGCGCATGCGTATGAATGGATGCTAGGAGAGCCTATCCGCATGCACATCGGTGGTAACCTTTCACACCATGGAAGGCCGTCGCGTCGCCTGGGGACGACTTGCACCCTTGAACTCCGCACCTCCACACCTCCACTCCTCCTCGTCGTCCTCTCCCGTCCAAGGTTCGGGGATACGGATTAGGAAGAGGATGTCCCAACCGATCATTCAATAATGGTTGTAATATTCCTACACGGTATTGGAAGTAGTCAGTAAAGGTACCGGGAATCCATTTAATTATCATATAAACATGATAGCTACGAGTTACTGCTGTTCGTGAACGTTCCAACGTGAGGGTATCACCGATGGGGGGGGAGGCGAATGATAATAGGTATTGTGTGCAGAGTGATGTTATGCTTATGTTTTATTAGAAGATTAAATCATTGGTGATTGTTATTCTGAGAATACTTTTGACATTAAAAAACACGTAGATAACTTAGTTCTTTTGTCATCGGAATACTAAGATTCAAGTGCAGCTAACTTTTATGACAACCAAACTCTAAACCAATCCTATGCATGACCGCAGAATATTTAGACATTCTGTGCTACCTTGCAGTTAATCGTGATCTTAGGTATCAAACACCAAATGTGTGTTTTTTTGTTTTTTTTTTTATCGCCGCTTGCTTAAAAACTAATTTTCTTGCAACGTTGCAAGTTAATATTGGACATCAACAAATGGTGCCTAACGTATCACAACTATGAAGCCGGGCAGTGAATAATCAAACTTTCAACTGTTATAATTGAGCTGAACAAAGGTTAATAATATGTTAACAGTAAATCATACAAAAATAATAATTTTGGTGGAATGAATATTTTTATAAAAATTATTATATTATCATCTAAAATTGTGAATTGTAAAAAGTGACACTTTATTTTTATTAATAGTCTACACGTTGTTCTAGAAATCGCCTATTTTAACCACAGAATATTAAAAATACATGTTCACTTCAATTAAAACTGTTAGTTTTCGTGGAATTAAAAATAAAACGAGGTGGCCCGTGCGCAAATTGCGCATTTTATGATTCTGTATGAGTGAAACTCACCTACAGTACGTGAATGTTGATTATGAAGTGACAGAGATCTATTTTTTTTTTTACTATCTGGCTTTTAAAATTCATCTGAAGGTAATCAGCCGTTAAATTACAATTCGCATTAAAGAACTTGCAATAAAAGTTGGTCAACAGTTTTAAATAGCCCTCTAGAAATAAATCAAAGGCGAGGGAGGCGAAGCCCGAAACGATATGAACTTTTCAATTTCAATTACATTTCGTCACTGCGCCATATCTTAAGCTTTAAAATGGCACCTCAATCTTAAAAATCGTTCAGTAGGTTGAGAGAAAAAGGGACGTAACAGACGAAATTGGCCTTATAGAAATAAGAAGATAGATTAACGTCAGTTGCGGTCGTTGCGGACAACGGAGCCTAGACACCGGTGTAAAAATCAGCTTCAGAACCTGCACTATGAGGTTTGCCAATCTGCGGGATGTTTTTATAATTTTTAGTTATTTAGGTTAGAGGGAATCAGATCGAAGGCTGCGCCATGTACGGCGGTGGTGCGGCTGCGGCTCGCCTTGTGCTGCGGACTGTCCCGCGAGAAAGCTGCGACCTTTGACCGCCCCCACACTCAGCTTCACTTCCTAACTTCCCCTTTCACTCGACCTTCACCTCCGCACGCCCCATCTCATCTCGCCAAATTGCTCCTTTTTGTTACATAAAGACAACCCACGCTGGTATCCATGGCGGGCTTCAGAAAGATAGGCAGTTTGATATAGATTTATGTGATGACAAAACATGTTTATATGAGCTTTTTTAGTGATTCTATTATTTTATTATAAAATTTTCATTAGGCAAAAACGTCTCAAAACTAATTAATCCGGATTATGTTAATTAGGTGTAAAACCACGGATCAACTATAGGCTTCTGCAATATTTATACTGTGTTGTCTTAACAAAACCGAGGGCATTTTCCTAATATAGGACCGAAAGGGTGTTTTTTTTTGTACTCCAATGTATTTCGGCCCCGTAGAAGTCTCAGATGAACTGTCCAAAGGGTTTTTTTACCTTACTGTTGGAATATATTCATAAAAAAATCAAGACTCCACATTGGTGATCATTTTTATCAGTGTTCTCCACTGAAATCTGGGATTTCAGGGGACTTTTCTGAGGGAGGTCAGAGGAGATGTTATATAGAACGAATTTCACCAAAAATTGGCTGAACGTTTTTTTTTCATTTTTCAACCAGATTTTGGCTAAGTTTTGTTGTACAACAGGGAGGCGACACGATATAACAACGAAAGGTATACAAAAATAAAGGAACATAAATGTTAAGCAGTCTTTTTGAAACAGCTATTATATGACTGTGGAGAGGTATAGTTGGTTGTTGGTGGAAATGTGGAAATTTAATAGCTTTATTAACATGACACTATAAACTGGCTGGGTAGCTGAGTGGTTAAAGAGCTCGCCTTTGAATCTGAAGGTTGCCGGTTCGATCCTGAGAAAAGTTAGTGCTTTTTGATGGTTCGATACTGGACCCAGCTGCCTTTGGTCATTGGGCTATTAATTAATGATCCTGACAAATGAAACAGCTGATATTTGTCAGTAACAAAGCTACACCTCATCTGATCCATTACAATCATCACACTCACCCCTTCAGTCATACTCACCTTAAAATACACACCAAAATGCGTCGGTGTTTCAAATAAAATATCTAAAAAAATTAAAAAAAATATCTAACAAAAGTGAATTAAAACCAACGAGCTAGGCTCGGTTAACCTGGTACTATTGAATTAAGCCTTTATAAATAACCTTATAAGTATTTTGAAGAAAGATTCAGCTCTAAACAACGACTCCAAAAACTGGAAAACTAGTTAAAATTTGTAGGAGTTCCAATAACAAAAATTATATATTAAACAAATATATAAAGATTATGTCTAAAACCCAATAACTTCTTCAAAAATCAATGAGAATTAACATATAAAAATGTGTTACATGTTCTGTGTACGTTGAAAAAATCCAAGTGAATCAACCCAGAATATTATGCTGAATGTAGCTAAATCAAACAAAAATTGAGAGGCAGTGCTTTTATTGGACCATTTTACTGTAATGATGTCATTTTCTGGTGAACACTCGTTCATTCAACGGATCCTCCGGCCATTGCGCTATTTATAGAGTCTAGCGGCCGACTGGTGACCCAGTGAAGAACCGGTTGTCGGCGGAGTGGGTGTACGATGGGATGGATGCGGCAGCCGCGCCGTACCCACCAGTGTTGCCTTCGCGGGATCTTTATCCCGATTTCAGGATTTTAAAACTCAGAGCCAATACAAAACAAAGAGGTGTAACACGAATGTGTTATACCGCCTGAAAAACTTTTCAAGACTTAATTTTCTAATTAACTTTCTTAATTAAAAACTGGCACCTCTTCAAACATCGTCAGTTGCAGTTGAAAATGGTGAAACGCCGAAAGCGCTCCTGCCACTCAACAAATCACCAGTGCCGCCCGACGGATAACTCCTCACTTAAGTGCAATGAACAATATTTCTTTTTTTCAACATATTCTGATTTCCAACGATATTTTCATTAGCTACTAAATATCAAAGTAGAGGCGTCAAACATCTATAGAAAACAATTAATTATGTGGACTGTTTAACTCCTTTATCAGAATTTACTTGATGATAATAAGCACTTTCAGAAACGAAAAAAAAAACCTCTATGACACTAAAAAATTGCTAGCGATTTTTGAGTGTTGTAGACGTTTGTTTTTCATTTCTGAATAAAAAAGCAAATACTTCATCTAGCTATAGCATGTTGCGACAAATTTGAATTTGCATTAATCTTCGGGACAATAAATTTTAAAAATTAGACCTAAGAAAACTTAATAAATTAAAACTATTTGTTTTACTACTGACTTATGGTGAAATTTTTGCTGTATTTTTTAGAGTAATGTCTAAATGCAATCTGAAAACCAACATATACTAGGGTGCCCGTGCAGCGCAATGCGCTGCATTTATTAGAATACCTGGTGATCAAACCTTGCTTCATGGAAAAGAACTGAGTTACTTTGAAAATTAAAATTAAATTATATTGAAAATCAGATAACACTATTGCTGTTTCATCAATTGATCTTCATCACTAATTAATTCTCCAACTTCCCAATGTGATATGTTGAGATTTCGTGGTTGTTCTTATGCCGATATCTCTTAAGGCCTCTAACTAAACACTCTTATAAGTTTTAGAATAAATTCACAGATTTTGGATATTGATGGTTCAGTACACATAAAACCTAAATGACAACAGAATCAAAATCAACATTTCTCTACAACTCATCCCCGTCGAGTCATGCAGCACTCACTGCGGCTGTTTATGTTGTAGGCCTATCGTTTGAAGTAGTCGTCGACATAATGAATGATTCCACGTCACTATTTATAAATAACTAAATAATTTTAACTTAATTTTCCTTTGCATTACAAACTTTAAATAAATAAATCACAAACATTAATACAATCTTTATCTTTGTGGGTGTAATCCATTTTGGTTTTATGAGGCATTTATATTTTGGTTAAAATCTACCTTTACACAAATAATTTTTTAAATAAAATTGTTATACTGGAGGTAGGCCTAAACACTTAAAAATTGTCTCTTTTAAATAAGAACTTTAATACGGTATGTGAGTATTCTGCATTAATTTTGTTATAGTATCATAGTAAACAAACAGGTTGTTACACCTACAACATATCCCTTTTCCTATAGTTAACAACAGTTTGGAAACCCATGCACACAAATTTATTGTTTTATTTTAATAATTATTAACTTTTGTTATTGTTCCAATACCACACGGACAACCCATATAAGACCCATATTAAAAAATATCAATTTACAAACTTGCTTTTGTAGAGAGAAATGAATTTTTCTTGGTTAAGTTACTTAACTTATTTGTGTGCCCAAATACACGTAAAAAGTTCAACCATTAAACTCTACCGGCTACATTTTGAGAAAAAGTTAAAAAATCACAATAGAGACTCCTTGTATTAAAGGATGATATTTTGTTATAGTACTGTAGTTCAATTTCTTCTCTTCTATAACATGTGTTTGTCTATTTTACTATCAACAGCTGTTTTATTTAGAAATTCAATATAAATTGTTTCCCATGTTAATCTTATGGACAAAAAACGAACTTTAAGAGCTTCCCATGAGCTTCAGAATTTAAATATAAAAAATCTAAAACCTTATTGCAAAACTACAAACTGAGACCATTCTTTTGACACCTTAAATGTTAAAATTGGTCCAGAAATAAGGGAGGAGTAGCGTTAACAAAAAAAGGGCATCACGTATTATATATATAGATTTGGGGTTGGGGTTAAAATGTCCGGGTTAATTGAGCGGAGCTCCTATACTACACTCTGGCTTTTTATTTACAAGTACTCATCTTGAACGGCTGGAATGATCCTCACGAAATTTTGCTCGGTCATAGTAACCATCTATGGGAAGGTATAAATCTGAAATGGTCCAAATCGGACTTAGCGTTCTGCCCTACAGCCCTTTAAAGTTACCATGTTATTTTAATAGGGGAAATATTTAATTTGGTTTGCTTACTGTGTGTTGATTATACATCTGTTATAAGGATCAAATTTAACTGCAGACTGTTACTATCAGCTGTTTTTGAATACAGTAGTTTTATGTGAAACTAGGGATCGCCCACTGGTCGAAATTCGACCAAAAAATCAATTAATCCTTTGCCAATTTGAATTAAAATGTTACATAACCAAAACATCTGTTCTTCCTAATTTTCTAGCAGTTGTTTTTAGAACAGCTGTCTAATGATTCATTCAATTCTCCTTTCTCCATAAGATTAACATTGGAACTTTGAAAGCCTGTGGGGCGTAGCCCTGGAGTCCGATGTGAATTAGAATGCAATTCTGCTCATCTACAGGACTATATCTTTCTAACGGTATGCTCGGCTTTCTCCTACGATGCACACGAGCTGAGAAAAAAGGAGGAAATGAAACATGCTTGCGTATTAATATATAGATTGTTGTTTTGTTTATTTTAGTGGTTTGTTTACCTTTGTACGTGAATGAAATGCCACGTTTACGGAGAGGAAATGCAAGTCTTGGACGACGCACATTTAATATCTTGTAAACATATAATACCCCGTCGCAGCAAACCTGCGTTCTCAAAAATGATTAGAGTATTACATACTTGTGGCGAGTAAATTGACGGCGAGTGAGCGTAGCGAACGAGCTGACAAAAATGGCGAGTGAGCGCAGCGAACGAGCTAAACCCAGATGGCGAGTGATCGTAGCGAACGAGCTCACTCGAATTACCTATAAAATATTTGCTATTATTGATTAAAAAATAGTCGCTCCGCTCAATATTGCAAGCAGACAACTGCATTGTATACCTAGTTTAACCGTTAATTTAACTTAAATTTTTAATTAAAATATATTTTCAACTCGACTAACGAAATTCTAACTTTGGTCGGGAGGATACTCCGGCTGTGTCCATGCAACTCGCGGCATTCTGCGGAGATCGCTGATCTGTAGCAGCCCTCCCAGACTTTCCCCGGTTGCGTCAATGTTCCCACAACAACAACAACCATCACCACCGCCGCCGCCGCCGTCACCGTCACCACCGTCACCGCCGCCACCGCCGTCTGGGGTCTTCCTACCTGGGGCGCCTCCTCCGTCCTGCTCAACGTAAATAGAAACCCCTGAGAATCGAGTGAATTCTGTACACCATCATATATGTATACAGGCCGGGTAGCTAAGTGGGGTTAGAGCTTGCCTTTGTATTCGAAGGATGCTTTGTTCGATCCTGAGAAAAGTTAATAGCTTTTTTAAGTTAACTGGACCCAACTGTCCTTCTTATTTGAGCTATCAATTAATAATCGCCCCAAATGAATCAACTGGTTTTTGTCAGTCACAAGGCATCAACTCATCTGATATATCACTCGTTACACTCAGCCTTCAGTCATCATATTACCTAAAAAGATAAAGGTTGATTCCATGCAAAATAATTATACGTTTAAATTAAAACCCTAAAATGAATTTTAAATAACACAAACAAATCAAATATTAGGCTAACATACAGTATACGCACCGAAAAGTCATGCATCCCTGACAAATCGTTTGACACATCTAAAATATAATATTTACGTTGATTCCTTGATGCTAATCAAACAAAAAATAACTGAAAAAATAATCTTCTATGTCGCGCAAATCAATTTTGCTCGTATCGATTGATAAACTGACTCATCGTTAGGGCACGATGTTGCCACTACTGGAGTAGAGTGTGGCGATGCTCACATGTTCACACTCTCAGGCTCTCTCGACTCTCCTGAAGAAACCTCTCACCTCCTCTCAGACGCGGGCGTGCGAGTGGATATGCAAATCGGTGCATACTCTCTAGCCGTCGGATTAGGTCAAGGTTTTGGCTCGCGTTACCGATTACCGATCTAAAAGAAAAAATGAACTTGTGAAGAGAGTCTAGAATAAGAATCAGTTTTTTTTTTTTTTTTTGAGGATTCGAAGACAGTTCAGCTTTCAAGAAATTTCGAATTCAGCTTTGCTGTTACTAGGATTGCACCAAGAATATAACATAGGTCTATTGTGCTCATAACAGCACCAAAAACCATAAACAATACTGCATTTTATCATGACATCAAGGGGGCGGAAGGATCTTGTTATGTTACTATGTGGTTGCTTGTATTTTGTTTTTGAGGTTCTAAACAATATCACCGAAAGTTGCGACACACAACGGGTTTCCACTGGGACATATCTTCGATACCTCTCTTGCAGAGCGGTAGCGGCAGCGATGACGTCAGCAGGCCTTGACTCGTGTCCCGCGTCACGCTGCGGGTCACATTCCGGCGACTAGGGGACACGTTACGTCACGCTTGATGTCCAAGCGTGAGACCGATGAGTATAAATAATGGGCAAAATCAATGGCGGGACTAGGATGTGGCGGTTAAAACGATGAGCGTGAGGAGTAAACCGCGCGTAATAGCAATTCGAGCGTTGGTAGTAATTTGGTCTTTATATTTACATAATATAAAGACTTCTTTGGAGTCTTTTGATTCCAAAGCCAAAAGGATTGTCATGATTACCTAATTAGAGGAAAACATCGATTGTCATACGGCAAAAGTTATATGATATCAATATGTATGGGTATTTTAACATCGACGGGTGTTTGCAAAATCACTGCAATGATAAATAAAATTATTAGTATTATTCTCTGCTTCTTCAAAATAGAAGTTTCGATATAGAAGAATCTGTTAGGATATTAATTAATTAAAGTTTGAAATTTACCGTTAATTGTATAAACAAAGATCTCTACTGATTCTTAAATGTGGGAGGGGTTCCCATTTTAAACAACAAAAATGCATTCTTGATAACAAATATTGGTTAACTTTGAATCCAATTCCTTTGAGTCCTTTCCTATTCATAGCTCCATAAAACACTCGATGTCCTGTACAAAACTAGATGTAATCAACAGAGTTCATTACATAAAAGATGGTTTAATTGGTGGGACCTGTGGAACAGTGAAAGTGCTCAAGTTCCGGTCATTGTCCAAGGGGAGCGCCTGAACGCGGCAGAAGAGACTGGCTAGTCATTACCAGCTGTTACGAACAACTATTGCTCAGCTGCTGTCTGCTGTCATAAACAGCTGACTGATGTTCCTAACAGAAAAGATTGCACAGCTGATGGCTGGCAATGACTGGTAATGCACACACAACAGTTCATTACCCACAAGATTTCTTTTCTTTACTTCAATTTACTTCCTAAACTTCGAGACTTCCTCATAACATAACAGAAGATGCTTCACAGAATGTTTAGTTGTAAGTTGAAACATCTCAGTGATTATAGAACAATCTATAAAAAGGGTGAGCAGACATCGGTAAGTAATTATCGTCCAATCTCACTCCTACCAGCCATCTCTAAGGTTTTTGAAAAAGTAATTTGTGAACTAAGTTTAACAGACTTCTTTGAAGCTAATTCACTGTTGAATTTAAGTCAAAATGAATTTAGGAGGGGCAAATCAACCAAACTACAGATGGCTCGGTGTATCTGTGCTCAAGGCTTTTGTGAAAAAGAGGATGGACAAGGGACAGGGTGGGGTTACTTTTCTAAAAACTTCGGTCTTTTGTATTTATAGGTCGTCATCAAGATAAAAAAAAAATTGGATTCAATTTGATACGAAAAGCAAACAAAGTCAATTTTACAGTATATTTATCAAAAGCCATGAGCACAGATACACCAAGTCATCTGTATTTCTGGTAGATTTCGTCAGTGAGTGCATCGACACGGTATGAGGAGGGCAAGTCTGTGATTGGGTGTTTCGCTGACTTGTCCAAAGCCTTCAACTGCGTTGATGTGCCGCTGCTGATCTCTAAATTTTCCAAAATAGGGTTCAGAAGATAAGCCCTAGCTTTGCTTTAATCTAAGCTTACAGACAGACAACAAATTACAGAAATCCCACACAAATAAAAAACAAAATAAAATTTTTTCAGCCTAAATCAGAAACTGTCAAAGCACGAGTTCCGCAAGGATTGATGTTCTCTTCCTTTTGTACATTAAGTTAATGACATTTCTGAAACAATTCCATCTCAAAATTTATTCCAGTTTGCCAATGACACAATGATGTTTATGAATAAAGTATCTTTGAAAGTCCCGGTCCGAAGGGTGACATTTAATATACAAATTCGACTGTATAAAAATTTGAAATTTCCAATTTTTAACTCTTTCTACCCATTTCTTTATTTAATTTGAGATGTGTAATTGATAATTATATGTAAATTTACTTGATGTATGATTCTGTAAACCAATTTTTCATAAAGGTACTTTATTGTGGTTTTTGTAATTTAATATTTTTGTTAATATTTTACTTGTAATTTTTGGAGGCAAGGGTGAGCCTATTTTCCATAATTTGTTTGGTGATAATTTTCCTTTGAATTATATCATATGTCCGCATTTTGCATTTTTTCTATTCTTTTTCTTTAATTAAGCGATTCCCTTAAGCTGGATAACAACATTCTAACATTGACATAATGAGTGCGTATCATGACTATAAAGACGTTTAATATTTCTAGTACAAGAATAGAATTTGATCAGCAATCTGCTCAGCATTGAATATGTCGATTATCACATTTACACAACTGAGTTAGGTACTCTCCTACCAAGGCTTCGGCTTCAGCCTTGGGTATCCAATCCAGGAATCAAGGAAAACAACCTTTACCCTCTCCCATTACATAAGGAAGATGTTACCACTTCTTTAGTTCATGTCTTGCTTTGGACCACTTCTCAATATTCAGAACCAGTAAAGTGAGATTAAACTGGTCTAATGGTCTCTCCGTGTTTCTTATGGATATTAGACACAGTATCATCCTATATATAGTCCAAAGGATTTCCTAATCGTCAGATTGTTCCCAGACTCTAACTCATTCAAGGCTCTAACTTGTTCACTTGGTCACTGTGGCAGTAGAACACAAAACTGAAAAAATTCTCCCCTGTAGATAGGAAATGTATGAAAATCAAAAACTCTTTCTTTGGCTATTTCCAAATAGGTATAGATTACTACGTTAGTGCAGGCCCTCACAATCATCTACTGTACTCATTTGCATATAGGTTGGTTTTGGGCTGTGTAGAGAAAATTGGACGGGTTTATGTAAAAGCCATCAGGCAAAAATTTTTTTGAAAATTTTTTTCATGCCTGGAGTTAGTGTGTTAAGTAAATTTTACCTTGTAAAACCAATAAAAGAGGTTATTCATAGCAAAATTCTAGTCATGTCAAGTACGGTACTGAGAAGAAGAGTAATTTTTGTGATTTAAATTGTAGATCAGATACCCAAGTCTTGAATTTTTAATTAATAACTATAGTAAATTTTTTATACTGATTTCTAATTACCTTAATCATGCATGAAATCAAGCTTCTTCTGATTAATTTTTAATGTAGTCAAGCAAAATGGATGCTATTGCATCCAGTGGATGCTATTGTGTGTGTGTGTGTGTGTGTGTGTGTGTGTGTGTGTGTGTGTGTGTGTGTGTGTGTGTGTGTGTGTGTGTGTGTGTGTGTGTGTGTGTGTGTGTGTGTGTGTGTGTGTGTGTGTGTGTGTGTGTGTGTGTGTGTGTGTGTGTGTGTGTGTGTGTGTGTGTGTGTGTGTGTGTGTGTGTGTGTGTGTGTGTGTGTGTGTGTGTGTGTGTGTGTGTGTGTGTGTGTGTGTGTGTGTGTGTGTGTGTGTGTGTGTGTGTGTGTGTGTGTGTGTGTGTGTGTGTGTGTGTGTGTGTGTGTGTGTGTGTGTGTGTGTGTGTGTGTGTGTGTGTGTGTGTGTGTGTGTGTGTGTGTGTGTGTGTGTGTGTGTGTGTGTGTGTGTGTGTGTGTGTGTGTGTGTGTGTGTGTGTGTGTGTGTGTGTGTGTGTGTGTGTGTGTGTGTGTGTGTGTGTGTGTGTGTGTGTGTGTGTGTGTGTGTGTGTGTGTGTGTGTGTGTGTGTGTGTGTGTGTGTGTGTGTGTGTGTGTGTGTGTGTGTGTGTGTGTGTGTGTGTGTGTGTGTGTGTGTGTGTGTGTGTGTGTGTGTGTGTGTGTGTGTGTGTGTGTGTGTGTGTGTGTGTGTGTGTGTGTGTGTGTGTGTGTGTGTGTGTGTGTGTGTGTGTGTGTGTGTGTGTGTGTGTGTGTGTGTGTGTGTGTGTGTGTGTGTGTGTGTGTGTGTGTGTGTGTGTGTGTGTGTGTGTGTGTGTGTGTGTGTGTGTGTGTGTGTGTGTGTGTGTGTGTGTGTGTGTGTGTGTGTGTGTGTGTGTGTGTGTGTGTGTGTGTGTGTGTGTGTGTGTGTGTGTGTGTGTGTGTGTGTGTGTGTGTGTGTGTGTGTGTGTGTGTGTGTGTGTGTGTGTGTGTGTGTGTGTGTGTGTGTGTGTGTGTGTGTGTGTGTGTGTGTGTGTGTGTGTGTGTGTGTGTGTGTGTGTGTGTGTGTGTGTGTGTGTGTGTGTGTGTGTGTGTGTGTGTGTGTGTGTGTGTGTGTGTGTGTGTGTGTGTGTGTGTGTGTGTGTGTGTGTGTGTGTGTGTGTGTGTGTGTGTGTGTGTGTGTGTGTGTGTGTGTGTGTGTGTGTGTGTGTGTGTGTGTGTGTGTGTGTGTGTGTGTGTGTGTGTGTGTGTGTGTGTGTGTGTGTGTGTGTGTGTGTGTGTGTGTGTGTGTGTGTGTGTGTGTGTGTGTGTGTGTGTGTGTGTGTGTGTGTGTGTGTGTGTGTGTGTGTGTGTGTGTGTGTGTGTGTGTGTGTGTGTGTGTGTGTGTGTGTGTGTGTGTGTGTGTGTGTGTGTGTGTGTGTGTGTGTGTGTGTGTGTGTGTGTGTGTGTGTGTGTGTGTGTGTGTGTGTGTGTGTGTGTGTGTGTGTGTGTGTGTGTGTGTGTGTGTGTGTGTGTGTGTGTGTGTGTGTGTGTGTGTGTGTGTGTGTGTGTGTGTGTGTGTGTGTGTGTGTGTGTGTGTGTGTGTGTGTGTGTGTGTGTGTGTGTGTGTGTGTGTATTAGAATAGGTTGGCTGAAAAGTATCAAAATATAGAATGGAAATGTTATATAACAAAGTTTTTTTTTAATTTTTTTGCAATATTTCTGTCTTCAAAATTAAAATAGCTGAACTGCATTTGTACACAGAGAAAAAACAATGGTTTTGTGAGGAACTTTCCTCGCTGAGCACTAGTCTTTATAGAGGGTTTTTAAAGGTTCAATAGTGTTAACCTATTCTCAATCACTCAGTTTTAGTCAAATAAATTCCCTATTTTCAGTGGTTTGGTTCTTGATCCCAAATAGCCCGTAGTCCTGATGTGTTGACTCCGGGATCATCAGCTCTGACGCTCCTGAGATGTCCCGGAGAACATGTTCGTTAGATTACTTTAATAAAAAACTAAAATATATACAAAATGGGGGTAGTAGTAACTTTGTTAGAAATAGTCACTTTAACACATACGCTGCGGGTGGGTCACCGGTGACGCATGGCGCGCCGTAGCGAGAGGCGCGTGCGTCACCGGGGACGCAGCGCGCCATGTTTCATTTTCGGAGCCAGCGTGGTTCAGCCACTCGTCGAGGACGGTCGAGACGCGCTAGCATTGCGTCTCGGATACCAGTCTGCCGTGTCGTGTGTTTCGTTCATTCGCCCGGGATGCTGCGTGCGTCTTCCGTGACGCACAACTTTTTTGTTGTGAATCGTGTTTTCTGCTGTATATATTAGTGTTGATATGAATTATTTTAGTGTTAAGCTATTGTTTTTATTACAATGGATCATACAAAAGCCGGTCAATCGAACTTGACCGCTCTGGAGAACATGCCTTACGGCGGCCTTGCGGGCGGTGATCCTTGGACTTGCGCCGCGCAATGCTGCTGCGTCACCGGTGACCCATGACTTTCGTAGGTCCAGAAAGTAGGATGCTGTCATCCAAATATGGTTTCTAAGCCATTTTATGGTCTTTCAATTACTAAAGGAAAGATTCCATGCAATAACTATTTTTGCAATAACTATTGCAAGCTTCTTAGGTACTTATTGACATTTTTGGCAGCAGCGAATGTGTTAAACACGTTCATTGCATACAAATTCTCTTATTTAAGTAATAATGCATAAAAAAGTCTAATGAAAGTTGATGGTTTTTTTGCAAAATCTCTGCCCACTGCTTGGAAATTAATTGTGCAGGTAAATGACTGCATTGCATAGTGGGAGGTGGTCATAACTATTACAATTTCCCTTGGATAATTTTAGGCTAGTGTAATTAATGAATTGTTTGACAGTTTCTCATGTAGCTTGTGTGTCGTCCGCAGGTCATGTGTGGTCGGAGCGTGGGGCGCGGCCCGGTCATCGCCCGTCGTGGTCACCATGCCCACCGTGCCTCTGGACGACCTGGCAGCCTTCGTGGGCCAGGCTCACTCCGCCATGCACCACAGGTTCCACACACTCGAGCCGGCCATACACCGCAAAGGTAACCACACTGCAACTTGGGTGTGATTCATCTAAACTACGCTAATTGCCAGATATATACAACTGATTTTATTTGTGGTTTCCTGTCAGATATAATAATAATAAAGATTTATTTCTCCACAAATATTACAAATATTACAACAAAAAAATTTAAACTATATTGAAAAACATAACATAAACTGGCAGAAAAATAATTCACACCCAAGAGAAGAGCTAATCTTCTGTGTTTGAGTGGGAGTCTCAGTTGAAATTATTCAAGCAATTTCAAGTCTTTAGTTGTTTCCGCAAAGAATTGTTGAGAATCGTACTTAAAATAAGGGCTCTATCCACAAATTAAATTGAAATTTACTTATTAGAATAACATTGAGATTGGTTTGAGCGTTTTAAACATCTGTTAACGTACAGTTGTAGTTTTTGGTGATCACTGATATTCACAATATTGGATTGGTCGGATGTCATTGATTGAGAACCAAATGTAATTTTTGTATTGTATCAAAATAAATTGCTCGATATCGAGCAACACGTGTACTAGTGTTAGAATAATTGGAATATGCAAATAGTTGCTCAAATCGGGTTGTATGTGACAGGTATTCGACAGACGCCAAGCAGGCCGGAGTGGTTCATGTCGGTGTCACACTCTCCACGGGAGGCGACGCGCAACCTCACCCACGTCGCGCTACTGGCCGAGGAGGCCACCAAGTACATGGCCCAGGCGTACAAATGGTTGCTCAAATGCTGTTGTATGTGGCAGGTATTCGACAGACGCCGGGCAGCCCGGAGTGGTTCATGTCGGTGTCACACTCTCCACAAGATGCGACGCGCAACCTCACCCACGTCGCGCTACTGGCCGAGGAGGCCACCAAGTACAAGGCCCAGGCGTACAAATGGTTGCTCAAATGCTGTTGTATGTGGCAGGTATTCGACAGACGCCGGGCAGCCCGGAGTGGTTCATGTCGGTGTCACACTCTCCACTCGAGGCGACCCTCAACCTCACCCACGTCGCGCTACTGGCCGAGGAGGCCACCAAGTACATGGCCCAGGCGTACAAATGGTTGCTCAAATGCTGTTGTATGTGGCAGGTATTCGACAGACGCCGGGCAGCCCGGAGTGGTTCATGTCGGTGTCACACTCTCCACGGGAGGCGACCCGCAACCTCACCCACGTTGCGCTACTGGCCGAGGAGGCCATCAAGTACATGGCTCAGGCGTGCAAATGGTTGATTAAATCCTGTTGTATGTGGCAGGTATTCGACAGACGCCGGGCAGCCCGGAGTGGTTCATGTCAGTGTCACACTCTCCACGGAAGGCGACCCTCAACCTCACCCACGTCGCGCTACGGGCCGAGGAGGCCACCAAGTACATGGCCCAGGCGTGCAAATGCTTGCTCAAATCCTGTTGTATGTGGCAGGTATTCGACAGACGCCGGGCAGCCCGGAGTGGTTCATGTCGGTGTCACACTCTCCACAAGATGCGACGCGCAACCTCACCCACGTCGCGCTACTGGCCGAGGAGGCCACCAAGTACATGGCCCAGGCGTACAAATGGTTGCTCAAATGCTGTTGTATGTGGCAGGTATTCGACAGACGCCGGGCAGCCCGGAGTGGTTCATGTCGGTGTCACACTCTCCACTCGAGGCGACCCTCAACCTCACCCACGTTGCGCTACTGGCCGAGGAGGCCATCAAGTACATGGCTCAGGCGTGCAAATGGTTGATTAAATCCTGTTGTATGTGGCAGGTATTCGACAGACGCCGGGCAGCCCGGAGTGGTTCATGTCGGTGTCACACTCTCCACGGGAGGCGACCCGCAACCTCACCAACGTCGGGCTACTGGCCGAGGAGGCCACCAAGTACATGGCCCAGGCGTACAATTGTTGCTCAAATCCTGTTGTATGTGGCAGGTATTCGACAGACGCCGGGCAGCCCGGAGTGGTTCATGTCGGTGTCACACTCTCCACCGGAGGCAACCCGCAACCTCATCCACGTCATGCTACTGGCCGAGGAGGCCACCAAGTACATGGCCCAGGCGTACAAATGGTTGCTCAAATCCTGTTGTATGTGGCAGGTATTCGACAGACGCCGGGCAGCCCGGAGTGGTTCATGTCGGTGTCACACTCTCCACGGGAGGCGACCCGCAACCTCACCCACGTCGCGCTACTGGCCGAGGAGGCCACCAAGTACATGGCCCAGGCGTGAGTACCTACAACATCATTTTAATTAGTAATAAAAATTAATCCTTAGCCAAACACAATTTAATATTAATAAACTTATTCACACAAATAAAAGTATAACGCATAAAAAAGTGTGAGTATTGAAGTATGCGAGTATTGGACAATACTCGCATAAAATACAAGTATTGTCCAATGAGAGTTGATGTTTTTTTTTTTTTTTTTTTTCTAAATCTCTGCTCACCTGACAACTGGAAACTGATTGTGCAGGTAAATGACTACATTGCATGGTGAGAGGCGGTCACACCTGTAACACAATTTCCATCGGATTATTTTAGTATAGTATAATTTATGAACTGTTTGACCGTTTCTCATGTAGCGCAAATGTCCTCCGCAGGACATGTGTGGGGTGCAGCCCGGTTGTCGCCAGATCATTCTTGCTTGAATCATTCAGTCTCAGATTGGGCTTGATGATCTGTTCAAAATTGATTGCCATTATAACATAATAATAATATTTATTCCACTGACAATAATTTACATTGTATGAAGAATTTGCATAAAAGTCTTTTTATATGTTTCACAATTTAAAAGTTCACAATTTTATATTTTCTCACCAAGATCATTGTTAATTTATTTAATACTCTAATGACTTTTTCCAGTCTTTTCAATTATTTTTTCATTGCTTTTTTCTTCATTTTTCCATTATTCATATACATCTTTCGATCTTTCATATATAATCACCACCTTGTATACAATTACAGTTTAAGTGTACATATATCGAGTAGTGTTGGAAGACCTTTAATTATTTCAACCTGAATAACAGTACCAACATGTATAATGCTAATCAAGAAGTCATTTAACTCTTATTCCACCCACATTTCTACAGGCACAGTCAGAAATGCTACACTTATAGTAGATGCCAAAATTAGAGAGACTGGAGGCAGGTAGTCCTGGCCCGTCCTAATCCTTTGTTGTCAAAACATCCCCTATTGTAGGGCGGCCGACCGGTTAGGCACCGGAATGCCGAACGGGTCTCGGGGAATTCTCAGAATTTTGGCCACTGCCTAAGGTGTAACTCCTATTTTGTCTGAGGATTATCCCTTTTTAAAATGGTTATTAAACATCATAGAACTATGATTCAAATTTTGTTATAATCGTCTAATCAACACGCAACACTTAGTCCATGAATTTTTATTGTACGTGCATTGGTTCGATTATTGGATAATTGAGGCAGTGGCCAAAATTCTGAGAATTCCCCGAGACCCGGGCGGCCTTCCGGTGCCGAATTGGCCGGCCGCTCTACAATAGGGGGTGTTTTGTCAACAAAGGATTAGGACGGGTCGGGACTACCTGCCTCCAGTCTCTCTAATTTTGGCATTTACTATATCTTTTGGAAGGTTATTAAATTACAAGGTAGAAACTGGCGGGATAGCTGAGTGGTTGTAGTGTTCGCCTTTGACTTCAAAGGTTGCTTGCTCGATCGTGAGTAAAGTTAGCAGCTTTTTTAAAGGTTCGATACTGGACCCCCAGTCATTTGCCATTGATCATTATTGACTTAGATGTTAATAAAACCAGATTTGGATCGTCCTCTACCAAAACTTAAACAAAAATACCAAAGGCGCAGAAATACACAAAACCAACTGTGGGTCGTTTTTAGAAGGAGGGCTCTGCTATTAAAATTGCCATAAATGAAGTAATTGTTTACAAATAGGGTTCTAGTAAAGAGGGAGTAATAGAAAAATATAAAACATGCAAACAGAACATCAGATTCAGTGATCGGGCCTTGTCATCAACCACTATATCATCCCTCATCTATATTATCCCCACTATGTTATACCTGTTCTGGGCCAGCCCTGAGCAGCATTTGCTTTTAGTTGTAAAGACTTCTTAGACATTGACCGTTTCATTTTACTCTAACATTATGATTAATATTACTCTGCTACTATCTAAAACCTAACCTAGCTTAACCAAAAGAGTGTACATTTGCAATAAGAGTGTGCGATAAGTTACCCGTTGATGATAATATAACTCATTCAAAAACTTTGAATGAAAAATTTGGTGTGCAAATTGTAGATGTTTTGTATATCTTTAAATGTGCCTTGGTAGTGTCGGTGTCTTAAAAAGCGGTTATTAGTGATTAAGCTTTCTTATTCCACTAAAATATATTTGGTGATAACCTATTTTGGTTGCAGTTATTTCTAATAGTGGACAACCTCTTCTAAAAAAAGACCCCAAACTGTATGAACAAAAATCAGCAAATTTAGTTTTGAAATGAAAATCTTTATCTTTTTCATTCTCATGGTCACACTAAAGTGTTTTTGTACTTGTCAGCCTGGGCCTTACACCGGACCAGGTGCACTTCGGCTTGCCGGAGATGGACATCAGCGCGACGGCTCTGACTGAGGTCTGCCCCTCCTCCATGGAGCTGCCTTGCGAGCCCCACAAGTATCGGTCTCTCTCCGGCCACTGCAACAACGTGCAGAACCCGCACTGGGGCACGGCCGGCTCCCGCTACACCCGCTTTCTGCCCCCGGACTACTCGGACGGAGTCAGCCTCCCACGCGGCGTCGTCTCCAATAAGAGGTACGGCAGTCGATACATCAGTTGTTCATCATTCCGATGTGACGTACGACATATATTGAACATTGAACCGCATGGACAATCAATAAGTTGGTATAATAGTCAAATGAATACGTCAATGATCTAAGTACCTCAATCATGAATAAAAATTCAAGCAAATTAAAATGATTTCTTTTGTTCTGGGTCTATATTAAAATCATAAACACAGGTGTGATTGGTAAATAAATGAAATGTTATAAAAATACCCTTTCTACCACTTATAAGTTTTTTTAAACTTATCAGACAGTAAATAAAGAGTAAAACTTTCAATATGTAAGTACTTGTAATTTCTGTCAGAATTGTCACTGGAATATAAAATCAGTTACAACAGATCCAAACTTATTGAGACTTGCAATAAATCCGCATTCCAAACCTCTGCAGTCTGCAGTATACTGAACTGGGTGTATCAATACAGTGAATTGGTAAGCCCTAACATTGAAACTACAGTACACTCTCGTTCATCGGAACTAATGTGGCAGACGGCCGGTTCGGATGTCAAAAAATTCCAATGAAGCGGAGTCCGTCGTGAGTCATCATTTCCGCCCGTACGGTGACCTATCGTGATTGTATTCAGATTTTATGAAAATAAGGCACTCAAACTTTGAACATGGTAACAATGAACCTACAGTAATAAAAACAACGCAGGAAATAAAGATCCAAAATCTTTATTCTCATATTCCATATTCATATTCCACTCATATTCCAGCAGTCAACTCACTTCCACGTAACACAGGTGCAGTCGCGACGCGAGACAGACCGAATGACAGTTTGGGAAGCGTTCGAAGTGGATGTTCACTTACTGCCCCCTTCCTCTTTCTATTTTTGTGCGAATACTCCACGGCCTCGTAAATCACATCGATGGGTACAGATTATGGAAAACGCCTGATGTCGTTTGATGCAAAATGTGATACTTCACTGTTGAGCGGATAGAGAATGGAAATTGAAGGCGCTAAAACGGAAAAATTATTTATTTCGTAAGAAAAAAAATTAATAATATCCAGATTTTCAGTTCCGATGAAGCAGAGTTCCGATGTCGCCCAGTCTGATGAACGAGAGTGTACTGTATTAACCATAATCAGTTAAAATTCGATGTTTGGTTGATGGGCTGACGTAAATTTTTTCTGTTTACCCCATTAAAATAGTCCAGTCAATTGCAATATTTCAACACTATAGATGTTGTCCTATTTCACTTCAAATGATTATTGTTTTGCTTTTTTATTAACAAAATTATGCTTATTTTGTTCATTGAGATGTTGGGAGAAGTAACATGATCATGATCATCAGCGCCATTAACATTACGTAATGATCATGATCATTATATACTCCGAACTTTAGGAGTTCAATTAAAACAAGAGCTGATTATGAAGAAAAATATAAGAATTTAGGACAGTTTTCCTAATAGGGAAAATAGGGAAATAGGGAATAGAGAATTGTTCCTGTGGTGGCAAATAAAATTATGTCTTTTGACTGCACACCAATTTTGAAAATGATATATATCCATGAGTTTGTTATTATTTCAAACAAATGTATTAATACGTGTTGCAACAAATATTAGTGCAAGTGTCACTTTTTACCCAACTTTTCGTGTACAGGGCCAAGGGTCTGCCGAGTGGCCGTCAGGTGTCTCTAGCAGTTCACAGCAATGTTGACGTTCCTCATTCCCACCTCGTGTCCATGTTCCCTGTCTGGGCTCAGTTCATCTCTCATGACCTCTCGCTTACCCCACAAATGACAGGTTAGTGGTTACAACTTTTTAGTCCAAGTTTGTTGTAGTGCTTTCATAATTAATTTCTCGGACAATGCTCTTGTAGAACATTGTGTAGCACTTCAACAGATTATTGAAAAAATAGGCCTACTGAATTTCATGGCTTAATTTAGACAGCGAACATGTGAGTAGTGGAATCTCAGTGAAATATATAAAAATGTGGTTTTAATTAAAATTTTCTCAAAAGAGATTTTTTTTTTAGAAAAGTGAATCAGTATTGCCTCTGAGGGATGTAATACTAATGTAAAGTAAACAAAAGTCATAAATTGTTCTTGTGATTTGAGGTAAATTTTGAACAGTTGTTGTTAATCATCAATATCAGAGGTCAGGTTTAAAGCACTTTCTCTTACTCAGAAAAAGATTTAAATTATATTCATATCAATACAAATTTTCCTTGAGTGTTTCTTCTGACTTGTGGGCCCTCGATTTGAGAATCAAGAGAAATACTGCTTGTAGTTCAGAATAATATTTTATGGCACATTAATAATTGCAAATAATATCATAAATAATTTGGCAATTTTGTTGACATGCTATTTTGTTCCAGTTTGTATCAAAACAGAAATGTCTGAATTTCCCAAGGAGAAGAAAAGATGGTTTGAAAATAAACTTGGTTTATGGAAAATACAAATAGACATATGGAACCTTTTTGTAAATTGAACACGCAATAGCATATGGTTTTATAAAAAAAAAACCAAATGGTTCAGATCTTATAGACTTAAAAAACTTAAATGTGAATAAAAGAGGAATATAAAATATGCTGTTATTCATGACTAAACTGAGTGCTTTACACATTAAAACTTAAGTCTGTGTTTAAGGGTTCAATGGAGAGAGGTTGAAGTGCTGTGGCATTGACTTCAATGACTTCCATCCGGAGTGTTTCCCCATCCGACTGCCAGACAACGATCCTGTGTACGGACCCGTAAAACAACGGTGCCAAGAGTACACCAGATCTGCGACGACCCCTCGCACTGGCTGCACTTTAGGTTGGTACATGGTTTGTTGGACAGCGAATTTGTAGGCTACCAGCAGAAGAATTGGCCTTGTTGTCTACATAGGCAAGGGTTTGATTTCCGCTCATGATCAAAACTGACCAGATAGAGAAATTATTAAAACAGAAAACAGGCAACGGCAGGCCTGGTTATAAGTTAAGAGGGTCAGTTGATTCTTAAAATGTCACTGATTTTGGTACTTTTGACTCGTGTTTACAGGGTTTACCTGAGAAACTTGTGTATATATTTATGAATGAAGGATGTTTTGACTTGACTTGAACCTGAGAAAAGTTAGTACTGTAGCTGTTCTTAAAACCTTAACTTTGTAATATCACTATTTAAACAAATAATTTGTATTGTTTAGGCCCCCGAGAACAGATGAATGATGCCACGTCATTCCTGGATGCTTCAGTGATCTATGGCAACTCTCAGCAGGAGTCAGATGCCCTTCGGACGTTCAAGGGAGGGGAGCTGAACGTGCAGACGAGCGCCAACTACGGGCCGCTGATGCCGCCGGGAGAAAACAGCTACAACTGTCGATACAGCATATCACACAAGTATGTGGCTTATTCCAGAAAATACATAAACTTTAATGCATTTCAGTTTCACAATTGCAGTGCAGCACAGAGTGTGGTTTTCTTCTCTATTTATAATGGTTCTTGGAGAATGTATTAGAGATTACTAAATCAGTTTTCTAGTTTTCTAATGTACAGTATTTCAAATCCAATTCAAAATTAAAATTCAATTTGAATTGAAATACTGTACATTAAAACTACAAAGCTAGTTTAGACATCTCTACCAGAAAATGAATCTATGAAAATTTAAATGTCCACTAGATAAATGCTTTAAATCTTGATAATTTTTCCCACAAAGTGTGGTGCCCATGTATAAACATTGCCACAAAGTGTGGTGCACATATAAACACATTGCCACAAAGTGTGGTGCACATGTAAAGACATTGCCATAAGCATTTACACTACGGTAGGTGAATGAACTTTTCATCCAATGTACACGCAATACTGAAATTTATAATTCAACACAGAAAGCGTAAAAAAACTGACAGTTTTCAAAATGCAGCAACTTGTATTTAAAAGAATTTTTATTGTTTTATACATACTGCATTTGAAGGTCATCATATTCATATATGAAGGTTTTGTAATTTTTTTTGTATGAAGGTAGGTTATAATTTTGAAATCTTGATTCAGGTCTTTTTCTTATTTTGTCCCATTGCATAAATTTAGCTTTAAGATTAGTCTTGAGACTAATGCATTCACAATGACGTCTGTTGTTTCTCACTGCACTAGAGGAAATGTCTTTACGGAAATAAAGTAGTTTTGGCTTGATTTTACATCTATTTATATATTATGCAAGAATGATTATTTTTCCCCCTTTTTTGCAGTGTATGTGCATTTCAGGAGAAATACTTGGTTGCCGTTAGAAAGGTGTCCTCTAGGTAATCAGAATCTCATATAATTCACATCAGCCCTCAGAACTACACCCTAAAGGCTTTCAAAGTTTCTATGTTAATCTTATGGAAGAAGGGTAATTTATTGATTTTTTGGACAACTGTTGTAATAACAAATGTAATAAATCAAGGAAAAACAGATATTTCAGATATAAAATATTTTTTGAATTATTTGGATCCAGATAGAATAACATTTGGGTTATATTTCGATCAGATGTTGATCTCTAGTAAACATAATTCTGGACTATGAAGTACAGGAGAGTAGAGGTTCATTGGGTCACGCTCTGTGTTGGCAGGTGTTTCAAGGCAGGCGACGTGAGGGCCAACGAGTACGTCGGGCTGACGGCGCTGCACACGCTGTGGGTGCGCGAGCACAACCGAGTGGCCCGCACCCTCCGACGGCTCAACCCCCACTGGCTCGACGAGATCCTGTACCAGGAGGCGCGGAGGATCGTCATTGCACAGCTGCAGCATATCACCTATGCGGAATTCCTGCCACTGGTACTGGGCAAGGTACAGTACTGTGCTCTGAGAAATTCATGGTCAAGTCATTGAATAATAATGGAAAGAATAAAATAAGCAGTATGCAATATAGGTACACTTAATGGTTTTAAGTTAATGCAATTAGATAAAATGGTGGGAGGGATTTGATAATCCTTGCTCATTCATGTAGGTTCTCCTTTAGCTGTCCCCAGATCAACGACCAATATTCAGATTAACTACGGTACAGTAGACTCCCTCTTAACCGGCTACCTCAGGACCAGGCAGCGCCCGGATAATGAATTGGCCAGTTAAACCGATGTTCATTTAAGAATGCCAACCTACAATTTTATGTAGTCTAAATAAATATAATTATCACTTTAAATACATTACTGTAGATGATTCAAAAACACACCCGACATTTATGAAATCCACAACAAACCTAAACTAATAATAATTTTTTTTATTGTGGTCTACTGGATAGTAGGTTTAAATGCATTAACATCGGTGGCATTCACTTCCGTCCATGGTGTTACATTTTAATTGGTTTGAGAACGTCAATGTGAATAATAACGTTGAATTGAATGATGCAGTAGATAGGAAAACTACGTTTCCGGCGAAACATGGCCGGTTAAAGCAATGTTGAGATAAAAAATGGCCGGTTAAAAAGATGTTCTTTTTGTGTTAGGGTAGGCCAGTTAAAGCGGAGACCAGTTACAAGATGGCCGGTTAAGAGAGAGTCTATTGTACCTTTATCAGGTCACAAAATAAAGATCAGTTTAAATACTCTTAATTTTGAAACTAGTCCTAAAACTTCTCTAGGTTGTGAGCAGATCTCTGTTCGCATCCTTATTGATTTACTAAAATGGAAATTTAGCTCAAGTTTTGTTATCTGAATCACAAACTCAGATAGAAGAGTTGATAAACTGGTTGGATAGCTGAGTGGTTATAGAATTCGCTTTTGAATCTGGAGGTTGCTGGTTCGATCCTGAGAAGAGCTCAGAATCTATTGCACTGTGCCTTTAAATTTATTGGGAGTTAAACGGACTCTGTACATCTTGTTAAGTAAAAAATTGTGCTCCTATGGAAAAGTCACCGCTAATTAATTTATAATATATAGAATCATTACTTTTACATGTAACATAGGTAAACTACCATAAGGATGAGGGATTGTTTGATAAACACTAAACTTTACAGGATACAATGAGCACGTTTGGGATGGAGCTTGCGAGAGATGACTACTTCAAGGGGTACAACATGAACATCAACCCCGGGATCGCCAATGCAGTTGGTGCTGCTGCTCTTTACTTTTTCATTTCCCTCATGCCCAAGAAATTTGATATCTTTGATAAGGTAATATGACAACACTTTCTTTCAAAATTGATGCATTTGATCAAGCTATGATTTGACCTTGTCTATGCACTATTTATCTATGTTTTTGACAATAAAGTATTGGCATTATCTATATATTAATACGCAAGCATGTTTCATTTCCTCCTTTTTTCTCAGCTCGTGTGCATCATAGGATGAATCCGAGCATACCGTTAGAAATGTATAGTCCTGTAGATGAGCAGAATCAAATTCTAATTCACATCGGACTCCAGGGCTATGCCCCACAGGCTTTCAAAGTTCCAATGTTAATCTTATGGAGAAAGGAGAATTGAATGAATCATTAGACAGCTGTTGTAAAAACAAGTGTTAGAAAAAAAATTAGGAAAAACAGATGTTTAATCTAAAATGTTTTAAGCTTCTTTGGTCCAGATCAACCGTAATTTTGATCGAATTTCGATCAGGAGGCGATCTCTAGTTATTATTATTACTCCACTTGCTTTAATGTTAAACAATTTATTTCATTATTTTATTCATCCGTCACTATATCTTGAGATTGTTAAATATGTTGCATTTCTTCAAATTGAGCTTTTCTTGTTGCAATTAAATAAATCAGGCTGTACAGATGGCTCAGTCTGTTTATGTTTGTGACTTTGTGTGCATGAACATAGAGAGCGACGCAATACGATTCATTTAAATCATGTAATTGGTCGCATCGCTCTCTGTGTGTTTGGCTCAATCCAATTACATAGATTTGATTCAATCGTGGCGCTTCGCGTCGCTCTCTGTGTGTTTGTGCACTTTCTAAGTGGGGTGGATGGATGAAGAGGGTAGTTTCCAAAAAAATCTGACTTGAAATAACTATGTCAACTGGCATTGAGCACACGGCTGACCAATATTTTTATAGCAGCTAGTACACACAATATCATTCGTACAGACATGCCGAGCCATCTGTTGTATATCTTCACATAAAGATTATCATGATACCATAAACAAATAACACACCATCCAGAGGCTCATAATATTCTCATTGCTTTAACAACTATGGTGTCAAAGTTCATTTAGTCATAGTTTGCTCAGGGAGCTGATTGGCTGTAACCCTAACTGCCTGCTATGATTTCTATGAACTACCTTTAACTTATTTCCTCAACCTAAACATCCCTTAAAAATTCTCTATAAACCTATTTTTATTTTGATTTTTTTTTTATTTTTTTGTGTTTCTGTCTTACTACTTCAATTTGGTATAGCTTAGTATAGAAAGTTCAAAAGAACAAAAATTATTGTGTATAAATAAAGCTCAACGACTACATGTTGTTTTATGCAATAAAGAATTTGCGTTTGAATTTTACTCCACAACACAATTCAATGTCCTCATCACACTCACCCTCTCGTTAAAATACACCACAGAGTGTGTTGGTGTCTGCACTCTTCAGTAATGTATCTAATGAACATTTTCAGAGTGGCAAGAGGATAGGAGACGAGTCAATCGGTAAGACGTTCTACGCCCCGTTTGACCTGTACAAGGTGGGCGGGTTCGACTCCACCATCCGTAGTCTTCTGCAGAGCTCTGCCCAGAGCCATGACCCTCACATAAATTCCGTCTTCACAAACCACATGTTCCAGGTCACCACAGGAGGTACAGTCTACTTGTTTTCACTGCAGTATTCATGTATTTACTACTTAGGTGCAGATAATTTTGTCACAACAAATATTCTGATTCATACTAAATATATTTAAAATAATTAAAAACCGAATTATTTTTCATCACACTAAATCAATCACCTGTTAACTACCCTCACTTCTAACAACTAAAATCATGCTTTTGAGGTCTAGGGCCAAAAAATTTTTTCTCTAGAACTCATTGGTTTTGGCGTTGAAACCAATGGAAACCGATAGCTGATGTGAAGTGGTTGCCTAGCAACCGGAAAAACAAGCAGTGAATCCTGTTAGGTTAGTTAAAACTATATTTTGTTTGTTATGGGCGAATAAAAATATTTTTTCAGTTGTTTAGAATTTATTGCATTGTGTAGTGTGATTTAAAATATCGTTTGTAACTCACCCAAAAATATTTTGCCTACTCTTGATGGTTTCAAATGCTCACTTCGTCTTGAATTTGACACACGATCTCAAGGCCAGCAAAAAGCCAATTTTGACCATTATTGTTAAAAAATGACCATGTTAATGTACAACTACTAGAATTCAAATTTTGTAATCATCTATGATTGAAAATAAAGCATGTTTTTCAACAAACATCGTAGCTAGGCATTGGTGGTAGGGGCCCCTTCCAAGGGCGCAGAACACATGGGGGTGCAAATTTATCCTTGTTCAAAATTACAAGAAACCACAAAACTATGAATTCTTAACAAAAGTATAAGAGTAAAATCAACTTTTTCATAGCAATTGCATACAAAAAATATCATCGGTTGATAAAATAACTCGTTCTTTTCTAATTTTGGTGTTTTGGATGAGCGTCAGAAAAATTCTTGCCCAACCAGTTCGTAACGTTTCGGGAATTTTCCGTTGAATTGGCTGTCCCTTTGGCCGTCTGATTGCAACCGAGCATAATGATAATTATGTTTTATCATCTTTCCTGGACTATTTTTGCAATAGTCCAGGCACTAAACACGTTTAACATGCACTGAAAGTCTAACGTAATTTGACTTTTCATTATTGTTGGAGACAAGGGACAGAACTCTGGAGGCCTCCAGATTTCTGTCAATCAAGAGGGCTTCTTGTGTTTTTCTGTGTTAGAGGATTTGAATGTTTTACAGAGTTGTAAACATTTAGACAGAACTTAAGGTTTGATCCAATAAATACAGCTGATTCAACAATCGATAGTTATGGTGAGAAGAGACCACTGGCAAGTTTTCCTGTTTACCTTATATCACTCTATCTTCTCTCCGCTGTTGCCAGGAGGAGGTCTGGACCTGGCAGCGCAGGTTATCCAGCAGGGCCGGGACCACGGGCTGCCGTCGTACGCCGTCTGGCGGGAGTTCTGCGGCTTCGGCGCCACAACCACCTTCGCTCAGCTGGCAGTGCATATGGAGCCGGCTGCCGTCACCGCTCTCCAGTCTGTCTACCAGTAAGATAAGGTTTTCCTTTTATTTTCACAATTTTCTCTAAGTTTAGTGTACTGTAGAGATGTAACGGATAGTTCTTTTGGCCGGATACTGGATATCAGATATCGGGCAAGGTTCTAGGCCGAAGCGCCGAATATCCGGCTTCCGCATATCTGGCTCATGTTGTAGCCTTTAGTTTAAGGATGATTTACGGAAAGACAAGTGAGAACTTGTCCCTCAGTCCGTGGGAAAGTAGGTGGAATAAATTTTTCATTCGTTATCAGTCAATCTATATGTTTTTCCGTTTATTGTTGTTTTTTTGTTTTTTTATTAGATTGACTTTTTTATTGTTTGTCTTGACCAAAAAGAAGGCCGTTACAAGTAGTGTTCAACCACTACAGTGCCAAACAATACCCAATCCTACAGAACATTGTGAAGATATATCTCTCATCTTATTTCAGCAGTGTCTAGAGCATTGACTATGAATACACTAGTAAATTGTCTACAGTGAAAGGCTATTCTAAGAAGCAGGACTTGTATACGAAGCAAAAGCAACCGGTGAAAATACATGCTAAAAAACATGTTTTTATTCATCATAAATAGTAATTAGTTAAATATGACTATTTACTGTTTTTTCTTTTTTTAAAATTTAAAGCTCTGTAACTACAAAATTTTGCACTACAATACAATACCATTCAATGTTATTTGAAAATTATTTGAATCAAAAAGGTGTTTTTTTAAATTTCATTTACGGATTTAAGTATCCGGTATCTGGCCGAATAGTAGCAAGTATCCGGCCGGATACTGGATACTAAAAAAAAGGCAGGACAGGCTGGATACCAGATAGTAACCGGATATCCGTTACATGTCTAGTGTACTGTATACTTCGTCCGTTTTATCACGACACCTAAGGGATTAGGAGACTGTTACTCACACAGCCACAAATGCAGTCAATCCATCCGCCAGAAGATGACTCACATTGGGGCGTTATGTGGGACACTATTGTGAAAATAGCTTGTTTGACCAATATTTGTATTTAAATTAAAATGTTATAAAGATAATTACACCAAAAACAAAGTATTTACCATAAATGACAATATTTAGGGAAAATAATTTGCCTGCGATAAAAAACCGCAACTCTTATCTTACACATTAATAATGTGTTGCCTTAACCCCATTTTTCTCAGAATTTATGGCTGATTACAAATATAAAACTTTTAATATTAATTTATTTGGGGCATTTCATAGTTTTGAATTGGTGCCATTACTTGTATACCTGCAAGTGAGACGAGGGTGTTGGGTCCATGTGCTTGTGATTGTGCGTGCATGAGTCGAGGGTTCACTAATCCTGAATGTCTGATTAGACTGGACGGACTATGGATTGACCTTTTATCTGTTTAAGAATCATTATTTATTTTCAAAGAAGACACCAATATGTTGCTTATTCATTATTCGTACTTGAGGGGACCAAAAGTTTTTTGGAGAACTTACAAAGTGTTGTAGGACTTGAAACATCCCAGATAGCACATAAACGTAAAAAAGATGTGAAAATAACGTTTGCTTTTAACATTTTTGACGTTATTATTACGTCAAGAAACGGATTTATAACGTTTTTTTCACGTGATTATAACGTGCGAGTGTCACACTTTTTTACGTTAAAAAAACGTAAAAATACTACGTGAATATAACGTTTTTGTTTCACTTAATTTTTACCTTTTTAACTTATGTTTTACTGAACATTTTACAATTTTTTT
Organism: Neoaliturus tenellus; assembly: GCA_030545055.2. NCBI lineage: Eukaryota > Metazoa > Arthropoda > Insecta > Hemiptera > Cicadellidae > Neoaliturus > Neoaliturus tenellus. The sequence continues at coordinate 45,567,964 of CM061531.1, read as the reverse complement.
AAAAAAATTTGTAAATGAATGCTTTTTTTCTAACCAACACATTAAAAAAATGTAAATAAAGTCGATCAAAAATTTCTTACCTCCACCTGGATTTGAACCCTCATCCTTTCTATCACTGTCTTAGCGCCTTTACCCTCTCGGCCACTTCTGCTGTACTTCAGGTGGATTTAATTTACTAATTATACATTTAATACTCAACCTTCCTTGTACTTGAGAACAGATGGCTCGGTGTATCTGTGCTCATGGTTTTTGTTGAGTATATTTTAAAAATTGATTTTATTCGCGTTTCGTCTCAGATCAAAAACATTATTTTTGGATCTTGATGGCGGCATACCCAGATAGCACAAAAACGTTATTTTTACGTGAAAATAACGTTTTAAATTTTACTTTTAACGTTATTTTTACGTTAAAAAAAAGGTGAAAATCACGTTATTATAACGTGATTATAATGTGAAAAGCGCACTCAATTTCACGTTAAAATAACGTGAAAAAAAGACGTGAAAATGACGTTTTTGTTTCACTTAATTTTTACCTTTAAAACATTAAGTAAAAAAAAGGTAAAAAAATTTTGGTGAAAATCACGTTTTAAATTTCACGTTTTTTTTTACTTTCACATTTTTACGTTATTTTCACGTGAAAAAACGTATTATTTTTTACTTTTACGTTTTCACCTTTTTTTCACGTGAAAAAAACGTGATTTTCACATTGTGTGCTGACTGGGATATCATATGCAGAAATTTCTAGAATTGACAGTCCACAGAAGGCTAGTTTCAGTTTTTTTTTACCAAGGGCCAGAAGAAATTCAAGCTACATGTTGATGCTTAAGGTTGAATTGTCCTTTGACAGACGTTATACCCTGTTCAAAATAGAAGAGCGGTCGAAAGTCAGAATTTTATTTCCTACCATTTACTAAAAGTTAAAGTTCCAAAAATTCCAATCCAAGATTATAATAAAGTTAGATTTTCTAGGAATGTGGACCTGTATAAACATTATTTCTTTCAAAATATAAACTTTTTACAAAGTTTGGGGAAAATTGTTGAAGCAGTTTTTGAGATAAATGTGCTAACAAACAAACCTTTTTATTGTTATTATGTAGAATGAGTACCACTACCACAACATTAAATAAGATATAATTCAGGAAAGAGTTCTAGTTACAGCAGTTCAATACAAAACTGGTGGAATTTAAGTGCAATGCTTTCTTTAAGAAACCGTACCAACTTTAAATCAACTTCTATTTTTGACGGTGTAACCGTAACTGATTTCTGAAGAGAAAATTAGGGAAAAATTAAAACTAAACATGTCTGTTTCGTGTAAAACATTTCGTCATAAATTTTCTATGTAAGTCAACTTTGATTTGTCCTGGTCAACCCACATTTAATACTGATGTTCACAAATTTATTGCATATAAAATTACAGCTACAGGACATGAACCAAATTCTGATGGAGTGGCTACACATTTTGGGAAAGAGACAGGACATTTCTGAGGCAAGAAATGAGTTAACTGAGATAGCGTCAGAATTTTCCGATGGTGTCGGAAGGGGATGTGACCAGGACAGGACACGACATTTGGCGTATGAATGCTCGTCTAGTGATTCATCCGACATGGCAAATGTCTCATCCGTGTCCCGTCCTGTCATGTATAGCTTCAATAAAGAAGTGTTTTCATTTCATTTCACTACCTAAACGGAGTGTCTTGTAATCGTAATATTTTCCTCTTCCTCGCCCCAGGAATGTGACCGACATCGACCTGTTGCCGGGAGCATTATCGGAGAGGCCGCTGAACGGGTCGACGGTGGGCCCGACGCTGCACTGCCTGCTGGCCCGCCAGTTTGCGCTGCTGAGGTCTGGCGACCGCCACTGGTACGAGAGCGACGTGCCTCCGTCGTCGCTCACCAGAGAGCAGCTCAAGGCAGTGCGTGGCGGCGCGACACTGGCGCGCATCATCTGTGACAACAGCGACGACATCAGCACTGTCCAGCCACGCGCCTTCCTCACCCCAGACCCCTTCCTGTGAGCAAATACTGTTTATCAAACGCAAGGCATAATTACTATTATAGTAGATTTTTTACTAAATTTAAACAACTTTCATTTTGTGTTTTAATACAAGGGATTTATAAATAAAAATAAAAAAATAACTACGAGAGTTATAATATTATGATGAAGGAGTCTTTACACTCAATTGAATTTTTTATAAAGATTCTCTTAACTAGTATAATGGCATTTTAAATATTTTCCCCAAACAATCAGTTAATTTGATGATAAAAAATGAAGCTTACTTCAGCCTATAGAATGATTTAAATTTATTTCTCAAGGTTAAATTTTTCATTATGATATTATTCTTGACTTTAATGTGACCATTACACCATATAGTACCGTAACTTTTTTAATGTGCATTAAGTCTACTAGCTAAATCATTTTTTTACTTACATTATTAATAAAATATTTAAGAGTTCTTCAAGTTTTAGCGAATTTCCCTATAGGGAATACGCCATTACCGTAGTAAGACCTAAGCCCGGGACCACTTTACTTTTTCATTTTGAGGTCCCTAGAAGCCAAAAACACCATTAGTTCATTTTCATATATATGTATGTATATATATATGTATATATATATATGTCCGTGGTACTGATAACTTTTGAAGGGGACCTCCGATTTTGATGAAATTTGGTGTGGAGGTGTAAGATAAGGTCTATTTTCATGAGTTCGCGAACCAGCATTGTCTGGTTATGGGAACGGGGTTTTATGGGGTTTCAAAGGGATCAAAAATGGGTTTTTGGCATTTTTGGACTTCAATTTTTAAAATTCGTCAATTTTAACTGAAACCGTTTAAAAGAGCTTAAAAAAACAAACAATTTGGTATTTTGAATATTTATAATAGCATAACTGGTTACGAGACAAATCCAAAAATGTGTTTTCCAAGTTATTCTTATGGGAAATCAAGAAAACCCTATATCTTGCTTATATATTGACATAACTTAATCAAATTTAGTATGTACATTACCTATATAAGATTTAACTTATACTTGCTTACAAAACCCATATGGCAAACCTACATACTCACCCCCATAGGGTTTATGGGGAAAATAAAAAATTGCCAGAGTTTGATACAATTTTGTGTTTACGTTTATCGATTATTGATTAACTTAGATTTTCTAACAACATCCAATGGCAGAAAACCTACATACTCGATCCTATGGTGTTTTTATGGGGAAAGTAAGTAATCTGAAATTCCATTGGAAATTCGCTGAGTACGCAGGTCTGCTGCGATGGGGGTATTAATAATGAAATAGAGACCTGGTCTTCAGTAATTCTTGAATTGGGCTATGTTTTACTAAATTGATAAAACCTTGTTTATTTAGAAAAACTTGACTAGGTAATCTTTTGATGTGATCTGTTTGTATTCAGATGAATCCATACAATTATTATTCTGTTTGCTTTCAACATGGACTATAGATTAGCTCTTGTTACCGCTGTATTAAGCCTATTTTTGTATATTGTATCGATGGTTTACAGGAACTACCACATGAGCTGCAAGTCCGGGGCGATCCCGCCGCTGGACCTGCGGCCGTGGCGCGAGGTGCAGCCACAAATCCACATCTCACCCAAGCTGCTGACGGAAGTGGTCGCGCGCGCCAAGCGAGAACTCGACAACCAGTGGGAGCAGTACAGGAACAGTGAGTAACCGTCCTCACATGGATGACAATGTTGTGTGTTTAAAATTGTGTTTGGCAAAATAACATGATGCAACAATTCATTGTCAATATGACTCCATTTTTTTCTGCAATTGGACAAAAGTTTTGCCCCATTTTGTAAGGGTAGTTTCAGTCCTCCTTTGTTGTTGCCTGCGTTTGGCAACAACAGCCAACGAAAGAAACAAAATTCATCTTTAGCTGTAGTCATTAATTAATGTTATGTTATGTTGAAATAGAGTCGACATGTGGCGTGACGCGGCTGTAGTGTGCAAGCTCCCTCTTTAAACTAACAGACGAAGTAGAGGGCACATGCAGCAAGCCTAAGTCAAAAGCATCCCAGATATGCAAATGGAGGCACATGTTAAGTTTGAAGGCATGATTATAGATGAAAACATTATCTGGACCCCACTGGTCGACATTCTGAGTAAAAAGCTAAATACCAGCCTTTTCATGATAAAATAACAAATCAACTCTCTTAGTAATCTAAAAGCAGCCAAAACAGCTTATTTTTCTCTGTTTGAATCCCAAGTACGCTACCCAAGTAGCAAAACAATATTGTCTCAATATTGTCGACAATATTTTTTCAACATTGATAAATATTTGGTCAATATTGAACAATATTTTAACAATATTGTTACAATGTTTTCACGCAACAAAATACATTGTCTAAACAATATTGTGGCAATATTGTTCAACATTGTAACAATATTGTCTGACAATATTGTTCAACATTGTAACAATATTATCTGACAATATTGAGAAAATATTAGCAAAAGGAAAATAAAATATTGCTCAAAACCCCAATAGCAAAACAAATAAAAATATATATATTTTTTAATAGTTTGAACATACAGTGCTTTCAGTTGACAAATAAAAACGTTTTAAAAACATCAAAAATGGCTCGGCCACAGGTGGGATTTGAACCCGGGACCCTCAGACTACGGTGCCGCGCCCTTACCAACTACGCCACGCCGCTTCATACTGAGGGAGGATATGTTACACTATTAGGCCAGTTGATTCTCAAGTTCTCTTGTGTAAATGCATTTCCCGTGAAGGCCTATATTTATGTCGTCGCAAATACGTTAGGCCTTAACTAGGGTTTCCTTAGATAAGAATTAGAAATATTTCATGTCATAAACAAAACATTTTTGTATCATGAGGAAATATTTAACAAATTACATTTATTATATTACAATCAAATAAAAATTATATCTAACAAAGTTACTAAACCATTACTGTATTTGATTGTTTCAAACTAAAGAAAACATCACATAACCAACAAAACACGACGATTATACAACAATGCCGCTCTATAGCAACGAACCATTTGACAAAATGTCATACGGCATTATTTGGTTATACAGTATTTCAAACCGAAACAAAACATCTCATAACCAACAAAACCTAAACATATACGACATGTGGTGAAATTTTCGTGGAGATAACTTAAAGTCTAGCCTTAAGGCATTTTTTGTGTTAGTATTTTTACATTTTTTGTCGGCCCTAAAAGGGTTAACAAACAATATTTTCCAAAAAATATAAATCAATATTTTAAAAATATTGTTTCTATATTTTGACAACAATATTGTCCAAAAAATATAAATCAATATTTACACAATATTGTTTCAATATTTTGACAATAATGTTTTACAACATTGTCTCAACATTAATCAATATTTAAACAATATTGTTTCAATATTTTGACAATAATGTTTTACAACATTGTCTCAACATTAATCAATATTAAAACAATATTTTTTCAATGTTTTCTGATTATTTTCTTAACAATGTTGTCGGCAATATTAAACAATATTGTTTTAATATTGTTACAATATTGTTTTGCTACTTGGGTATGGTTTTTCTGAATGGGGTGGTAGGCCTACATCAAAAGCCAACCTCAAAAGAATTCTGACACTCCAAAAGAAATGCGTCAGGGTAATGGCTGGCCTACACCACCAGGAAAGCTACAAGGCTGCTTTCAGAGAAATCATGACAATATAGTGTCTCTGTATTCAAGAAGTGGTGGTGTACATGATTGGGCAAACAAGGCACCAGAAATGTTGAGCTATACATCCTGCCAGCAGATCACCTAAAGCTGTTTGAAACTATAAACTATCCTACATTAGCAGAAAACTCCACAACTCACTGTTTTAAGACATTGTCACTAAGAGGGGACCTAGCTGGGATCGGCAGTGAAAGCATAGCTTCTGGAAAGTCCATTCTAATCATTCTAAGACATTTTCAATGAAACTCTCATCCAGAACTGACCACAAATTCTAATTTCACACTGTAATATGACAATATTTGTAATCTTGATGATTGTAAATAAAGATGATACTGATTTAGATTTTGAATTTTTCGGCACTCATGTATGTTTTAAAGACGAGGATTGTGTTTAAAAGTAACTTGAACATTTCATGTATTTGACATTTTATGTGGACTTTTTTACTTTAAATATTTTCTTATTCTTAAAACTTGGTAGCTGGCTAAACGAGCCATACAATATATATACTTTAACTATTACTAATCCTTTTTTAAACTGAATATGAATTTTCCCATCCTCAGGTCAACCTGCAGACCCGCAAAGTCCCATCGGGACAGCTTTTGGCTTCAGTCGACCGAAACGACAATCAGCAATGTTGTCAAATGCATCCTTTCTCCTGGAGTACACTTCAGCTAACATGATTAGAAGTTTTTTACAAGGGTAAGAACTATTTTTTTAGCTTTAAGAAACTAAAGAATAAAATAGTGACGATTGATAGGGACCATATAAGTTCCTGAAATTGGCTGAAGAGGAACTGTTATTTTACACAATTTAGGAGTAGACCTACTCTTCAATGCAATTTCTTTGTAGATCCTTGAAACTGGCCTCCACTTTATGTGTGTATGAGTAAATAATAGTTTATTTTATTTCATTAAGAATTAATCTGGAATAGTGATGACAAGATCAGTACAGCCAACTAATTCTACCTATCTTAACTATAGGTAGCACATTACCTATTGGTTGGTCAATATTGTCAAGGATTAAAGATTAAGGATTTGTATGCTTATAATTAAGTTCATGTATTTCATCAAATATATCAATAATTTGAATAACTGGCTGAATTTCTGTTAAAGTTTCCAAAGTGGGTAAAAAATCTAAATGAAAGAGCAATGTCCTCCTTTGAGAGTGGGCTAATTGACATTTTTATCAATGCCTCTTTTGTTTGGTTGCGGCCAGCAAGTTGCAGGATGTGGAGTCGGGGAACGTGCGGGAGCTAGTCACAATGCTGCCCTCCATCGACATCTCTACCATCGATATCATCCCCGAGCTCGAGTGCGATGAGGTTGGTGTACACTACTGTGTAGTGATGAGCTAAAATGTCATTTTTTATGTTAGTTGTTGTTTTGTTACCTTTTATTAACGTGTTATTTAATTTATTATTTTGTAACAGTTAAGATCATTATTCCCAAAGAACGTTTCTTGTAAGTCGTTATACAATAACTGTTCTGGCTAACCATTCTTGTATAAATGTAAATACCATTCCTTTGAACGTTTCAGCTTAACTTGTTAATGAGGAACAATTTATCGACGGAATGGTAGAATGTGTGCCTTTCCGATCTGACACGGTTCGCAGATCTCGTAGTTGGCTGGCACTTAGATACCCAATTCAGATTCAAGCTTTGTTTGGACGTAGCGTTTATCCAAGTGACATTTTTGGATAACTTAACTATAATGCTGTGTAACTATAATGCTGGATACTTAACTACTAATGCTGTTAAAGTAGTTTTAACAGCTAGAATTCTCAAAATATTACAAATCTCAATAAAAAATCCCTTCTTCGAAAATAAGATTTTAAATTTCCCATAAAATTCAATAACTTTAAAGACTTGTCCATCCCTATTTTTTTTTTCTTTCAAGCAATAAGTGGTCAATAGAAGATGTGTTAACAAAATGTAGTTTCTAACAAATTACTCATTTTCTTTATCTGGTACAGGTTGATTTGCCGTGTGACCACACCCGCAAGTACAGAACTATAACAGGATGGTGCAACAACCTTCAAAACCCACACTTTGGCAAGAGCTTCCAGCCCTTCATACGTTTGTTGCCTCCGGTATATGAGGATGGTAAGAAACCACTTGCTATTTAATTGGTCTATTACATAGTTTAGTCAATGAACATAAAAAGTAAAGAGGGGCACTATGCACTATGCTTATGGACAAAATGGTATAAAAAGTTTTGATTAACTAGAAGGGCATTTCAGCTTGAGATTGTGCTCGATCCAGTAATCTTTTAGTCAGTTTACATTGTGATGTCATAGTAGCTGGTCACCTGCAAGGATCCACATGCTATTGCACAAACATGCAATTACAAATTGTACAGTTTATTGTCAAATTAAAAGTAAAAGAGTATTAAAGACTGACAGTGCTTCGGCTGTGTACGGGTTCGCTCAGGACTAGTCTTTTTTGTTATAGTATGAACACAATTGGTTCTCAAATTGAATATTAATGTCTGCCATATGCCTACATTGAAAGAAGAGTAGCATCAAATAATTGTTTAAAACAGATTTTATCTCATAGGTGGGTGTGGAAAAACAATTGTATCAAATAGACAAAATGAATCGGCTCAAAATTCTATTTAATGGAATAGAACGATACAAATGAATCAAATCGCCAGGTGAGCCGTATTGCCCATTACAGCTGATGCAATCATTACTGAAATGGCGGGTTTACGGGAGTGTCCCCGAACATTGCCAAAGAACTGCCATTCCGAATACTCTATTACTTTTAATTCGACAATAGTACTAGCCAGCTGTCAATAAAATGTTACCTACATGTAAATGTATATTAATTGATGTTTAAATTTTCAAGAGAATCAAAAGCGCTTAGGCCTACTTCAAATTAATACATCACTTTCTATTGTGTGTGGCAGGTCTGGGTAAGCCTCGGTCGCTGTCGGTGACGGGCCGCCCACTGCCCAGCCCCCGCCTGGTGTCGCGCAGTGTCCACACTGACACGTCCCGGCTGCACACGCGCTACTCCCTCATGGTCATGCAGTTCGCCCAGATCACCGACCACGATCTCACATTCACACCGGTCAACAAAGGTCAGTCAATGTTCTGCTGAAGGGAAGTCTTCAATGTTACTGGTTCTATATTTATTTTATTGAGGTATGAAACCTTTAACAAACTTGCTGAAGCTAAGGAGTAGTCCTATTGTTATGAGCTTCACCTTAGTGTTAATGATGACACAACATGTTAAGTTAAGTCGTTGGGTGCCTGCCAACTAGGCTTAAAAATTAAGCAGCATCACAGTCCAGTTTGGAGACTTCTCTGCATTTTGATTTCTTTAACCCTTCTTAGAGGCGTGCCTCTATTTGTCATCTAAGTGGACGCGGGATCGACTATTACCCTAACATAAAAAACAGTGCAAATAACCTATCATTACTTAGATTTTTTATGGTTTTTACATCTTTAACTTCTTAAAACTTGCTGTGCCATCTATATATGTAAGTAAAAATATAACAACAAAGAAACTTCAAGAAATAATAGCAATCATGGAAATTCTTTTGCAGGTTTCATCAACGATGGTATCCTCAACTGCCTGTCCTGTGACTCCATGATCACTGTGCATCCGCAGTGCTTCCCCATACCGGTACCTGAGGGAGACCCCTTCTTCCCTTCAGTCAACGACACTAACGGCGAGCCCTACTGTATACCCGCCACCCGATCCATGCCTGGACAGAGAACGTTGGGTGAGTGGTCACTGCAGTCTCCCTCCTTGTTTGGTGTCATTCAAATATTAACACAATTCTAATGTATTCAAGAGGTAGCTATAAAAATAACACTGATCTAAAGGATTACCGAACACATGATCAAGTACTAAAGTCTCTACTACTCATACACTGGGACAAACAAACAATTGTGAATAATAATAAATTGACAAGGAATCATATTTGAATTTTTAGATAATCTAGTACTTTTCATAAAAACAATACTTGCTGTTGAGTCTGTTGGGAGTAAATGTCTCTAAGAAAATTAAGTACACAGATTTTTTTCATGTCAATTGAGTTTTCATTTTTGTGATGTGTACACCAAACATATTTTAGGCATAAATTGTTTAAAGACAACCCATCAAATGTTTTAGTAGAAACTCTTTGAACCAAGTATGTTGGAGTAGCCAGAAGCCCGCAATGACTGGATGGAGGTAAAAAACTTTAATGGGAACATTGTTTAAATTCTCGGGGAAATTTTTTAAACCCACTGCAACAAATAAAGAATAGTATAACTCTGTTTACGGTGTAGTGAAATTAACCCAAAATATTATGAATAATTGTATATATTTTTTCAACTTTTGATGATGGTATTTCCCCCGTTTTCCAGGTCCCAGAGAGCAGATTAACCAGCTGACCGCATACCTGGACATGTCGTTTGTGTACGGCTCGGATGTTTGCGAGGCCCGCATGCTGCGCAGCTTCTCTGGGGGCAAGCTTAACTTCACCCGGTCTCCCACCAGGGGACGTGACCTGCTGCCGGAGATCTACGACCACATCGAGTGTCGCTCCCCCGACAAGATATGCTTCATCGCTGGTCAATCTCATTTTTAATTTTACCTTATTTAACTTCAGTGCACTATTGTCATTTCCTTGTTAGCTTAAATTATGGCTAATCCAGAGCTAACAATATAATACCAGGCAAGTTTTTAAAGTAAGTGCCGTTTTGAAATAAAAAATAAACTAGGAGAGGTTTTATAATAATTTTATTTTTACATGAAAGCCTGTACTTTAGTCTATTTTTCTATATAATTTCTCCCATTATTAAGGCACCCGTCATATCGTAGAATTAGCTTTACAATTCCATTGTCAGAGGATTCTGTCCCCTGCCTTAAGACACATTTCAATACAGCCGTTTTGACATCGTCCTCATTGTCGTGGCGAACCCGCCAAGCCCTTTCTTCAAATAAACAAGTGGTAGTCACTTGGCGCTAGATCGAAACTATAGGGAGGTTGATTGAGTTTCTCCCAACCAAATTCTCTGATCAATTCCTTGGTTCAATAAGTCACATGTGGGTGGGCACTATCGTGAAGAAAATAAAGCTGCGTCCGCACTTGCTGAACATGTTCGCCGAACAAAGTTCTTCCGAACTTTTGTTTGTTCGCTGCTAACCTTTTAGAATGTAAACCATATGGCCAGTAATTGTTCATTAGGAATGTTTGTTGATTTTTTGTGTTCGACGAACAAGTTCGCCACAAATGTTCGGCCAGTGCGGACGCGGCTTAATATTGTAAATATTGCCAGATAGGCTTTGAGTCTATAAAATATGATGAAATACTAATCTAATAATAATTAATAATTGTTATAATTAATGGAAATAAAAGTGTTTTCAAGATCAAATCAAATAAAATCAATTTAATCTTAATTGTCACAATACATTCAGACATATCACTGCTAAAAGAACTGGTGACATTGTCAAAACAAAGAAACAAAGTAACACAAAAATCAATAAGTCAATATTACAATATTTAAATATTTATTTACAATATTTACAATATTTACAAACTAACCTATATTTACACAATTCATAAGTCAGGATATAATAGAAATTCATTTACATAGTAGTTTTTTCACCCATTGGGGTGACAAGGTGTTGTACAGGAGACTTAAGATGATCATCACATTGCAGGGGACGCCAGGGCCAGTGAGCAGCCAGGGCTAGGCGCGCTGCACACCATTTTCATGAGGGAACACAACCGCATCGCAGCAGAGCTGGCGGTGATGAACCCCCACTGGGGCGACGAGGTGCTCTACCAGGAGACCCGCCGCATTATGGGTGCCATGTACCAACACGTCATCTTCTCCGAGTGGCTGCCGAGGATCTTCGGATGGGAGGGAATACGAAGGCACCAACTCACACTTCAGCATGAGGGCTACTTCACTGGTAATGGCTGCTACACTACTGGGTGATAGTATATTGTGTCTGTACCTTTTGTCAATTGATCCTATTTTATTGTAGGTGTCTAATTTAGATCTGAATGAAAATTCTATAAAACATAACAAATCTGTAACTTTTATTTGGTTAAGTATTTTTGTTAATTAATCCATTTAACTCACAAATAGGAGTGTTCACCAACATAATCCCTACTATTCCAATATTTCGCTTACTCTGGACACCTATCTTCAGAAAACATTCTTTATTTACTTAAAAACTGAGGAAACACAGATTTTGATAATACATGGATATTACGGTACAGCGATAATCCATCACATGCTTTATTGCAGTTTTGGATTGGGATTGGTAGCTATTTCAAACCGCTTTATAACTATCCACAGCGTTTTCTTCTTGTTTGATCAGCAATGAGTGCCAATATCATGACCTGATCTAATAAACAAACGCTTTAAATAGTTTCAGTATTCAAACATTTTTTAAAACCAAACAGTTTTGTTATTTTAAAATAATAGGACTCTACAGTAAAATACGTTTTTTGGGCAAATTTATTTAAACAATCAAATAATGTGAGCAGGATTATACAGGATGTCTTTTAAGTCCATCACCAAACTTCATAATATGACTAATTGGGTCTAAATAAGCAAAAAAGTTCATATATAGAGGTATGTCCTAATATGCATATGTACCCAGATATCCGCCATTTGGTTTTTTCTACTTAATAATTTTTTATTCGGTCAGGGATCGTTTCAGGAACTTCCTATTTGGTATGGACCTTTAAAATAGCCAATTAATGTTTACAGTAAAAATGATTGTTTTTCTGATTTATATTTTCAAAATGGTGGCATTTTCAATTTTAAAACTAAAATATTGTAAAACCGGTAAATTTTATAAAAACTTTACTAGCCGCAAAAAGTTCACAAATTTAATTATGTAACAAATGATACCAATTTTGTAAGGATTTGACCATAAATAACAAAGTTATTGTGATTTAATCAAAAGAGAAATGTTGATTTTTCATTATAATTAACACAAATTAAGTTTATTTTAATTGAAAAATCACAATAACTCCATTATTTGTTGTCTGAGCCTTACAAACCTGGTATCACTAGTTGAATTTGTAAATTTTTTGTGTCTTATATAATGTTGATAAAATTTACCAGTTATAAGATACTAGGTTTTCCCGCAGCTTTGTTCTGTTACTCGTCAGGTTTAGCTCATTTAATTCACTACTCTCACTCACCGTCACGCTTACCCGATGTCTGGTTTAACTTGTTCACTACGCTCACTCGCCGTCACTCTCTCCCGCTGTCAGGTTTAACTGGTTCGCTACGCTCACTCCCCGTCACGCTCTCCCGCTGTCAGGTTTAGCTCGTTCGCTTCGCTCACTCTCTGTCTCCGTATATATAATAAATCACTGAAATACGTAAAATTTCAACTTTTTCATTTCATTTGTTTCTTAGCAACCAATAACCAAAATAAAATTGATTTTCAAATTTTTTATAGAATTTTTTTTAATCTTTAGTAAAATATAATTCTTTTTGAACAAAAAGTATGTTATGTTACTTCTACTAACTTACCTCCCAGAATATGTGTAAAAAAATTCATGATGATTTTTCAAGTAGTTTTTGCGTGAAAGCGTATCAACCGGGGCAACCGGTCACATTAAATGTGACTATAAATATACTATAAATTTTATAGTATTATAAGTAAGGATTTTAGTTTTAAAATTTTAACACGTTCGCTGCTGACAGCTGCTATAGCAGTTGCCCGCCTACTAGCGCTGTGTGCTGACAACTGCTAAAGCAGTGGTGTGCTCCCTTCAAAGATATTGCTTCAGTGTGAGCCCAGCTCTTTAACGGGAAGGTTTATATCGTCCCCGCATGTTGTGCCGGTTTCGCTTGTTAATCCGTTTCCGGATCGAGAATTCCGTTAGTTTTCTCCCTATCGTTGGAGGAATGGAAATATAATTCAGCATGTTGGTTGAGTTTTGACATTTTATATGCCGCAGCGAACGTGTTAAATGACCAAAATTTTGAAAATATTAATTTAAAAAAAAATTATTTTTATTGTAGACATGGATATTAGTTTTATAAAGGTCCATGTTTATTGTGAAGCTCCTACATCAATCTGTCACTGAAATAAAACTTATTAAGTAGAAAAAACAAAATGGCAGATATCTGGGTAAATATACATATTTGGACATACCTTCATATGAACTTTTTTGCTTATTTTGACCCAATTAGCCATATTATGAAGTTTGGTGACGAACTTAAAGACACCCTGTATAAATATCGCCACATGTTTCTGATTGTTTGTGCACTACCAGTTAAATTGAAGTATTGACTGATCAGCTGTTGTTTAAAGGGTCCACACACTCTCAAACGTGCTCGCCGGCATGTGGGGCCCAACATCGGACCTGACAAATTGGTCCTTTGCGATCGAGCATATCAGTTGCAAAATGGATTTAGAAATTAGTGTAGATGTTCTTGGTGGAATTTTTAATGTAAATAACGAAAAGAAGAAATAAAATAACAACAATAAAGGTTTAAATACCTGTTGTACCGTCTAGTAATCCATTAGTAGAACTGGCTACAGCTGTTTCGGAGTCAATGCTCCATCTTCAGGCAGACACAAAAACGTAAAACTACATGACACATATATTTCCCGTGAGGGTCGTCAAAATGATAAAGTTCATAATACGAAACATCGAAACATTTAAAAACACTTGGCCAAGTTACACATCCGCCCCGCATAACGAGTAGGTCTAGACTGCGGCGCGTGTCCTTGGTTATCAGCTGGAGCCTAACCCTTATCATTCTTTTGTTGTGTACTCTGATGTCTACTGCCCGTCTCCTTTATTGTGATGGCAGTGTCATAAATTAAATTCGATTTGAAAGATACTTGGTCATTTAAAACTTTGTCAGGTTCTATTTTCGTTGCTCTATATATTTGAAATTCTTCCAAGCAGTCTAAAAGTCGTCCTTTTTTATATGGATTGAGGATTTTAAGATTATTTTGAAAATCTGTATAATTATGTTTATTGTCAATAAGGTGAGCTGCAAATGTAGATTTTATTTTTGACTGTTTGACAGAAGTGGGCGGTAAATGTTCCTTAAAACGTTTTTTGAACGATCTGGTGGTTTGGCCTATATAATATTTGGGGCAATCATTACATATTATTTTATAGACTCCAGTGCCGTCTTCTTGGTTTTTGGAAGCTTCTTTGGTGGGGCGGGGTTTTATAACTTTACCTAATTTATTATTAGTGGTGTACGATACAGACTCATTATTTCTGGCCAATTCATTCTGTACCGTGTAATTCAATGGAGTTGATCCAAACTCCATGGACACAAATTTCTTGTTGTTTAACGGATCTGTAGGAGGAGATACTGGATTGTTTAACTTATTTTTACGTTTGTTTATCATGTGATCGATCATAATACTCTTGTAACCATTTTCTACAGCAATGTGTTTTATTGTTAACACCTCTTCTTCATAATCTTCCCGACTGAGTGGAACACTCAATAGTCTGTGGATTAGGCTGTTATAGGCCGCCATTTTTTGGCTGTGGGGGTGGTGTGAGGTGTAATGTATGGTCTGGTCAGTAGTTGTGGGTTTCCTATAAATCTTAAACTTAAGTTCATTGTAACTTTTGTAAATAGTTAAATCCAGATAATTTAGTGAATTGTTTTCCTCCGTTTCCATTGTGAACTGTAATTTCCTGTGAATTTTATTTAGGTAGTTATTGAACATGCTCATTTGTCTGATATTCCCATTATATATTACAAAGGTGTCATCAACGTATCGACTATAAAATAATATTTTTGATTTAAACCTATTGTTTTCAGACCATAGGCTTTCATTTTCAATTTTGTTTAGGAAAACTTCAGCTAATATGCCGGAGAGTGGAGAGCCCATTGCGAGGCCTTCTTTTTGAAAAAAGTATGCTTCATTAAACTTAAAATAGTTCTGCTTCAGTACAGTTTTTGTTAATATTATGAGCTCGTTTATTGCCTCTTTAGATAAATTAGCATGTTTGTTGAGATTTTCTTCCAGAATATCTATGGTTTCATCAACAGGAACATTAGTATATAAATTTACTATGTCAAATGATGCTAGGAGGTGACTTTTTGTGATCTGAGTTTCGTCAAGTTTATTAATGAGATCTAAGCTATTCGTGAGAGTGTGGGAATTTTCTAGAACAATATTTTTGCTGATGATTTTTTCTAGTTTTTTTGAGATATTGTAAGCTGGGGATGGGATGAAATTGACCAGAGGTCTTACTGGCATACCGGGCTTGTGTATTTTGGGCAGGCCTCTTAGACAAGGTGCTGAGGGGTTTGTGACTTTATTATGATAAATTTCGGCTTGAGTCAATAAATGTTTACTGTTGCTAATTACTTTATTGATTTCTTTGCTAAAATTTGCATTGGGGTTTGTATCAATTTTACTGATGTTATTGTCAGTCAGAAAATTATGAACTTTGTCAATGTAATCCTGCTCATACAATATGACAACGCAGTTGCCCTTATCAGCCCTCGTTATCAGAGCCTGGTTCTGCTCGAGCTTGATTCTTATGCCCGATGCAACCTGCCAAGAAATAAAATCAACGCTTTTGGTTAAAACTTTTGTGGTTATAAGGAGAAAAGCTCATTATTTTAAATAATATTTGATCATAAAAAAATTGATTATAAGGTAATTAGTTTGACTTTTCCATATATTTACAATAATCTCTACCATATTGTATATTTTACGGAAAAATAAATTTATTTATGACAAAAATAATAATTTATCATTAAAAGTTATTTAGTGTTTAAGACTTTTTTGTACTTGGACATGTTTGTTTAACCAAAAATGTTCAGAAATTGTGGATTTGGAATTTTGTTCTATGTAATTATTATGGGAAAATCTAAATTTCAACTGCAAGTATCTTGTAAACCGGTACCGGTAGGTTTATGGGTACAAATTAAATTGTTAAGCTGTCTTAAAATTACCTGTGGAATTCAAAAAGTCATAAAAAGTGGGGTTTTGTATTTAAATTTAGTGACTTCTGGAAAGACTTCCGGTCTGGAAAGTTGACTCATGGTACAACCTGTAATTGGAATCACTGTCAATTGATAGAGCTTAACCAATTTATCTATAGTGATACAATTGGTTTCTGTTAAAAAATTATTTCTATATATTTTAAGATGGGTGTACGGATGGTCTGGGACACCCTGGATGTCTAAATGATGTGCACAACTATTTATTCTAACTAGCAGCCTAAATGTTAACAGGTTACGATCCCACCTGTGACGCTACAGTGATCAACGAGTTTTCTGCGTCCGCGTTCAGGTTCGGCCACAGTCTGCTGCGTCCGGTGTTCCGACGAGTGGATCCACTGTATCGGGAGAAGCAGCCCCCGGTCAGGCTCAGGGACCACTTCTTCAAACCGGCCGTCCTCTACCGGCCCAACATGATCGAGGAGATCATCCTCGGACTGGTGGACACTCCGATGGAGACTCTGGACAACTTCATCACAGAAGAGGTCACTAACCACTTGTTCGAGAAGGCCGGAGTCATATTCTCCGGGATGGATTTGATTTCTCTAAACATGCAGAGAGGTATGTTAAAGATTCAAGCAGTAAAGTAAAATATAAGTTTATGAAGTGTTTGATTCAACCTTAACGAAAATTACAGTGAAATTATATTGTAAAACTAAAATGAAAATTATAAATCAACAATTTGAATTTTATGATAGTACTCCGCTATCGTTCAAACTTCAACAAGGGTAGATTTCATCCAGCATAATGAATAATTATGGGGTTTTTATAGGCAATAATTCTTACTACCACTTTATACATCCCATTCCAGATGGTATTTTCCCTCACCAATAGCTTACCTCCAAATGTTCAACGGTTCCACTATTTGACTCTTCTTCCATTTTCTTCAGGCTTCTCAACCAAATTAAAAATTATTCCCATCATACGATCATTCTGGACGTCTCCTTCCTCCAAATTGGTTACGCAAATGTACTATCGTAAGCAGATATCATCCTTCATCGCATTCTTCTGCTACCCAACCCAACTAATATATTTGGATACAGCTGCCTCATTCCATGATTCCCCTTGTTGTTGTTGTTACTGATGGATAGGGCGACCAGTTGAGCAATCAAAGGTCTGCTCTAAAGGTCTAAGGTCTGCTAAAGGTTTCTATCAATGTCAAACCCTGCCTCCTTTTGACAACTGATTTACAGGCTCAAAAATCCGCTCTGTTTATTGACTGACAACATAGCAAAGACATGAACGTAAATTCATGTTCCTCAGCCAGAAAGTCCCATGTCCAGGTTAACGTCAACCCCCTCTAGTCTTCACTGTGAATGACGCATGATAGAAGGACAATTTGTCATTTTTGGCAGCCAAAGACTTACCAAATGTTATGATATCCTCGTTTGACATACCTATTTTTAAAGTTTTCTTAGGATTTAATTTCCCAAACATGTTTCTTAACTGTTTTAGTGCCAGGTGTCATTTTGTATTACCTACCCAAAACTGCCAGGTATTTCTTAAAGTAGGCCATGTCCTACAAGGGTGCCAGAGCGTTTTTGAAAATTACAGTTAAAAATATTAAAATAATAGATTTTGTGATATTTTTAAATCCATTTTGCAAAATATCAATTCTTGTATCTTCTAACTCAATGTTGTTCAATGGAAGAATAATATCTTAATACATGTTCGGTTGCTATGACGGCTAATCAATCCAAGCTACAGGACGATGAGTCAGCCACTGGTAGTTCTCCCGTCAAAGTATGGGGTCAAGTACATCATTTTCTGGCAGTTGTCGTAATCGGCTTCTTACAGCCAAAGGGTTTACATTATTTTACACCCTGTAACGTAGCCATGTGTTGTTCCTGCGCAGCTCGGGACCACGGTATCCGCGGGTACAACCACTACCGGGAGCTGTGTAACCTGACCCGGGCCCGGGACTTCCCCGACCTGCTGGGGGAGGTCCCCGCCGACCTGGTGGACGTGCTGCGCCGCGTCTACGCCCACGTGGATGACATCGACCTCTTCCCCGGCGGCATGAGTGAGCGGCCGCTGCCGGGCGGAGTGCTGGGCCCAACGTTCGCCTGCATCGTCGGCCACCAGTTCCGCCGCATACGCTCCTGTGACCGCTTCTGGTTGGTTGCTTGATTAGACTAATAACAATAAAGGAATAAAGTAAACCGCGCAAAGTTAGCCAGGCCTACTTTGATTTTTCAGAGTGTCAGACGTATACTACTGCTATAGTGGTCACATAAGTGACACTCTCATAATACATAAGAAAATAATTAGGAAATTATCAGATGCAGATCATTTAGCCCCTCTCAAGCCTCTTTTTATAAATTTAAAAATAATGGAAGTTATTAATTCATACAGGGTGAATCTCGTAAGGTGTCCTAAATGGATTACAGATAAACACTTGGTCCTATAATCTTCAAACAAAATTATTTTTCACTAAATCCACCCTAAGGAATATCGTAAAATATTTTTAACTATGTATACAGGGTATTCTAAAAAGGGATCACGTGTTCGAATCTCTGTATTTTTAAATGTAAACTTATTCAATGTTATAAATTATTTTAAAGGTCTTGTAGAAATAAAAATTTTGGTGAAAACGAAGTGAAATATCTTCAACCGTTTCAAAATGGCGGCCATTTATTTCCATAAACAATGTGCATAGAATCACTCTGATTCAAAATTTGCAATCCTTACTAACTGAGCTTTACCACAATATGTCACATGTAAGCATTATTAAAAAATAAAATTAAAAAAAAAATTTATTTTAAAAATTTGTTTTTGCTCATCACTAAAAAATTAAAATAATAAGATTTACTAAGTTACATATCATTTTAAAGGTCTTTTAATTTATAAAAACTTTCTATTTTAAACTTATTTTGTATCTCTAATATTTTTTGAGTGAATTAGCAAAATATACTATTTTGCCATTTAAATGCATGTTATTTTTTACAACACATTAGTTAAAAGGGCGTGAATCTTACAAAAATAAGACTCTAAGAGTGTTCAACAAGATATTTTCAGATTTAAACAGTTTAGCAAGAAACTCAAATAACGTACATAAATGGTTAGTGGCTACTTTTTTTCATTCATTAGAATAGTATTTTGTTTACAAAATATATAAGTGTTGGACGTGTCCACTTCTATTTATTTCTATATCAAGCTTGTTGTATTTTGTAATACAGTAATACTTTTTAATATTGACTTTAACTATTGCTTTTTATAAGCTTAATGATGGTAAAATGATTATATTATAATTGAGGATAAGCCAAGGGATACAAATGCAAATTTGACAATTTGGATTTAAGTATAGGTGTTAGCTAAGAATGCGTCAAATGTATAAGCGAACGCGTCAAAGGGGTATAAGCGAATTGCTGACAAATGCTGAGATCTAATGGAGGATATAAGTACTATTTCAAGTATCACCTGTTTTCTACATAAGACAATAGGAACAAGTGCTATTTTTACCCCTTGGCCCATTGGAAGCCTGAGCTGTTTTCCTCACAAGCCATTAGTACTAATGCTACTAGTGGAAAATGTCAATATAACACTCCGGAGTCCATCTTACTCATGACATTTGCTCGTCCAAACTGTGTGATATTTCTCTTAGGATGTTGATCTGACTTCCAGAAAGCCATCACTACTGATGAAACCCCAATAAACGGTCTCAATTACTGATCAAACTTAATAATATAGTCTATGAACAATTTCATGGGATTCAGTGTCTAATGTATAAAAAGTTACGTGGTCGAACAGAAAAAATGTATTGGCCAAGTACAATGAAACATTGGTTTTATCTATACATCAGTTTTAAATTTATCAGAAGAGTAACTTTATCAGTTTATTGTTGATAATAATATATTTTATTTATATTTTTTTTTGTATTAAAGTTTGCAAATTTAATATATTTGTGTATTTAAGTTGTAGTGATGAAGAATTTTAGTAAAAGTTTACTTAATTTTGACCTTACCAAATTTCTTTTATCACTTTTTGCAGGTACGAGAATGACGATCCCCTGACGAGGTTCACCCCCGCCCAACTGACGGAAATCAGGAAGATGTCAATTGCCAGTTATATCTGCAACAATGTGGAGGGGGCGGGGACGGTCCAGCGTCACGCGCTAGACTTGCCCGACCCATTCATGTGAGTAAAATGTTGAGAATAAGTTTAAACTTGCATGGTTGCCATGATTCATTCCCTTGATGCTCAGAATCTTTAATGAGCATCTGGAAAGATTAAAAAATACAAAAGGAGCAGATGGTTGTTATAATAACAAAAACCAAGCAGTGCTTTGTAGTTATTCATAACAAAAATGAACCTTAAATCATAACCAACCCACTGTAACCTATGATGTATCACACAACTTTGAAAGTTCCGGTCCATAGTCGGTCGCCTGTCGTCTACAGCCGTGCACGTGCTTCCAATATTTTGTTTGTGTCGTTTTAAATGTAATATGTGTTTTGTGTTTATTTTTAATCGAACTGACGCAGTGAAAGCTAAGTCAATTTTAACTAATGACATAGTTTAGTGTGCTGCGATGTGTACCCGTCGATGGAGTAATCTCCAAAACGGCTGTCGTACAAGGACATAATTTGGATCGTGTTTGACTGTAAGCAATAAGATTACATTATTATACCTCAAAAATATTTCAAAAATTAAAAAAATGAATAAATTCACCTTTTTATAGATACTTTGTCTTCAGTACAAACTATTTGTGTCCTCCCCCTAAAGATGGAATAAAATCAAATAAAATTATAAGCTGTACAGATCTTACTTTAATAATCATTTTTCAATAAATTCAATTCTGACAACCCCTTTTAGCAGGATGTGAAATAAATAAATAATTTCCTTTCCACCCCAAATTGCCTAGCTCTTAAGCCAAAAGTCAAGTCAATACATCTTTTATTTCAGAAATCATATTACAGAGATGTAGATACATAATAATACAATGTGAAATAGATCCCACATGGGCGTAGCCTGTGCATGAAATTAAGTCTTTAATACACATAAGTTTTATACACAGATGTTATGTTTTTTTATATGTTATATTTCCTTATACATAGATGTTTTTATATATTTAACAAAACTAAACAAATTAAAAGAAAACAAAAGACAGAACGGCCAAAGAAAAACCAAACGCTAATTAAAAAACAACTTAAAATACAAAAAAAAACTATTTTTAACTATTAAATTACATTTTTCAACTATTAAAAAACTAACCAATAAATTTCTGTTGCCTTCATGAGTGTCTTCAATTTCAATACACGAGAGATATTTTCACAGAGTGTTCTGGGTATTGAAATAATAGACACAGTGTAATTTTATACATATTTTATTACAATTTTGTTTGAAAATCATGTATAGTTAATAGTAGTG
Organism: Neoaliturus tenellus; assembly: GCA_030545055.2. NCBI lineage: Eukaryota > Metazoa > Arthropoda > Insecta > Hemiptera > Cicadellidae > Neoaliturus > Neoaliturus tenellus. The sequence continues at coordinate 45,545,934 of CM061531.1, read as the reverse complement.
TTAAGTCAATAGAAAAACAACAATAAACAAAACAAATACCACAAGAACATAGGTGACACACGGAACTTCCCTCTGCGAAACTACTGGCACGATTAGTGACACTGAAGCGGCCTCCAAGTCAAGCGGCTTTCAGGCTTCAACTGAATAGAAGGGGTAGAGAGGGGGTGTGTTTTAACGAGCATAATGAGGTTAGGTCGGTTCCTGGAAAGATCCTGCAACTGCCAACCGACCGACTGTGTTTGCAGGAACCCGCGAGTGCCGTGCAGCAGCATACCTACGGTGGACCTGACGGCGTGGAAGGACCGGGCAGCCTGCGCCGTCCAGAACACAGCCATCGACGTCGGCGCCACCCAGCACATCTCCCCCTGCACTACCTGCACCTGCACCAAGGAAGGGGTGAGTTAACTGAGTAAAATAAATTCATTGCAAGGGTTTTTAAATTTAGATTCTGGTAGTATTAGGTGGCCCAAAAAGAATGGTCACATTTTAAATGAATATAACTTAAGTGTTTTTCAACATAACTTCGATTTATTTACATTTATGGGTTTAATAATTAATTCAATGTAAGCCAATAGTGTTAAAAGTGGCAATGCACTAAATACTTTTTCTTAACAATTTGAATTCCTAAAAATAAACTACTTCCCCTAGAGCCTTTTGTCACGGCGTCGCATCGGGGACTCTGAAGCACTGATACATTTACACTTTTAAACTTTATTTCAAGGTTTTTTTTACCATTGAGAGTGGACACCCTGTTCATTTTACTATTCATCATTGACCCTGCAGTCCTGAATGCATTAACCTATCGCATTATCGATCTTCAATCAGGGATTTATCCATCTCTTGCAACATTAAATTTGTGCCAAATGCCACCCTGATGAAACATTGTTAGTTCTAAAAAAAAAACTGCTCCATAGTGAAAACATGATGATTTTACTGTCCTCTGAGCCATATATCAGCAAACTGGCTAAAATAGTCAAAGTAAAGAATGCTGGTGGAAGTCTCCCCTTCCTCCCCATTATTTGGTACAAACTGCACGTAAATCGGTCCAGCAAAAGTCTCAGATTAAAAGTCTATAGGATTGAAAAAGTTTACTTTTCCCCGTGTTAAATCTCCATTTATTTTTACTAGCTGTGTACCCGTTCTTCGCACGGGGTGTGTGTGCAATTTATTAAACAAATTATATAAATCCTTTTATAAATTCAATATGACAGCTTCAATCGGTTTATTCCAACGTATGAAGATATCAAGTTTTATGTTTAATAGTAACGATCCCATGAGGGTCGGTAAAGAGAGGGACTACTCTAAAGTTTTAGTGACTTCAAATATAGTTCTTATTATATACTTACTAAGTATTTAATAAGAATATACTTAGTAAATATAGTAGAAAATGTTTAATATTTGGCAATTTAATGAGTGGTTGAACTGTGCGTTATAAAAAATGTCTGCTCGTGTTCCAGCCTGTCTGCCAGTCGGTGAAGGTCTCCAACTGTTTCCAGCTGGCGCGTCAGTTCACGTCGCAGGCCGTGCTCGCCGACACGGTGTGCAAGGTGCAGTGCGCGTTCATCTTCCGCGCGCTGCAGGAGTTCTCGGAACCACTGGCGGACAACCAGCTCGGGTTCAGCTAGTGACCAGTGCGGCTCACTCTCTAGTCTTCTGTCAGTGTCATGCCATAGAATGTTGGAAAGAAGGCACGATGATCGAATGGAACCAGTACAAACAGTGAATAAACTGTCACTGGACAAAAACAGCCTTAGCCCAGGTGTCTACAGTCCATCTAAGGTTTCTACACCTTGATAAGGTAGAGCTTCTTTGGAGACTAAACAAACTTTGTAAATCAAAATAGAATTAAGGTTTATTTAGTAAGGGACTCTTATCATGCAAATTTGTAAATGAGATATGCATAATATTTTAAAAACATTATAAAGTTAAACAAAAAGGTAGTAGAAAAAAAGAAAGTTAATGTATTTATTAATAAAGAATTTCTTTTAGCAAAGAACGTTTGAAAGCATAATGAATATTCATGACTTATAAATAGTGAACCTTTAAATAAATTCAAACTGAAGTACTTACTACTTCATTAATTCATTACGCAAATATTTTAATTGCTGACTGCTTGATTGTTTTTTTTTTTTTTTGCACAAAATCCTTAGAAATGAAAAAGTTATCCATGGTAATTAGTTTACAGCAAGGATACTTATAAAATACTGATGTTTTGTGTCAATTGGATACGTATAGAATTCTATGATAAATAATGTAGTGTAATTAGACAGTGTTTCTGTCAAAATAATGCCTTCTTAAAGTATTTGATTTTATTTCTTATGAAACTAATCCATAATTTTAAAATTATAAATATTTTTATAAATTTCTGAATACCTCAAATACTGTATCCCACTCTTTACTTACTATATCTAAAATTATCTTATTACTGTAATTATTATAAACAATTAATTTCTAAACATAGCAGAAACACATTAACAGAAAATAAAAATATTGAAACTGTCTTGTGTAATGTTTTTTATAGGTCTTGGGGGTTTGGTAAAGGATTTCAGGATTCCTACCATGTTTAAATAAATACAAATCTTTTGTACATAGGGTGAGAAAATTCCTACTCCTTGTCTACATTGAGAGTGTTTATTTGATTAGTTCCACGTGTTACAAGGTGAACGTTAAGTTACACAAAACAAATTTATTGTAACAAATTCTTAGTCTATGAAGTTTTATCTGAGGTCACTTTAATTTTAGTATATTTGAAATTATTTTTTATAACTTTTTTATGTTACTGTCCCCAGTTTTTATATGTATGTACTTTATTTTTGTAAATAAAACTTTTAATAAAAAAGTATAGTCATATTTTTTTAAAGTAATATAATCACGATTACTTTTAAGTATATGTTTTTTTTCATAACTATAATATAACGATTATTTTTGGTTACTATTATCTTATACAGTATGATGAATCATTGATTGCAACTACAGGTGAATTTGAACAATCCAGAATTCTTGAAGTAAAAATCGTCTTCATTTTTTTCTATTTTGTTCTTAGCACATTCAACACATTTTATTTAAGGTTTGTATTCAATGTTTGGTATGTAAGGTTTTGGATAGTGAAACAAATTGGACTTGCCGCCTTAATTTACAGCAAATGAGAATTCCATATAAACCAAGGAATCATTATTATATAACCAATTAATCAAAATAGATTGTCAAGTACCAGGGTGAACAACTTAACTGTGCCAGTATATCCTAAACCATGAGGTATAGAGAAAACTTTAAATGGGGAACATCACATTTTTTTAAGGCAATAAAAAATATGAATTCCATTTTTTCCAATATGGCGGCCAACTTCAAAATTTCTTATGGAACATTTTATGGTGTTTTTGGAATGTCCATGTACTTTTAAGACTTCTAATCACTTCTAATTTTATTTTTTGACCGCCATATTGGATATAAGTTAATTTATGCGTAAACGTTAATTTTTATGAGTAAATATTCTTGAGACATCATTTTAAGATATTTTTATTCTTGAGTATTTTTTATTATACTGAATGGTTTCGGAGATATGGGCAGATAAAGTTTGCCCCATGTTATTCTTATGGAAGTAAAAATGAACTTTAATTACCTTTAGCTCCCTAACCGTTAGGTTTAGAGAAAATGTCAAACAATAAAAATGTCGAACATTTCAAAAACACATGTAGGGTGTTCCATAAGAAATTTTAAAGTTGGCCGCCATGTTGGAAAATGGCGGCCTTTTAGAAGAGAATGGAATTCATATTTTTTATTGACTTAAAAAATAGGTGATGTTCCCCACTTAAGTTTTCTCTAAATCTCATAGTTTAGAATATGCTAATGGTGGCACAGTAAGTTGTTCACTCCGTACAATACTAATATGGTAAATACATTGGAATTTATTATTTTTTGGTACTACACAAAGATGCATTACTTTTGAATACATACCATCTTTTTAATAATTCTAGATTTTATCAAGTAATCTCTACATCTGTCGTAAAGTATGTAAACAACTGTAAAACTTACTTTGCTAAAATCCATGTTTTCTTTCTCTCGTTTTTAAGAAATAAGTCTGAATTGGTAAATGAATCTCAACTAATGAGTGATCTATATCCTGTTGTTTCACTCAACTTCAGTCACAAACAATCAGTTAAAGTTGACAAAATTTGTACTTGAATCTTCGCTCAACCAGATGATGTTACAGGAATAAAAATAATTTAATTTGAATCAACTTACATACAATTTTCTACATTCTTATACAAATCTTTCATCTTGGGGAAAACTTACTATGCCTAAAATCTAGAATGTGAATTTTTTCAAAAGTTGTGGACCACACTGAATGCTGTGGCCTCGGAGGGTAATGAATAGATGTCTTACATTTCAAAAATTCTTCATTTCAATATGTGTGTACTTGTACTTTTAGAAAAACTAATTTGTTGTTCTAGTTCTTTTCTGTTTCACGAGTTTTTTTTCTGGAGGAGTAAAAATCACAATAAATATAAAACCAAACTGATTTTGATAATTTATTTCAATGAAACTAATAAAAAAACAGATGACACATTTATCATGTCAAATTTTCTAGTAGGTCATTGCAATTTATACTAGTTAAATGAAGTTAAGAGCTTGACTGACCGCAAGAGGTCTTAGGAAAAAGCTTGAACAAACACAAATACAAGCAAAACATTTTTTGATTTGGTCAAGTTTTTTTAAAGTAGGTAATCACAAAATTTCATGTGGCAGTTTTCACTATAGATTTTACTTTCTTAAAATTAAACAGTGAATCAAGAGAGATGTTCTTAAATCATCTCTTTCAAATTCAATATAAATAATTTTATCCACGCTCAAATTATAAATTCTTTAAAAAGGTATTTTGTGCTATAAAGTTTTGAAGAAGCGTATTGAAAAATATAACCAATAACAAGTAGAAGTATGTACCTATATGCTGAGTACAAGAGGAACATTTTGAAGTAGGCTGCCGTGTACAGCGCAGCGCAGTGACAATGGCAAGGAGTCAATATTTGCTGAACACCCTTTATTAGCGGTTTATCAATAGACTGCTGCATTATTTGCCCACTGTTATTGCCCCCCCAGGCTTTGGCTTTCTCTTTCCCTCCTCTCTCATTTTCCCACTCATTTTACGGTCCCGTTTGTTTTTACTGTTCACAGTAAAAAACTCACTGTAACTTAAGGGGATTCCCTACTGAAAATCGTAAAAAAAAAATTTTGTTTATAAATTTATTTTTTTATATTTTATTATTCTTTAATATGTCCTCTTCAAGAAAAACTATACATGTAATACCATATCAAACTTTATATACAGTATAAAAGCATATAAGTATTACATTGTCTCTGTAACGCCTATGCCCTTTGTGTATTTCAACGCGCGTTTCCCGAAAGTTAGATTTTTCCTGTTTTCAAACACAAAAATTGATATATCTCAAAAACCACTTGAGCTACAGACTTGAAATTCTTGTCAGGTATTCCTTATTAGTATATCTAAAAAGTTAGGTAGAATTATACTTATATCTGTTATATAAATTTAACAAAAAATTTTTTGTTTAAAAATATATTTAAAAAAATTATTTTTAATTTATTTTTGTCAATAACATTTTTTTGTGACTAGATACAGTTATAATTTTACCTAAATTTTTAGAAGACTATGTGCCTGACAAAATGATACCTTATTTATTAATATTAAGCGACTTGATCTTGAGATATATCGATTTTATAGTAATGCCTGAATTTTCCCATAAAACCCCATAAAAATTTGAAAAAAAATATTTTTTTTCATTTAAGATCATAAAAATGGTTGTTTCCTAAGGTTTACAACTATGAAAAAATCAATCAGAATTGATATGTACCATATTAGTAGAAATAGTATTTTCAGTAGGGAATCCCCTTAATCTCACGATAGTCACAATTTCTTCTGAGTCAAACGCAAACAGTATCAAAAGAATTTATTGACTTTTGTTACTTGAATTTTAGCTTTTAAAACAGTTAATTTGTGAATAATTTTTTAGTAATAAATAGATCTTACTTCCAACATACGTCTTATGTGGGTTTAAAAGATTTAAAGACTAGATTTAAAGATTTATGAAAGATTTATTCCATAAAAAATAAAAAGTACACGCAGCAATAAAATTGTCCTATATGCAAATTTTAACAATTTTCCCTATGTTTATCCAACTTTATCCTATGAAAATCTTGAAATTTTGGACATCATCTTCGAGTTTATCAACAGTGAAAATATCTTTTTTTGATTCTTTTTTTTTTTATTTGCTTGCTTTGTGGTAAATTTTCTATTGATTAATTTTGTAAAATTGTAATTTTATTCAAATTGTGGGCTTGTCAAGGCATTTTGTCAATTATCTGAATGAAGAGTAAAAAAAATTAACTCCACAAGACCAATGCTAATTTTTTATAATTTTAATTATAGATTACTAGCAGTTACCCGGCGCGCGTTGCTGCGCCCAAATTAAGTTATTTACAGAAATAAAGCTATTTATTAATTTTTAATATACCAAAAAAAGTCAATGGAATAGAAAGTAAGTATATTAGTTTTATGTTAGGTCAAAGGATAAACAATAGTTTTTGTCTTTTGATTTGGTGCATAAATGTAAAAATTTCCAGGCGTACCAACTCGTAAGCACACCACGTATAACTGGCCATGCCAAAAACAGACATTTTAAAAATTTAAACCCAAAATTGTCAAAGATTGCCTTTGTACATTATTAATCATAATTGTGAATGCAAGAGCACTTATGATCAAAGAGGCACGTCCATGTCAAATGTCAACCCCGGAGGCCCTAAATTAAATTTCAAGTCCAGTGGAGCGGAGTCCTAAAGTGCTTAAATACTATATTTGCAAAAACCGTTTCTTGGTGAGTACCTATGTGAGCAAAGCGGGACATCCATGTCAAATTTCAAACCCCCTAAAGTAATTTTGAAGTCTAGTGGGGCGGAGCCCTAAAATGCTTCAAAAACTATATTTGCAAAACCGTTTCTTGGTGAGTACCTATGAGCAAAGAGGCACGTCCATGTTAAATTTTAACCCTGGTCGCCCCAAAGTAGTTTTGAAGTCCGGTGGTGCAGAGCCCTAAGAAGCTTCGAAAACTATATTTGCAAAACCATTTCTTAGTGAGTTCCTATGAGTAGGGAGAATCGTCCGTCAAATTTCAACCTGGAGGTCCTCAAGTAATTTTGAAGTCCAGTGTTGCGGAGCCCTAAAGTGCTTCAAAAACTACATGTGCAAAACAGTTTCTTAGTGAATACCTCTGAGCAATGAGAATCGTCCATATCAAATTTCAACATGTAGGCTATAATTATGAGCTTCTGTGGGGCGGAGCCTTAAAGGTAATTTTCAAACCCCTTTTTTATTGAGCACATTTTTTTAAGAGGTTGGCAGACCTTTTTTGCCTTACTTTGGCCTGTCCACATACACTATTGATCTATGAGTGAATGGTATTGGACAAAGTAAGGAAGTGAGCCGCTACAGTCTACAGTACATGGTGAAAGATACTGATAAAAGTCACTGGCAGAACGCGGATTCGAACCCACGACATCGCTGCCATGGTCCCGAAGTCTGTCGCTCTAACCACTACGCCACCGACTCACCCAAATGAGCAAAGAGATCACTCCAAATTTTAACAATGCAGGTTTATTAATTCGTATTTAAATTTGGCCATACGGATAGCAATATATTGAAATTTCTAAGGCTTGTGGGGCGAAGCCCTAAAGGAATTTTGGAAAATCGTTTCTTAGTGAGCACCTAAGAGGCAAGACAAACCTGTGTTCAAAGTTTCAAGTTAATCCGTTGGGTAGTTCCTGATATTTCGTGATGAGTCAGTCAGTGTAATGAGTCAATGTAAACCTGCACCCTCAGGTTTAGCTCGTTCGGTAAGCTCACTCGTCGCAATTCTATAAAAAATCTAGTTCTCAATCATTTATATGAGAACAGCTGTTTACAAAATTAATATCCCTTTATTAAATAACTAGCATTTACCCGGCACGCGTTGCTGCGCTCAAATTAAGTTGTTTACATAAATAAAGCTATTTTAATATAACAAAAAAAAAGATAAGTTTTAAGTTTTTTAATATAACAAAAAAAGTCAATGGCATAGAAAGTAAGTATATTAATATTACTGTAAGGCCAAAGGATAAACAGGCATTTTGCAAATTTAAACCCAGAATAGTCAAAGTTTGCCTTGTATCTTATTGATCGTAATTGCAAATGCAAGAGCACCTATGAGCAAAGAGGCACGTCCATGTCAAATTTCAATTCCGGAGGCCCTAAATTAATTTTAAAGTCCAGTGGAGCACAGCCCTACTAAAAAAATTATTTGCAAAACCATTCTTGGTGAGTACCTATGAGCAAAGAGGCAAGTACAGGTGGTTGCATGAGACGTGAGACAGTGTACCAGATGCGCGAGAGCAAAAGAGGCAATTGCGCATGCGCGCCCACTCACCGCTAGAGTGCAGCACCGTCAGTAAGTTGTTAGCTCTTGTCAGTTGCCGTTCGCTAAAAACATCCTAAAAAAATTGACTCAATAATAGTCAGTGAAACATTGAATATGAATCAAGTGATTATCAATAACTGTTTATCGTTATTCTTAATTATGGTTCAGCTGTATTGTAATATTACTTTGTGGTTTTTCTAACATGTTTAATGGTTATATGCTACGGAAATCAAAGCTAGGACAATTTGGCGAATGTGCGCAGCCAGGCTAGTACACAGTTGGCTGCCCCTCCCACTCCTACTCCATACCCCTCCCAGCCCTCTTGTTCCCCTCCCCCATGCGCGGACTGTCTCATGTCTCGTGCAACGGCCTGAAAAGTCAAATTTCAACCATGGTGGCCCTAAAGTAATTTAAAGTCCAGTGGGTCGGAGCCCTAAAGTGCTTAAAAACTATATGTGCAAAACCGTTTCTTAGTGAGCACCTATGAACAAAAAGAATCATCCATATAATTTCAATCCCGGTGGCCCTAAAGTGATCTTAAAGTCCAGTGGGGCGGAGCTCTAAAGATCTTAAAAAACTATATTTGCAAAACTGTTTCTTAGTAAGCACCTTAGAATAAAGAGAATCGTCTGCCTAATTTCAACCCCGGTGGCCCTAAAGTAATTTCTAAGCCCAGTGGAGCAGAGCCCTAAAATGCTTCAAAAACTATATTTGCAAAACCGTTTCTTGGTGAATAAGTATGAGCAAAGAGGCACGTCCATGTTAAATTTCAACCCTGGTGGCCCTGAAGTAATTTTGAAGTCCAACGGGGCAGAGCCCTAAAAAGCTTCAAAAACTATATTTGCAAAATTGTTTCTTAGTGAGTACCTATGGGTAAAGAGCATCGTCCATCAAATTTCAGCCCCGGTGGCCCTAAAGTAACTTTGAAGTCCAGTGGGGTGGAGCCCTAAAGAGCTTAAAAAAAACTATATTTGCAAAACCGTTTCCTAGTGAGTACCTATTAGCAAAGAGAATCGTCCATGTCAAATTTCAGCTCAGGAGGTCCTAAAATAATTTCAATGTCCAGTGAGGCGGAGCCCTAAAGTGCTTAAAAAACTATATTTGCTAAATTGTTTCTTAGTGAGTATCTATGGGTAAAGAGCATCGTCCATCAAATTTCAACCCCGGTGGCCCTAAAGTAATTTTGAAGTCCAGTGGGGTGGAGCCCTAAAGAGCTTAAAAAACTATATTTGCAAAACCGTTTCCTAGTGAGTACCCATGAGCAAAGAGAATCGTCCATGTCAAATTTCAGCTCAGGAGGTCCTAAAGTAATTTCAATGTCCAGTGAGGCGGAGCCCTAAAGTGCTTAAAAAACTATATTTGCAAAATCGAAAAGTGCTTAAAAAACTATATTTGCAAAATCGTTTCTTAGTTGTACCTATGGGCAAAGAGAATCGTCTATTAAATTTCAACCCCGGTGGCCCTAAAGTAATTTTGAAGTCCAGTGGGGTGAGCCCTAAAGAGCTTAAAAAACTATATTTGCAAAACCTAAGGACCTATGGTGCACCTATGGACAAAGAGAATCGACTATGTCAAATTTCACCACCTGTAGGCTTTTAAGTGTAATTGTGAGCTTCCGTAGGGTGGAGCCCTAAAGACAACACAAACATCAATATTATACCTCACATCTGGTTACTTCTATGATTATAAGCATCTGCTTGAATGAAACTTTAAAATTTTCTAATTACAGCAGTTAATTTTGTAAACACTAAATTTCTAAAACCTGACACTGCACCATTGTATTCCCTCTGGGTCAGAGCCCTTTGGACAGATTTGCACCAAACTTCACACAAACCATCCTTGAATAATGCTTAATAATGCCTGAAAGTTTCATTACAATCTGTTCAGCGGTTTCGGAGTCTATAGGCAACATACATATATATATATATATATATATATATATTTATTTATATATATACATATATATTTATATATATACATATATATTTATATATATATAAATATATATACATACTTTCTCTTTTATAGATATAGATATGTTCCAATACATAAATATTGCTTCCATAAGAATAACATGGTAACTTTGAAGACGTGTGGGGCAGAGCCCTACAAAGGAATATGTATAAAAATATCCTATGTTACTTCTAGTACCTAACAGAATATGTGTACAAAGTGTCATGGTGATTAGTGATGAGTTGTTTTTGCGTTAAAGCGTAACAAACATTGACGCTTTTACACTTAAAATATTAGTAAGGATAACGAAATCTGTTTTTTACTAGCATACAGAGCTGAATATACCTATAATATTTTATTAATTTACATTATTTTGTATTTTATTATTATTTTCCCCTATATTTTTTACTATCTATTAATTTTTATACATTATTTTCCAAGTTTGAATAAAATCATTCAAGCAGTTTTCAAGATTTTTGTGCATACATACATAGAAATATACCTTACTTGTATTAAAGTATAGGATAACAAGTACAAGGGGCTGATTATTAGATGCCAATTTCCTTTCTCAGACAAATCTCTTTTGCTCTGCTCACTCCCAATTTTTCCTTTTTAAGAAAAGCTCGTTCGCTTCGCTCACTCCCCAGGCCAAAGGGTGCTACACTTCATTAAAGTTGTAATACATTGGTTTTTAACTAAATTCTGTGTTCTACACTTTGGCTTTAATTTCACGAATCACAGGAAGAAAAAATAAAATGTTTGTTTATTTTAACAGCTATCACTTAACTTTTTTCAATTTAGTAGCTATAAAAATTCCATTAGGATAACATTGGGCCTTCGAAGGGCTCTAGGACGAAAATGGATTTTCCTTGCTGTGGTACCAACACCAATCGACTTCTCGCGATCAAAACACCCATATAAAAAAATCCTTGGTCAGAAAAAAATTTTGCTAGGACAAAAAGTGCTTATTTTAGAGTAGGTATTAGATTTTCATAAAAAATGAAAAAAAATTGAATAAGAAATTAAAAGTAGATATTGTACTTGTATATCAACGTGTGTAGTTTTTATTCGTTTGTTTTTGGTGAGTATTATATAACTCCTTTTTGTACGCCTAATAATAATATTTCAAATAAGTGTTTATAAGTAATTCTCGAATTGCATAATTCTTAGTTAAAATTGTTTATATAAATATTCTGCTTTATTGAAAGTTAATGACTGAAGATCCAGGGGATGTCCTCCTGATGAGCGGGGGGGGGGGGGGGGGGGGGGGAGGACCGAGCGTGAGGGGGGCCGAGCATCGTGAGCTCGCATCAATTACAGGGACTAGCGTCACCGAGGCGGGGCTCAGCTGCCGGCGAGTGACTTGGAGATTAGAAACATTATTGCCAACCGAACAGCACAATCTGGCATTGCAGCCAACCTCCAGGGGCAAAAACCGAACGGGAATGGAAGTTCAGACACAGAATATTATATACTGTATGGATTGTTGTTTTAAGGTCAAAGGAACTGGACCTAGAAGAGTTAGCGTAAAGATTTTATTTATTTATTTATTTTATTTTATTTCCATGCTTAAATACAGTGTTACACCGATTACATTTAAGCAGTTCTTAATACTAATAAAGTCCATTGTGGGAAATTTTCACTTCTTAATAATGAAATGTTCACTGGAAAAAGACATTCAAACACTATGATCATCACTGTACACCAACAAGATCAATATAACATGCAGCTTATAAATTAATAAATGCATCTTAAGCAAATTCAACAACTAAGTCAAGTTTAACTACAACAGTAACATAATTTATAAAATAAATATATATATATCAACATGTTTGCAACAATAACAACAATTAAAACCTATCAACAATATCATGCTATCTACATTATAGTGGAACCCACTTATCTCAAGTACATTTTACTTTTGGTTTTAAATGTGGACAACGAATCACAAAAAATGTCCAAACCACTGCCCCTGTTGATGAGGAGATTGTAAGATCTCATCACCCGGTAAAGCGGCGAGGATGCATGAGCTACAGTCCTAGAATAAGGTAAAGCGAACAAAAGAGTGCTTCTGCTGTTAAAGTTAGGGACCCGGTATGTCAGGGCCGCAACACTGGCCGAGTCATCCACCTGCCCATGCACCAGTTTGTACAGGAATACCAAAGCTGACCATGACCTCCTCAGATCTAGCCTCTCAAACTCAAACAGTTCTAACAACTCATTATAAGGAACCATATATGTATAAAAATTAAAAGATTTAAAAAATAAAAATCTTAAAAATCGTTTTTGAACTTTTTCTAAGGCTGCTTGGTAAGTTATATGAATTGGGTTCCAAATAAGAGATGCACACTCCAACCTCGACCTGACGAAGGAGTTGTATAGTAAAATCAATGTTTTTACATTTTTAAAATTTGCACTCTGCCTAAAAATAAATCCCATAACTTTAAGAGCTTTTGATACACAATTGTCAACATGAAAATTGAATGATAAAGTAGAATCTAAATAAACCCCCAAGTCCTTGGCTCTATCAATTCTAGCAATTGAAATCCCATTTAAATAGTAATTACTTTCAATCCATGTTTGAGATCTTTTAAATGTGAGCAACTGACATTTTAATGTATTGAAACTCATTTTATTATCTATACTCCATTGAAAAACATTGTTGAGATCATTTTGTAACTTAATAACATCATCTTTATTCTGAATGTGTAAAAATATCTTTAAATCATCGGCAAATAATAAAGCTCTGGCTGAATTGATGTAGTTATGAAGGTCATTAATTAATATTATGAAAAGACAAGGTCCTAAATTTGAACCTTGAGGAACCCCAGATTGAACAGTGAATGTGGATGAACAATATCCATTATAAAAAACATACTGCTTCCTATTAACAATGTATGATTTGAAAAAGTTAATTAAATTTTCAGACAACCCATAAAAATGAAGTTTCTTCAACAAAATTGAATGGTCAACTTTATCAAATGCCTTCGCCAGGTCAAGAAACAATGAGTCAGTCTGAATATTCAAATCCAGACCCGAGGAGACATAGTGTGTAAAATTAATCAAGTTTGTATTGACAGATCTGCCTGGTACAAACCCATGCTGAATAGGAGACATGTATTTTGTGAAATGATTAAATAAAAATTTATGGACGATGATCTCAAAAATCTTAGCTGGGACTGACAACACCGCTACTGGCCTGTAATTTGTTACTTGTGACTCTTTTCCACTTTTAAAAATTGGGGTTACTTTAGTTATCTTCCACTTGTCAGGAAACGACTTTGAGCTAAGACTTAAATTAAAAATATAAGTTAAAGGTTTGACCAAAACATCAGAGCAGCCTTTGAATAAATACTGCGGAAGAAGATCAGGTCCGGTCGTACATTTAGTTTTAAGTTTCCTAATGGCATCCTGCACATCCCGGTGCTCAACACGCGTTAGCGCTAGGCAGTCGACCCCCTCCAGGCACGGCCCCGCCACCGCAGTCCGTGCACTCGGCTCATTAACATATTTATCATAAACAGAGCTGAAATAATCTCCAAATGCATTGGCGATCGCCACTCCGCTATCCAGCTTTGACCCATTGTGTTCCATAATTAACATTTTGTTATTATCTAATTTTCTTTTTTTAATAAAACCCCAGAACTTCTTACAATCTAAATTAATATTTTCCTCCACATTATTTGTAAAACAATCATAAGCAGCATTAATTTCCCTTTTGACTATTGTTCTTTGAGCCTTGAATCTTTCATAATTTTCTAATGAGCCGTTCTTTTTATATTTTCTGTGCAACTTCTCTTTTAACTTCAAATTAAAAATTACAGACGCATTGAACCATGAAGGATATTTTGACTGTTTTTTCTTTATTTTTGGACAGGCTTCATTAAGAACATCATAAACTGTGACATAAAAATGATCTACAGCGTCATTAATATTAGTCATAGAATACAACAGAGACCAGTCTGTATTTTGTAAACGCCGGTAAATTAAAAGGAAATCAGCTCGCTTAAAATAAAAACCAGTTTGTTCGGTCGACCTTGACCGATAAGATAACGGAGCGGCGCCCCTAACCCTCGCCACAAGCGCCGGGTGATAAGGATCCTCTACAACTAACACATCATCACATTTTTTTACATCAGTGTGACAGATATTTGAGATAACCAAATCAAGAGTTTTGTTTTGAAAATTAACAATGTTGTTTTTTAATCTAAGGTCATGAAAATTCATAAATAAAAGCAATTCCTTACAAAAATTATCACCACTAATTAAGTTGGTATTAGTACCATAAATTTGCAGATTGAAGTCACCTAATATAATCAATTGACTCTTTTTTGAAACCTTCAATTGTTGTACTCTGTCGAAAAACGCTTGGTAAAGCAAAATCCCCGACTTGGGCCTAAAATAAACAACACAAACAAATAACGACCCCCCTTTGTTGTTTAGGATTTTTACCCAAAGACATTCACATCCAGGCATGTTAATATTCAACAACTCTAATCTGTTACAAATAAACTCATCTGAAACCGCTAACAAAACACCGCCCCCACCTTGCCTTCCTGCTGCTTGTAAATCTCTGTCTTCCCGAAATACTGTATAACCAACAGGAAATAATTCAGCAGAACTAATACCTGGCTGTAAATTAGTTTCTGTCAAAGCTATAATTTTATAATTGTATTCCACCAAATTGCAGTAAAATTCATTAATTTTACTTCGCAGTCCCCTTACATTCTGATAATAAATTATATGTTCATTATTACATCCCATATTACATAGTTCCTAAATGTAAATGATAAAATAAAAAATTAAATTAAATATAGGTACTATTGATTCTTATTTGTATATAACTTACTGCAAATAATAAAAAATAAAAAATGTAAGGTAACTACAGTTTTAAAACAAAAAGTGCTTTTATTCTTTATTGCTAACAATCCATCACATGCTTTAAAAATAACATTCCTAGGCTTTATAACTTGCAATTTACTAACGTCAGTAATATAATGAATAAATAAATAATGTTAGCAATAAATTAGACATTATATATGCAATTAAATTGATTCATTAATAAACTAATATAAATAATTTTGCTTGCAACAAAGAAAACATGCAAACATAACAATAAATAACTTACTATAAAGTCCCAAAAGTGTTTTCACAGCCGTAGTAAGTCCTCTGCGGTGGCGATCTTCACAGCCGTCGAGCCGTTCTCCCGTCGAACGTATATCGAGCAGTTGGTCGTCCATACATGGTCGTAGTTTTTCTCCTTTGCCGTCTCCCTGGTGCGCTTCAGAAGGTCCCGATTGGCTGATGTCAACGACTCGTTGATGTAGATGATTAGTAGACCTATGTAAAATTCCCTCATAAAATTGGTTTCTATTTGTTTAATGTAAATTTGGTCACAGTAGTATTATATATTACTTCACTACGGCCTAAAGTGAGGTCATAAATTTGCCAAGTTTCAAAAAGAAACTTTAGACCCGTGTTATGAACTATATTTTCTTGACATATGGTTCAATTCATTCTACTAACTATACTTCGAAAAACAAGAATGTCATTTGTTTAGACCGCTTATAAATAGGCAATCCCTTTTTTATAATCAAATCCATCAGCTGATTGCTACTGGTACTGCTGCAGTTTTAAATTGTTGTTAAATCTTATGCTCGACATCAGATTATTATTTTTACCTCCCATGAGCAATAAAGAACCACTTTACCCTCTTAAAAATAACAGTTTTTGGAGCACTGTCGCGAAAGATTAGTTTTGGTTCCGTTAACACTATGTAAAACTTACTTCATACTTACAATGACAGCAGGTTTATTCATAAATATTTTTATTTCAAATTCCGTAGTTTAATCCAATAAGGAACATATTTATTTCTTGACCTACTACTAAAATATGTAGAACGTATGTAAGATCTACATCAGATGGATTTATGTTCAATTTTTTTGATTGTTATGTTCCTGATATCCCAAGATTTATTTTGTACGGTCGGTCATGTTATATGAATCGTGTCCGCCTCCAATCCTAAAAGCAACTTAATGGTTTCCATGGTTTCATCACGATTGTGTGTCATGATTTCCTCCAGACGGGAAATGTCATTGAAATTCAACTTAATTGAATGTCGACATAACATTACAAAAATATAAATCCGGAAAAGTTTAATAATTTCGTGCAGAATGGTTTTTGTTGACCAAAATTTATTTTGTTTTGTTATGCCTTACTTTAAATTAAGTTAATTTTTAACACATGTCTATTTTATAATAAAATTTGACAAATAGGCTATACCTAATTAAA
>CM061531.1:45427916-45529205 GCA_030545055.2 Neoaliturus tenellus | reverse complement strand
ACTAACATTTTAGTCCGGGGAAGTTAGCATTTCAATCTGACAAAATTAATAACAAAACAAAACCACTTGGGACGTGTTTGGCATGGTCCCCTGATCATTTTGTGAAAATTCCCAACTTTTCCCACTTTGGCATTTTCCGCCATCTTGGAAAATGGCGGCTAAAATATTTTATGATGTAAGCGTTTATTTAAAAATTAATTGTACTATAACCATGCGATGTAAAACCCCCAAATAAGATTTATTCTACTCAGAAAAAGATTTCCTACAAGAAAATGTGGTATTTAGTGGTGGTATCTTACACGCCAAGGACAATATTTGAACGTAAACCTAAAATTTGACAAAATTTTCATTTACATTTGAGAATTTTCTTAGTTTACTTAGATTGTATTGAAGGTATGAATTTTGTCCCTTGACAAAAGTTGTAGCCAATAAAATTGTGCATCTTTTCATGTATAATGTTTGCACATTACTTTTAAAACAAACACTACAAAATATTTTAAATTTTAACTTTTATGTATTTTAGCAACAGGCAACATAAAAATTAATATTTTCGCATGCAAGTACAACATTAATAACGTATTGAAACCAGTTTGGACTTATTTGGCATTATTCCCTGATCATTTTGTGAAAATTTCCATTCATTCCCACCTTGGCATTTTCCGCCATATTGGAAAATGGCGGCTAAGACATGTCATTGTGTAAGCTTTCATTTAAAAATCGATTATACGATAACAATACAGTGTAAAAACCTCAAACAAGATTTATTCTACTCACGAAAAGATTTCCTCTAAGAAAATGTGGTATTTATTGCTAGTATCTTACACGCTAGGGACAATGTTTGAACATAAACTTAAAATTTTATAGAATTTTCATGTCATATTTGCGAATTTTCCTAGTTTACTTCGATTATATTGAAGATATGAATTTCGTCCCTTTACAAAAGTTGTAGCCAATAAAGTTGTGCATCTTTTCATGTATAATGCTTGCACATTACTCATAAAACAAGAGCTAAAAAATATTTTAATTTTTAACTTTCATGTAGTTTGGAGACGGGTAAGGAACAAATTATAATTTGAGCAGGCAAATGCAACATTAATAAGTAAGTAAACCTTTATTGACGTGTTTGGCATGGTTCCCCGATAATTTGTGAAAATTCAAATTTTTTTTCTAAATGGTTATTTCCGCCATCTTGGAAAATGGTGGCTAAGTATCAGAATCATATCACGTTTTTTGTTTTAAAATTA
Source organism: Neoaliturus tenellus (assembly GCA_030545055.2). Taxonomy (NCBI): domain Eukaryota; kingdom Metazoa; phylum Arthropoda; class Insecta; order Hemiptera; family Cicadellidae; genus Neoaliturus; species Neoaliturus tenellus. The sequence goes on along the minus strand of CM061531.1, from coordinate 45,527,961 downwards.
ACTGTACATTAACCATAAGATATAAAATCCTCAAACAAGATGTAAGCCTATTGCACTCATCAAAGCGATTCGCGTAAGAAAATGTGGTCTTTATTGATGGCATATCTTTCATGCCACACTCAACATTTTAGCGTTTAGTTTCAATTTTGTAAAAATATCATTTATATTTCTATGTATTTCCAAGTTTGCTTTATTGGTATTGAACATGCAGTTTGTACTTGCACAAAATATGTAGCCCTTTAATTCGTGCATCTTTTAATATAGTTCATCAGCACATAATTAGGCCTACTGAAAGTACAAAACAAAAGAAAATTCCTAATTGGACTTTTTATATTGATTTGCGATGATATTAAAAATGAGATAAAAACTATTCAAGTACAATAATAACACAGAAAAAACACTGGGATCGTTTTGACATAGTGACCTCTCAATTTTTAAAAATTTGTTGATTTTTCCACAGTTTCACTTCTTAAAAATCAATAGAAATACATCTAAAAATAAAAAATCTTTATTGTTGTTGGACAGGTACATGACATGAAATGGGCATAGTCAGGGTGAATAAAACTACTTGTAACTAAAAATAATAAACTGCAGCCTATTAGGCTGTGTTGTTATTTAGGCCTAAAACAAGCTTGGTATACAAACCTCAAACAAGTTTCATTATAATCTCAACAGAAAAAATTCTATTCCTTGAATGAAAGTTTCAATTTTCAATTAGATTATTTATGTAATATTGTAACAGAATTGAACCAACAGAGGTTTAAGCTGGTTGTGTGGCACGTAATACTTGCCTTCAATAGACTACACCACATGTTTTTTTTTTATATATTTTTTATAGGAAATGCATTGACAAGTGCAATACATTTTTTTAAGGGTTTTACATTTCATGGTTGATGTAAAATTAATTTTAAAATATAAGTGTGATATGGCTAGGCCTACATTATTTAGCGATCATTTTCCAATATGGTTGAAATTGCCAAACATGTCAAAAAGGTTTTACTTAGTTACTAATGTTGTACTTGCCTGCTAAAATTATAATTTGTTTGTTAGCTGTCACCCAACTACATAAAAGTAAACGTTAAAAATATTTCTTAAAATATTTTAAGAGTAATATACAAATTTTATACACGGAAAGATGCACAATTTCATGGGCTACAACTTTTGTAAAGGTACAAACTTCATATTTTCAATTCAGACGAAGCCAAGAACATGTAATATAAGTAGAAGGGAATAGCCGCTCCTGGCGCAGGTCAAGGTCAGCGGTTGTAATTGGCAGGTGTGTGTTGTTGATTTGGGGGTTTTTTGGGGGGTTTGGGGAGGGGTTGGTAAGTGTGTCAAGGTCATCTGGAGGGGGTTTTAAAAAAGGTGGGGAGTGTGGGGACGAGTGGGGCGGGCGGGAGGGGATGGGGGGGTGCGGGGCTGTGGGAATTAATAATTTATTTTAGGAAAGCCAAGTAGAAGTTTTATTTGAAGTGGTGTCGAAGCGATGTTTGGCGGTGACGGTCTGGTAAATGCCGATGGTGATGGCGATGAGCAGATAGAGGCATACCAACCACAGTACGCATTTGAAGAGCTTTAACAGCCGGATCATTTCTTCCTGATTCTGTGCTTCCAATTGTATTCTGTTAATTTCGAGTTTTAATTTATCGTCTTCCAATTGTGATGTGATTGAAAAGCCGTCCATCATGTTTGTGTACAGGTTAGAGAGGAGCGGTGTAGATGGTGTAAAAGTAGGCGATGGAATGAGGAGAGCAAATAAGGGGAGGATATATATATTTAATGTAAAGTGGTGGGGAATTGAAAAAGAATATTTGTGTAGGACTAGCTTTCATCATCTGGTGTCGAATCGTGGGCGGATGAAGGACTGTTGTTTGGCATTTCTAATTCTTCAACATTATCGCTTTCCATCCTTTCACACTCTGGACAATTGTAGGTAATTTCAACAGTAATAGTAACCGTGTTGTTTGGTGTGTTTACAACATCGGTTAAAGTTTGAAAAATATCCTGTAAATCTTGTTGCGATGTTACTGCAAAAGTAGTAGTATTTTTTGCTAATCGAGGCTGGCTCATCGTTCGGCGGTAGGCAAACAAATGGTGAGCGACGGTAAGGCGGTCGCTTATATGGAAACGGGGAATAGTGGTGGGGGGAAGAAAAGAAGTGGGGGTAATCCAAAACGAGAAGCGAGAGAACTTCGGTTACCGCAGTTCGCCGCGAAACGCCGTTCGGGTAGGTTGTGGGAAGTGTATATAGAAATAAAATAATAATAGCATTAATATAGAATAGAAATACCAATCACTTTTGTAAACTAAATACTAAGTTTATTTATAATTTGAATTTGATTGTCTTGTTCCTCGCTGTTTAATTCAATAATTGTAATACCATAAGTTGGTTCTTCTTCTTCCCCTGCACTGTTGGAAGATGATGATGATGATGATGAAAATATTCTGGTAGGATCCACATATTTTACTTTGATGTTGATCCATTTCAAAGGATACCTATCCATAAGTGTGAGTAAGTTGTGAAATAGAGTTTCCATCTCATCTCTTTCGGTAATTAAATGTTCAAAAGAAATGAATCTGTCACCCATGTTGGTGTTAGTCCAAGCAATGTAGTGTAAATGAGAAGCATGTTAAAGGGTATGTAGAATATATATTGTAAATCTCAAGGTCAACCAAATGAAATTTTAAAAAAAAGCTGCAGTCAGTGACTACAGCTATACATCTGAAGCTTGAATAGGATCAGAAGACCAATCTGATCTATATTTGCACAAATGTTTGATGCATGTACAAAAGTCGTCTTTATAATATGCATCACACTTTCGGCAATTAAAAAGTCTTTCTGGGTGAAATTTGAAACATCTCTGGGGACAGCAAGTGTGGAAGTATCTTGATTTATAAATTTTGAAGGTTTGCAATTCTGGTGGTGGTAGTTGTTTTGTTTTGCATTTGCAGTAACAGGATCCGAAGAATTCACATTTTCTACAAGCTAATCCGTCTACCATCCATCTTCCTATATCGGTACATTTTTGTTCACAACAGTAGCGTGGTTTGTAGTCTTCTTTTTTCTTTTCCATGTTGACGGTTCTAAGTGGAGTTGGGAAATGAAGGTGTATAGTATAGAATAGAGAGTTTTATTAAAAGAAAAAAGTGGTGGGGGTAATTTCAAGGTCAACCAAATGGAGTTTTAAAAAAGAATGGGGTACAAATATTAAAAAGTTGCACACTTAAGATATAGGTTCGTCTTTTTTTTCTTCTTTCTCTTTTTTAATATTTACTTCATGTTCTTGTTTTTTTGCTCTAGCCATTGCGACGAGATCTTCAGTGGATAGTGGATGTACTTCTGGAAATTTTAGAATTAACTTTGGTTGGAAGCCTTCTTTAGTTAATACATCAAGATCGGAGCTCATCTCTTCTACCGTTTGATAGTCCTTTCCAAATATTTTACCATTAAATTCAATCATCATTCGGTACAGCATAGTAGTTGTAGTTGTTATCGCTGCGGTTGTCAAAAAGCAAATGATGATTTAGTCTGGGTTGAATAGCCTTTTTATAGCGAAGCCTCAAGTTGATGGAGTATTGTTATTGTAATTCAACATTAGTAGTATTTGTGGAATTTAACATTATTTTGAGTAGAAGGGCTAGATGTTGTTGCCGTTTGTGTAGAAAAGTACACTTCATCATCGCAGTAGTTTTGTTTTGAAAACATCTTCTTATTTGTAACGTAAACATCGGCATTTAAGTGATAACCGCCTGCAAGAAGTACTCGCAATTCATTAGTGAAATTGTCGAGTTGTTCAAAAGTTGTGATGGTGGAGGTATCGTATGATGCGCATTTGATTTTGAGAGACATGTTGTTGTTTAAATAATTGGACAACCAAGGGAGATGTGTACAGCACGGAAGTCAATTGTAGACTGAGGAAATCCCCTTGAAAATTACTTCATTTATATAGTTTTTGTAACTAGGTCAAGGTCATCTAAAATTATTTTTTTAAAAAGCAATATATCACCATGTGCAAAGACACATAGTGATATATTGCTTTTTATTTTTTTTTTTTATTTTTTCATCTTTATTTATTTTCAAAATAATTCACAAAGGTGTACAAAAGTATTACAAAAAATAAATTAGTTGTTGGCAGTAGGCATGACGTGAAGTGTAAGTTCCGTTGAATTGCTTCCACTTGGACCGTGGGATGCCAAGTACAGAGAGCCGGGGTGGATAAGGCGTAGATCTTCGTTTTGCAGGAGGTGCACGAAGCGCTTAGGAAGAAATGTTTGAAATTTTGGTTCATCACCGGGCGTGTAGGGCGCTTCACTCAGTGTAACGTTGATGGCGTCCCCAACACTAGTTTCCATCTTCTTAATGGTGTGGATAACATAATGTTTTTCTTCTTTTAATTCTGAACATCTTTTAGTCGGTAAGACGGTAGATTTTGAATGTTTGTTAAATTGATCGACAAGAGATTGTAAAAATGTTTGTGACGTCATCTTTACTTTTTCTTCTTCTTATTTATTGTTAATATTATTCTTAGTCTTGCGAATCTGTGTGGGAGGTGTTGACTGTTCGGAGGCTAGAGTAATACTCATGCTGGGTCATGGTTGCGTTGTCGCTTTTATATCCTTCCCACCCCCCACCATTCTGTTGTAGATATGCATTCAAACGATAAGCGTTCTTTAAAGCGCATTGGGACTGCCGATGTTTAAAGTTTTTGGTAGAGATACAAATGTTGGCAAAGTGACACTGAAAATCTCTATCCACTTGCACATTTATCACTTCATGGTTTGTAAATGCTTGTATCCAAGCGGTTTTCTCCAATCCCTTTGTGTAGATAATTTTAAATTCCTTACAGTAATGATTCATAATGTGCGGCACCATACTGTAGTGGATAAAACCTTCATCCCATCTCAGGTTGTGAAAATGTTTCATCAACCATTTGTTTGTCACTCTTGCTTTAGTAGTTAATCTGTTGAACGGTATAGGAGGTTGGAATAAATAGTGATAAACGACAGATGTGTTCATGTCTAGAATAACTAACTCTTTAATGATAAAATGTCCGTCGTTACCGCGAAACGCTTGAAATTCAATTATACCTCGTTTTACCTCCATTATTTGGTATTGGTTTGAAAATGAAACTTGTTTATTCATGACAAAGGTCGGTATGGGACTGTTTGTAAAATTATGGAGGGCGTCTTTTTATACTGCGGGTTGGTTGCTGCAAGATGCTTCTTCATTCATTTCTTGTGCTTCTTCATCTATACCGAAGTTAGTCTGATAGTTGTGCAACTGTCTCCACATATCAACTTCGTGAGGTATTCTATTGAAAATGGAAGTATCTACGGGACCGTATAGGATTGGTACATATGGTTGTCTATCCAATGTATCGGTTAAATATTCTTTTATGATTGCGCTTGAAAATATTAGTTGTTTTAGATATCTTGTGATAGGACCTGTAGCACAGCTGAGGGTGTAGAATTCATCTTTTGTAAGGTGTATTTTTATGTCATGTTTAGTTAAATCTCTAAAACGAACAATTTGTCCTCCCCGATGTTTTACTATATCGATTTCAATATTTGATTCTAGCAAACTTAATTTCGTTCTTCTTCCATATGTATTGTTACTTAAATAACATTCTAAAAGATGTATATGCTTCATAAACGATTCCCAGGAAATTTCAGAGAAAAACACCATTTTAGATCCATGATTCAAAATAATAGTTGGTGAATACTCCAATGATTTTATTACTCCGGCAGATACGCTTTTTGTCATACATGATGAGATGGGATAGTAGATTCTAAGAAATACCTCTGTTAAAATATTGGTGGAAATAATGTCATCGACTTTTCTTTTTTTAATTCCTTTTTCAACTTCCTCTTCTCTTTTCTTATGTTTAAACTTGAGGAACTCATCCATTTCTTGTTCAATTTGTTTTTCTATATCGGAACTGTTGTCGGCTATAAGCGGTGTAGTTTCTTCTTCTTCGTTAGTATTTGCATTAAGTGAACTCATTTTGCTAACGATGTTTCCCATAGGATGGTCAAACAAATAATGAAATTTCTACTTCGTTTTCCTCCTTTTATAACAATCGCCCCCACCTAAAAACCGTTTTTTATAACACATTTTTAACTATTCCAGTTAGTGGAGTGTACGTTACTATTTTGTCATGTAAAATGAGACAATATGCCGAAGTACCTTCTGGTATTTTATCTTCAAATTCCATTTCAATTTTTATATCCACACTTGACGATTTTACTGATTCATTTTGCTTTGAGCAATCGATAACGATTATTGGGGCTTTTGAATAATACTGTTCAGGTGATAACAGTGGTGTATTAGTTTTTCCATAATATGACGATTGAAATCTTGCATACATATCATATAAGATGGAATAACGCTTTTTGCTAAACATGACATTTAAATTGTCATAAGGAAAGAATTGAGAGTTTAGAAACACTTTGCAATTCTTTATATTGCAATGGTCAAATTGACCTGCGTGTGCGGTTATAACATCTTTTCGATTGGTTTGAAAACCTAGTATTATGTACCTTGCTCGTTCCAAATAAGTAGATGTTTTAACAGTCCATGTTTGTCGTTCTGTTTGAGGTAATATGGGGTATTCATGGAATTCCCAACTTCTAAAAGGCATTACAATATCACGGTCAGATTTTAACTTTCTTAACAATACGATTCTATGTTCATCGGCTAATCTTACATGAGGTACTCTCCACACGATTTTATTTAATTGTAGCTGCCATTCTAGTTTACTTTCTTCAGTGCCACTTGCTGCTAATATTAAGTCCTTGTTAGTTGAAGATCTGAGTAATACCAATTCTTGTTTGACATTTATTATTATTCTCTTGTAATCTTCAGCGAATCCCAAAAGCAATCGTAAAGGTATGTGAAAATCAAAATGACCATTGGAATTTGGTGTTATGCTGTCTTTATCGGGGGTAACCCATCCGGCGGTGACTATTGAATTCTTTTCATGGGGTGTTAATGATGTTAATCCTTTTAGTGTTGTTGTTATACCAACCTTTTTTGTTGAATCAACTGTCACTCCTGATATTTCATATCTTATTTCGTCAAAAAGATATGCCATTGGGTTATTTATAAAAGGAACAGATGAACCGGTTTTTCCATCCAATTTTAATACTTGTCCCTCAATATATAAATAACTCTCACAGGGTAATGTGTAAATATCTTGTTGTTGAATGGGAATCCTTATTTCATCATTATTGTTTAATTTTGATGAAGTGTAAGGGTTGTGTGTGTGATATTCCTTCTCCCATAGGGTTTCGTCGAACGTCGGTCCTTGAGATATATCCAGAATGTCCATCGTAATTTAGTTTTAACCCAATTTTTTGTAGGAAATGTATGTTGTCCGGTGTTAACTCGTCCAATGTTGAAGAGCTACTGAGCTCCCGGCTTTTCCGTTGTGGTTTAAATGTTAATCCCATGTTATACTTAAGTTACCGCTTTTATGTGTAACCGTATTGTAATTGTTTCTTTTCTAAAGTCAACACTATTACCGTCCTGATCTGATATGTTCAGTACGATGTCTGAAATAAAACTGGTGTTTAATGGTAGGTATATAAGGTTTTGTGGCTTCTCAACTATTTTAAAACCAGGAGCAACTGTTGGATAAAATGTATGTAAAATATGTTGGTTTACCCCATCTCTATACGATCCGTGTATAATATTGCATGTTATATCAATACTATTAACCTTTAATATTGTTACTGTGGTATCACCGGTATGAGTAGTTCCGGGATCTAAGATTTTTCTTTTCTTATCTGAAAATCCGAGTAAACTACCGATTGAATTTTCTAAACTTAAATCTATATAATATTTTGAGGTAATTTCCGCTTTTAAAGTATTGTTGTTTCCTTTTATACAGATATTTTCTTCTCCTAGCTGCTTCTGTAATAGCTGGTTTATATCATCTATTTCATATGCTCCCGTAGACAAGGTTATTATTTTTAATTCTGAATAATTTCCTTTTTCATCTTTACTTTCATAATAATGTAGTAAATTGTTTTTACCCTCTGTAATGTTGGGAATCGAATTGTACGTAGTGAAATCTAATAATGCCGCTTCCCATAATCTATCTTTAGATAGACGCAATGCTGGGAAAAGAGTACTTTTTAATGTAGATGAATTTCCGCTCAGTGACACTGTGTACGATGACATCTTAAAGCTGACTGACACTTTTTGCTAAAAACTCCAAACATAAATGTCCGCATATTTCTGTATTGTTAGGTTGTTCTCTTTTATAATTGTAAAATATATTCTTAGAGTTTCTAAAATAGTGTTGAAGTTCTTTAGGTGGTGGTAGATTGCCAAAACTGTCAAAATAATAAACGCTTTGTCCGAGTTTTTTATAGCATACCCAATGAGTTCCTGGACCATAGGAGGAATCTAAATTTACTATTCCAGTTTCATTTTTCCATATGTTTTTTGGTAATGCGTCTTTCATAAAAACTCCCCTAAAAAATGGTATCTTCAAACATTTTACATAATTTGATAATTGATGATTTGTTAAGGCTTTATTTGGAATTATCAATTGATTTTTCTTATTTAGTACACACGGTACGGTCTTAGGTATAGACCTGCTCCGTTTTTTACCATTGACCAAACGGAAGTCTTCTTTGTCTTTGTTTTACGAGTTCTACGACGTCTCTTTTTAATGTTTCCACCTCTTTTAGGAGCTCTTTTCTTTGCAGGTCTTCCTCTTCGACGTTTTCCGCCACCAAATTTTGTTTTCGCCTTCATAGCTGTAGTTACTGCCCAAGCGGCTGCTTTTTCTGCAATACTTGCGTCACTTGATTTAACTCTTTGCCAAGCTTTTTCCGCTAGCACTCTATCTGCTATTGATCTATTTGTTGAATCAGCAAACTTGGAATACGCTATATCGTGTTCTTTGCAAGCTTGATCCAATTTATTAATTCCTGGATCCCCTCTTGCTAAACGTTTTGCCAATTTAGTTCCGGGTCCGCAATATTGATAACCTCCTGGCAGATGAAATTCGTATGGTAGAGCGTCTATTGCCCGATTTACAACAGCACCAACAGGAATTCGTTTGAGAAGGGATAACGCAGCTGATGTTATACCAAGTCCTTTCTTGCCGCTGACTTGACGACGACTGAGCGGTGCGATCTTCATTATGTTGTTTTATATATAACCGGTGTGTTTACTCAACAAGATGCTTTATATAAATGAATAACTTATGCACAATTTTTATATTTAAATAATTAATTATTCAAATTAATTATATACTGATTTATGATTCTATTTTTAATCCAAGCTTCTCGTTCATCGGGTTGAATTATCACATGACTTGTTGTACTAGCTATATGATTGTGGGTATCAATAAGTAAATTGCCCACTATTCTTATTAAACAATCTAAAGTTACAGCATCTTTCGGATGTTGAGGATCGTGTAACTGCATAATACGTTTATCATTACACGTGTAAGCGGTTGAATCATTTTTTGATGTTGTTATAACTTGTCCAATAGTAGCAGCATCATTAAAATCTTCACCTGGTGAAATATTAATTATTTTCTTCATTTTAGCATCAAATTTGGTTCCATTGCGTTTATCCCAAGTTATTGTTTGTTTCACTGTAACACAATCATTTTCTTCATAACCAGGCATTATATTTTTTATTCTTCTATTATGACCTTCATATGTGCCTAATAAAGGACCGCCCGCAATTAATGTTTGTGCCATTAACGGTACATCCGAACTTTTTTGACCAAATCTTCCATTTGTTATTCTTTTACCTCCCGCATCCCATTTATCATTACTTCCTTGCATTAAATCAAATTTTTCATTTCCATGTATAAATGTATTTCCTCGCCTTAGCACAGCATCTTCATGTTTTACAAAATTTGATGTTTCCTTTTTTAATTCTTTAGATAATTGTTCCATAGTAACAGCGTCTTTTGGTTGAGAACCAAATTTTACATTTGACAATGCTTTTCCATGACAATCTATTTCATCAGCATCTTGTAAAATACAGTTGTCCTTGATGTATTTCAGGTTTACAGCATCACCGTCTTCCTTTGGGTATCCAATGTCATTTATAATAAACTTATAAAAAGAAAATCCTCGTTGAGTCTTTTCCGGTATTATAGAATGTAAATATTCTTTATTAACTGAATCTTTATCATTTTTTGGATTTGCTACATTGGTTATCCTATGATTTCCAGCATCATATGTTTGTCCATCTTTTAAATTGTTACCCCACTGCAATTTTAAAGTGTTTGAAAGTTCAGATGATAAATACTCTTTAGTAATTGCATCAGAACTGTCAGTTGGTTTACCAACATTAATTATTCTATGTGATTTAACATCGTAAGTATCCTTAAGTAATTTTAATGATGTTGAAGTAGCTTCTTTTACCGTCTTTAAATTTGCTCCATCAGTATCTTCTTCTGGATCTTTAACTAGTTTTAAACGTTTATTACTTATGTTATAGTCACCTTCAGGTGTTTGCGGCAGTCCACTTCTTTTTCTGTCTTCTCCAACTTGCACTCCTAACGCGGAGTACCGTCCAAACTTGTCGACGCTCATGTTAAAAATGATACATTATATGCTTGCCATTCTTTTATATCTGCGGACAATTATACGACGACACCTCGACTTCTGAGTTCATCAACTAGAGCTACCCATTCATTATTTAAACCTGTATGACCAGCTTCCATAGCTTCATGTAATAGTCTCATTCTGTCAACTAATTTATTAATGTCTTTGTAATAAATTACATTGGTATTGTACAGATTTTTCATTAGTCCTTTGCCAGATGTTGAAGTATCTCCTTTAATCTTTTTACTATGTTGTTCAAGAAGTGATAAATCCATAAGTGATAAAGATTTTCTTTTTAGCGGTTGTTTTACTGCTGGTGCGGTACGTAATGTTGGTAGTTTTCGTGGGGGAAACAACTTTTTTATAACAATGTTATATTTTGTTGCGCGTGAACGATTAATTATTGCATCCTTTGAGTAATTCCTTTTATGTGCATTAGTATTTTGTAAAATTTCCTTAAAAGTATTTAAATCTTTGGTCGAATATCTCAATGGTATGTTTTTAAAAATTAATTCATATAATCCTTTTGTTCCCTTATATTTATGCTCACCAATAATGATATAATCGTCTTCAGTTATTTTAAGTTTTGAATCACCTATTTTCAATTCATTCCCATCAATTCTTGCTCCGTATACGTGTGATTTACTTAAATTAGGGTTTGATTTTATATCATGTAGCATTTTCAATATATATTTTCTTCCCAGAGGTCCGTGTTGTAATATATCGCTACTCAATTGTGTTAAATTTGGAATAGATTGTTCTGCTTCAGGTATTGGCTGTTCTTCTTCCTTTTCAACAATAGGTTCTTCTTCTTTTGTTTCTTCTTGGTCACTAGCGCTTGTATATGAATCATCATTGTCTTCCTTTTTTAATGCTTGTACTTCTTGTTTAGAAACTGGTAGTAAAACATCTCCTTCGTAACGAGGTTTACTAATGGTTTCTGATATTTGTTTTAAAGGTTCTGTAATAGGTTTAAATGTAGTCTCTAAAAATTCTTCTCTTTCGCTTATACCCATCCTTAATGCACGGTTTTTAATCCTAATAGAATCACTGAGTGATTTTATTTCTTTCAATAGTTTTTCTTGATTTACCATGTTTACACTATGAAGTCTCATTCATTACTAGACACACCGCTATTCATTTAATAGATTAATACAAATTTATCTAACCCTATTCGATACCTTCCATCTTTTATAGCTTCATCTTTCATAATAACAAGAAATCCATACTTTTCAGCCCATGCTTTGCCGCACATCTCTTTAAATTTATCAAATGTCATGTCGGCATTCACATGATCGTTATATATATGTTTCAAATTTGTTTCATCCTGCTTGAATATTATCAACAAATTTGCATTATCTCTTATAAGTTGTTTTGGAATTTTACTATAGGTTTGACCAATGTAAATACTGTCAATATTATGATGTCTCCCCATTGCGAAATAACTTCTTATTGTATCATGATTCTCACATGACACATCGTCAAATATAAATATAGAAAATGGTTTAGCTTCACTTGGTTGCATAATAGTTTCACTAGCATTAAACTTGTAGAAATTTACTTCTGGCACACTTGCTAATACCTTATCTAACAACTGGTATTTAGGTTGTTGCAAAGATTTTGAGAAAATGTATATGTTATTAAAACGTAGCCCTTTTGGATTAGTTATAAGGTTAAAAACAACATTTGTTTTTCCACAATTAGAAGGGCCAGTTATTAAACATCTTATAGAGTTTGGTAGTAATTCACCATGTTTACCATGGTTTAAATTGTTATTATCCACTGTCAATTCATCTATATTATTAATATTAAATCGTTCTTTTTGCTGTACAATATCCATCTTGTTTAAAGGTTAAACACATAATGAGTTATTAAAGTATTACACCAAGTCTTTTGTAGGAATCCAAGAATCTTCACTCCTATCAAATCCCAACCAACGGACTTTAACTTTATCCTTTTTTCTTTGTAAAATTTTTTCAACAAGATATACATCACCTACTGTCGATTTTAATAATTCATGACCATAGAATCCGCCTTGAAGTAGTTCACCTTTGTTATCCTTTAAAATGTAGGTTTCTGGTATTGTCGGCTGCACTTTGTAGATTGTAAATATTTCGTTAGTCCAATTTGGTAAATATCTTTTACTAAAAACTCCTTTATATTTACTTATACGTACTTTGTCGTTAATTTTAAACTTTTTAGGTCTTAATTTTTCAATTTTAGGAGAAGTATTTTTCTTAATACGCTCCAAAACAAGCTTAGCATTATTGATATTTACTTCAATAGGTTTCATACCGATAGTGCGATGAAACTTGTTATTGTATTCTTTTATAAGTTTCGGTAATATATCGTACCACACGTACGATCCTCGTTTAGAAAATGTTTTATACATTGCTCCTTTTAATGTTCTATTGAATCGTTCAATTATGGAAGCTTTTACTTCTGAATTTGTAGAATAATGATTTATGTTATATTTTTTCATTAATGCTGTAAATTCTTTGTTAAAATATTCTTTTCCATCATCAGTTTGTAAATGTTTTATGACAAATTTATTTTTCTTTATAGCTGCTTCCATAGCTTTTGTTACACTTTTCCCAGTCTTATCATTGAGTGGTATAGCGTCAGCAAGCTTACTAAAACAATCTATAATTGCCAATATATATTTAAATCCCTTATTTAATTTACTATGCGGTATCATCTCAATGAGATCGGCTTGGTAAAGATCGTTCCTTCCTTTAATAATTGTATTTCTTCTTGGAAACTTTCTTCTTGCCGGCTTATGAAGTTCGTTTACAATTTTATCCTTTAATCCTTCCATCTTCAGATGTTGTTTGTACACCGCTTGAGAAAATACTAATCCTCAAAATGGCTTATCACCTTTTATATTATTAACAAATATGGGTCAAGGCCATATTATATTTGTGTAAAAAAGAGGGAACATGGCATTGAACTTGCCATGCTCCCTTTTTTTTACGGAAAGGAAAAGGAAACAGGTGAAAGGACGAAGAATAGGTTTTATTGGTCGATAGGAGTTAAAGAATAATGTCCAAAAGGTAGAGTGTGTATATTGTCTTCCCGGATATGTCTCTTGTCATCCTTGTAGCTGAGTCCCCACTTAGTTTGCTTGACACTGTAGACTTGATGATTAAAGCTTCTTATTGTATTAAAAGTTGCAGTTGTTTCCATGCTTTCAAATAAACATCTTTTAAAATGTTCAAACTGTACATTCTTCTTTAAATATGATGTTTTTATACCTTTTGCCTTCTTGATGTTTATTATGATGCCTACAACTTGATGTTCTTCTTTTTCACTAATGTACAATTGAAAAGAGTACAGTTTGGACATTAATGCCACAATTTCTTCCATAGGTGCACCATTTGTTTCATCTTTGAATTTTCCTAAAACCTTCTTGTTTATTCCATTGTCGTAATTGGGGTGATGTTGTGGGTAGTCAGAAAAATCAAAGTCATTTTTATAAACAAATGTGCGTAAATCTTTATACATATCATTGGTTATAATCCAATAGATGAATGCATCGGTATCCATGTATGCTATTCCAATATTATCTCTACCATAAAATTTCACCATTTTATTATAATGAAAATCATACATGTGAGTTTTTGATATGTCTAAAATGGACATTCCAACATATATGGGTCGATCCATCTTAATTGAAATTTTATTCATAGAAACGGCTACAAGGTTTTCATTATTAATTATAGAAGATGCAAAGTTTGGTTTTTGCACCAATTTCTGTAATTTTGTTGGATCAACAACCAATCTTAAGTCTTTGTGATTTCTTTTGTTTTCTAATGTTTTACCGAATATCGCATTGTTCATTAATTTAAAGAAATCTTTTTGAAAATTGGATGTTGCTGCAGTTCTTCTTCTTGTGTTGTTATCTATATAAGATTTTAACCAACAGGATTGTGAAAATTGCAGTACTTTATTAATTTTCGTAATTTTTAATCCCATCTCTAGCGCTTGCTGTACTGTCCAATAATGAGCTACATACCTAGTCTTATTGTTAAGTGTCATCATCAATTTTGGCCATCTACCAGTGGGAGATATTTCTGTTTTTGCTAATAGTGGTAGATCATAATGATGGTCGTGGAGATGTTCTGGGTATTCAAAATCAAAGTCAAAAATGTAGCCAATATCCCCATATTTAGGGATATCAGCGATGTTATTGATTGAATTTGGATCAACCCATTTAAAATTGTCATATGGAAGAGGGTTTGACATGGCCCATCCGTACAGATTATTTGCATCAAAATAACCTATAAATGTGCTAGGTTGTGATGCGTCGTAATTTGGAAGATATTTATTGTTTGCTTTTACATATCTAGTTACACTTTGGGTTAATCCTCCTCGAATACCGGATTCAATCATCAACACCATGTCTATGTCAGTTAATAGTTGAAGTTTGCATTTTGTTTCTTTTAACATAGCCTGCCATGCCAATCCGGGAGCTGTGTACGAATGAAGTGGGTCTAATCCATATGCTGTAAAACAGGTGTTTCTAAATTCTTCCATTATGTCGCAGAGTAAAGTCACATCTAATTTAACATAAAAATCTGAATATTCACCTAAGGTTCTTATTTCTAATTCATTCCATACTCTACAAGCGTGTTGATAATCCTCTTCACTGATGTCCTCTTCATGTAATTTATTCTTAAAAGCTTCTTTAGGTGGAAGTGACGTTTCTTCAAATTTTTCCAAATTGTCAATGTAATCATAAGGAAAAACGCCTTTACGAAGAACTAAATCTAATTTATCATTGTTTACAATTTTCTTTGTTTCTATTAAATCTTCTTTTCTAAGATTTTCAGAAAGTTTTGATAAGCTGCACGGCATAAACCGGTACGAATCTACAAATTGCAACTTCATATTTCCAATTTTTTTACTAAAAGTTATAAACTTTTCAGTTGTTTCTGCAAGAACATCAATTGCACCATCATCTCTCCCCAATTCTGGTATTATAAAATGACCATCATAACCGCTAAGGTTATGCAATATTACAGGAATTTTTCTGGTAATCTTATAGTTTATGTTGCATGCATTACATGCTGCACCCCTATAATATCCTGTAAGATGATCGTGATCTTTAACTTTATAGTTATTTAAAGTAAATTCATTTTTACATAGAAAACAGTAAGTAGCATTTTCATGTTGAATTTCCTCTTCTTCCTCCATTGGTATCATTGGTACTATATTATTATACAAATTTTCAACATGGCCAGCTATTTCATATAGATGATTTAAAAATGTTCTGGCAACATCTTCACCACGATACACCACGGGTTTTGATGACAATCCATATGCATTCAAATGTTCTTCAACCAATGTGGATTTAACCAATAAACAAAAACTGTTAGGCTTGTGCATTTGATATTTTATACTCTTCCTTGCTTCAATGTTTTCATCTTCAATTGGAACAAGTGTTGATTCAAAATCGGCATATATTACTATAGGAATGCGATACTGATGGAAAACTTTTTCAAACTGTAAATATGATTTATTTAATGGTGGTAGAATAATCTTAGCTTCAAAATTTTCATTACACAGTTGTTTGTGCTCCAGTAACCAATTTTGTTCTCCATTTCTAGGTTCTTTAAAACAAAAACATCTTTTACAAATTATTTTTTTATGTTTACTTCTTGATAATTGTTTATTGACAAGTTTTTCAAATGATTTTATCCATACATAGTGTGATACTTCATCCTTTGTAATTAATAACAAATCCGTATGGTCTGCAAGTTCGTTTTTTACCACTTTCAAAGGATACACCTTGTTAGAGCTGTCCAAACCAAATACATTTACAGATATTCCAGGGTTTTGTTTTTCAAATTTAGAAATATCCTTCAAGGCTACCGGATAAGACACACCTTGAAAGTTATATCTGTATCTATAGTTCTCATATTCTTCGCTGGGTCTTTGTGCATCGCGTGATATGAATTTTGATGTCATTGCATACCGGAAACATTCCGTATCATGATTTTGAACATTCACACATGATTTTGTATCTTGAATCCTTTTTGGAAGAGCTATATAACTGCTCCCCATTACCCCATACCCATGCTTGTGAACTCTAATATCCATACTTACTACACTAACTAAACTCCAACCTGATCCTCGTCCTTCATGTTCTTGGATTTTATTGATGATCTCATCAAAACATTCTTCTACTATTGAATTAATATCTGAACTACTCATGATGGTTCTGTTTTTAGTTATAAATCCTCTTGGTGACAATTCTTCTTCAACGTTTATAAACATAGCATCCAATAACAAGCCGAATTTAATAAAATTTAATCGTTTTAATTCTTCTTTTAAAAGTTTAACTACAATGGTTTTTGCTTCGGCAAGAAATTTGTCTAATTCTAAATTTTCATTTTGGATTTTGTGATGTGTTACTACTCTTCCGGGCAATGCATGAATACTTAAATTAGGTAGTGCATTAGATGGTCCCGCTGTTTCTTCTTCTTCTGCAGATGCATTTTTATTTTTATTTTGTGTTAAATTTTCATTTATATTATGATATAACTCCTTATGAATGTCTAGCAATATTTCATCTTCATAAGTTTCTAAACATATATCACAACGATGCATTTTAGTGATGTTTATCCTATGAAATTCGGCATATAAATGAAATGCATCTTTTTCATACCTCCTTTTTATGCTGTATTACCCCACCACTTTTTACCCCCACCACTATTTTTAATCTTCTTCATATGGAAATAATTGTCTTGCACAAAAAATTAATCTTCCACGTATTGATTCCAAATCTGGATCGTGACTGGATGTTGGAGTTTCATTATGAATATTTTCAAATTCCAATGATGGTGTGTATTCATTCTCTGTTAACTCCATTTCTACATCTTCACTCCCTTCATTTATTAATTCTTCTTCCATACTGTTAACACTATCTGTTTCTGAACTGTCATTATCCACATCTTCCACATCAAACTCCTCTTGTAGAATTTTACACAATATTTCTGCAATAGGTTTACTTGGATAGTCGGTGGTATCCACAGGAGCCATGTCGATTAAATGAAAGAGCTTCTTTCTCGTAGCTGCTTTTATATAAATTATTTTATTAGGTCAAGGTCAACAACACTTAAAGCGAGAATGGGGAATAGAGCACTAAGTGGTATGTTAGTCCATTACCACAAAGTGATCTATTCCCCACTCTCTAATGCAAGTCCAATTAATAACCAATTTATATTCAATATTTTTAGTAATTTTGCAGTTTCCTTTGTTTAACTTTTCTTTATTGATTGTCTTTAATCACACAGTTCATAGGTTCTTCTTTTTCTTGGTGAAACAATTGTTTACGTTCATATTCCAATTGACGTATTCTTTCATTTTTTATAGTCAACTCTATAAGAAGTTGGTTGATGTAGTCAGCAGCCATGTCGATTGTTCTGGTTCTTACTTCTCCCAATTTCACTCCTGGTATTAGCCTCTGTAGTTTATAATATTTTAGTTTTATTCTTGTTTCTCTTGCCTTTGCCATTTCTTTCATCTTCATTTTTCGAGAGTCCACATATTGTTTTTTATTCTTTTCACTTAATGAAAGATCCAAAATGATGTTTTCACTATTCATGTTGTCTTTTCTTATGTTATGTTAGTAAACGCTTGTTTAGGATAAGAATGACTCCAACCGAGCGTTGGACTTCTTTTATCTAGTTTCCCCCACTCAATTACCTTCCCCCACCATGTTTATTTAGGTCAAGGTCAAACATAATTAATGCGAGAACGGGGAATAGAGCACTAAGTGACATGTTATTCCATTGCCACAGAGTGATCTATTCCCCGCTCTCTATTCTACAACTAATTTTTTTTCCATTTATATTTTATTATTTTTTTTGTATTTTTTTTTACCCATCATTTGTTACACAGCAGGAGGTTGGTACTTCACAGGAGAGTCTCTATCAATATCATTAAATGCGTTCCATGCATAAGTAGCAGGAAGATCGTTTGGCTCCATCTGCAGAACAGGGAGTTCATTTGCTGGATTCCATACATTTAGATTTTGCAACTCTTTTAGTTTATTTTCCAATACTTCAATTTTACCCAACAGTTCTATTATGTACTTGTTTGCAGTCCTCAATGTATGTGCTCTTGTACAGCCTACGTCCAATGAAGGTACTAAAAGCTGCATTTGATACAATTCAGTTTTCTCTTTTATATGACGTTCCTTAGCTAAAATGCTCAATTCCGGATGTGTTATAGGTTTACCTTTTCTTGACAAATTCACAATCTTCTTTGACAAATTTAATGGTTTTCTTTCACTTGTTGAAGGAGTTGAATAGTCCCGAGATTCAGCCATTTTTTTCTATGATGTTCTTCTTTTAAATGGTAGTAAGCGAATAACTCCTGCTGCGTATAAACCTTGTTTTATACACAATTCCCCCACCATTTTTATTCTCCCTCTACCAAGTTCTTTAAACATAAAACCAAACTTCTAATTCCGCGTTAACATTGTTGTCTTTTAAAAATTTAACAAAGTCCGAGCTGGAAGTTGACATATCTCTATTTCTTAAATAGTCTCTTACTATGTCTTCATCCCCTTCCTCTAAAATGTAACAAAATACCTTCATTAGAGTTCCATTATCTTGTTTTGAATGAATAAAATTTGAAACTGTTGTCCACTCCTCTTCAACTATTTTAAAGCTTGTCACTTCTAGTTCAAAATTCATTTTTTTTTTTTTTTACTAAATTACAAGTTACTTTTTCAAACAATATTACAAGACTAAAGAAATTGGTGAACATCGAGCAACATATATAACCAATACCCCCCACTTCTATTTTCCCCCACCATTCAATAAATTTCCCCACCATAGTGTTACATTAAACAGTTTTTTTTTTTTTTTTTTAATATGATCTACATCTAATAAATCTAAATAACAGTTGTGCACAGATTGTACATTTTTCATTCATGATTTCAAACCTTATTAGTGGTGCCTTAACACGATGGTCTACATATCCTCCTTCAAGATCAAATTCATCCCAATCATCTATAGCTGCTCGTGCACAATCTTGACAAAGAGTCGTCCCATCTGCAAATTTATAAGCAACAATAATGCCAAACCCATAATTTTGTCTTCGGTATTCATGAATAGCTTCTCTAATGCTGTTTGGAATAACACATTCTCCTGATCTTATTATATGGTTAAATAAAAAACCATCACAAATAATTTTCCTCAAGCAAAGTTCAAATAGAGTATCCACCATGTTTTATAAAAGAGATTAATATTTCAACTGAAGTGTTTACACATGTTTCATCCGTCTTAAATACTTTATCCCCACCATATTTTATATATGTCAAGGTCAAATTATATTAATGCGAGAACGGGGAATAGAGCACTAAGTGACATGTTATTCCATTGCCACAAAGTGATCTATTCCCCGCTCTCTATTCTAAATCTAATTTTTTTAATATTTTTTTTTATTTTATTAATTTTTTTATTATTTTTGTTTTTTATAAGTTTATACAGATGTTTAAACTTCTTTCTTCAAATTCCCAATATTTCATTTCCTTCTTCTGCACCCTCTTCAACTACGACTTCATTATTTCCATTTTTCAAAAGCAATAGTTCATTTTTCAATTTCTTCATTTCATCTTCTAATTTTGTAATTTTACACTCTCTATCTTCCAATAATAATTTCAAATACTTAATATAACTACCAGCCGCATGTACAGTCTTTACTCTGTTTTCTCCAAGATGCATACCTGGGATTTGGATTTGTAGCCTATAATACTCCATATTAATATTAGACTGAATTTGTCTTGCTTGTTCGCTTTTCTTCCTTCTAGCTTCAGCTTCTTCATGAGATGCAGCCAAATCAGATAAAATTGGACGATACATTGTTGGTGAATGATTTTACAAGAGTGAGAGACTATCCGGTTAAACAACACATTTATTTACTTTCCCCCACCACTATCCCCAGTAGGCCAAAAATGTTGAATACATATTTCAATAGTTACACTGGCACCATTTTCAACTAAAAATTTATAAAGAAAATATGGATACTCACTGGGTTTAATATTCATATTGTCCATCATAAAGTTAAACGCCAATCTTTCCGAATATTCATTGTGATATTTTTCAGTGACACCAATTAACATTCCTTGTTTTTGAAATTTAAAACCAATGTCTGGAATTTTTTTACAATCCTCCATGTCTAAAAGTG
This sequence comes from Neoaliturus tenellus, assembly GCA_030545055.2. NCBI lineage: Eukaryota > Metazoa > Arthropoda > Insecta > Hemiptera > Cicadellidae > Neoaliturus > Neoaliturus tenellus. The sequence goes on along the minus strand of CM061531.1, from coordinate 45,507,177 downwards.
GGAAATAATATGTAAAGGAATTTACCGGTGGAACCCAGGGTTCTTCCTTACAAAAAGCTTTAAACATTGCTTCTCGGTCCTCCATTATGAAATGATTTTTAAACTGTTTTCTTTCCTGCTTAAATAATCAACCCCCCACCATTTTATTCAGATTCTTCTTCTTCAGATTCGGTTAACTCTTCCGGTTGATGCATCATTGATATATTTCCAGTTTCATTAGTTGTTTCTTGGTTTAAATTTATAAATTCTTCTACTATTTCTTCTATTAACTCTCCAAATGTAACATTCATCTCTTGTTCTAGTTCTTCTTGTTCTTGTATCTGACGATGTGTAATAATTTCAGTAATGTATATAAAGGTAGTAGCTCTTGGAGACATAGTTTAATAAAGTGTATGACTTTACTAACAACACAGCATATAATGAATAAAAAACCTGATCAACTCTTGCTTTTATAGCAAATATGGGGAAGGGGAAAGAAAGGGGGGGGGGGGATCAGTAAGAAAAACACCAACATATCATTAGTCCGATTCAGAGTCTGAAGATTGTATAGGGGATATCAATGTATCAATTGACGAATCTAAAATGAATGTTTCAATTGCTTCTTTAACAATTTCTTCATCACTATCATTTATTAGCTCTTCAAATATTTCTTGTTCAAAGGACGAAATTTCTTCTTCCAATATAGAATCAGCCAGACTATTATTCAATTCTTCTTCCGAACCTTCATTTGTCTCTTCTATCCAAGTTATATTTTCATTTGTATTAAACTGATTTTTTACTTCAAAATAATTTAAAAAAGGTGTATCCTTAAAAACCATTATTAACCTTTTCTCTTCACACCAAAGTAATATCTTATAACAAAGTGATACTGAGTATGAAGTTGCTGTCTTATATATATATTCTATTTTCCCCCACTATATTTCATATAGTTAAACATTTGTAACATAGTATAATTACTCTTCTTTATCAAGCTTATAATACATTGCGGCTACTTCCAACTGAAACTCCATTTCTTCTACAAAATTACGTAATTGCACCATCCAAGGAAATAAATTATTTAAATTTTCAATTCTGACTGTACATGAACACAATAATTTGTAATCACCTCGACGATATACAAGCACTTTAACCCCTACACCCATATCTTTCAAAATTGTTTCTTCAATCTTTCTATGTAATCCATATAATAGTGGCCAAAGTTCTGTATGTTTAGCAAAGAATGAATCCAATCTTTTGGACATGTTCACTATATAGCAACTGGTTAAGTTCTGATCAAATATGTGAGCTGCGGACTTTTATAATGCAACTAATAGAAGGCAGGAGGGGGGGGGGGGTGTCAAGTTCAAGGTCAAAGTCAACAAACTTTAACTTATGTAGTAACCAATAACTATTAACTCTCACACATGAGTTAAAAAACTCATATGCTTAATTGGTGTATTAGGTAGCTCTGAAAAGAGCCTTTTTGGGTTTAAAAAACCCTGCTTATCTTAAACAAATATTAAACCAATTATTGTACTCCTCATTTCCCCTAAAATCCTCAAACAACTCCGCCCATTGCCAAATGTATTCGGCATTGTCTGCAGTCACATACAAAATTGGGCTACCAAGAAACAACACTGGTGATATAATTACTATTGTTCTGCCCAACTGCAACCAGTCCAATGCTTCCCACATGTATGGGTCAAGACTTTCTTCCAGGTCCAAAGTTACACAACGCAAATATTCAAATATCAATTGTTCATCTTCCTCAACTTCTTCCATTTCCTCTTGCTCAGATTCATCTTCCTCAACTTCTTCCATTTCCTCTAGCTCAGATTCATCTTCCTCCACTTCTTCCATTTTCTTTAGCTCAAATCGCCTGTTGTAAAAGTTTGAACCATCCAGCGGAGCCATGTTCACTGTACACCAGGTTAGCGGCCAATATCCCATACCCAGTTGCATAGTGGCTACTTATATAAAGCAAGAGAAAGTTGAGGAAGGGGAAAGGGAAGGGTGAGGGGGGGGGGGTTATTTTTATTTATTTGAGGGGGGGGGGGTAAAGTTCAAGGTCAAGGTCATGTGAAAGTAGGTCATGGGACTTAGAGTGACCAAAAAATAATGGGAGAGAAACGCAGCGCACTGTTATATAGCGCTGGTTTCTCTCCCATTATTTTTCTAACAAAATTTGGAAAAAGCTAATTCTTATCACTCTTTACTACGACCCCAGCGAGTCCAACCATCCGCACCTTTGTAGAGATAGTCTTTCGCATCAAGTGTTTTGATCGCTTTTTGGTTTCTCATAGGTACAGAGAGCTTAATTACCCATTTGTAGCCGTTACACCCTATTATAATTCTATTGCTCTTTTCTGTTCTACTTACAAAAAAGTACCTTAAACCTTCTCGCAATCTCTTCAACTTAGTAGCGGGGTAGGACTTGCTGGAAATCACAGTCGGTTGTGGCACAGCAATATGTTTTACAAGATGTACACGGCAATACTTTTCATTAAAAACACATTTCCTACCACAGACCGATCCTTTTTTAGAACCCCTAAGCAGCTTCTCAGTGCATTTACGAGGATTTTTAAATGCCCTGCGACGCTCTGCTTTTAATAATTGAAAACGCTCTGAAGGAGCAATTTTGAAAAAAGACTTTTTAACTTTAGAACTAGGAATGATAGGATTAATGGACTTTGGTTCAGGAATTGGTGTTATTAGTGGTGGTAATGAGGTGAAATTATGAATAGATTCTAGAATTGAAGGAGTATCAGAACGAACAGGAAGCTCCATCTGTGGTGACGTTGTAGGTGTAGGTTGGGGTTGTAGTGGTGGAGTTGCCGTAGGGTGTGTTGGTGATGGAGGTGGAGAAAAAATACTCCCAAGAACCGCCATGGCTTGTAGAAGAATATTTCCCGGAGCAGTTGTAGCAGATGTAGATGGTGGTGTATCCATCTGCCGCAGCATCGACTCCGGGACGTTCTTCAACTTCAGTCTCTTTGCCGGTTTCTTGTTAGCAGCTGGTATGTTCATAGTAGGAGCAGGCACAGAAGTGGCAGCAGGAGCAGCAGGCGTAGTGATAGTAGTAGCAGAAGTTGTTGATAGAGACATGGTTCTGAAGTGGCAGCGTTAGCGGCTGGAATCAGAATAAACAGACATGTTAGCTAGCCCCGCTTATATAGGGATGCTGAGTGAAAGTGACCTCGGGGGGGGGGGGGGGCTAATTGTAATTTTGGGGGGGGGGGGGGTTAATTACTTTAATTTAGGTCAAGGTCACCAAAAAATAATAATGATCCAAAGTGATGGAGGCGGCCACGGCCGTCTCCACCACTCTGTATTCCTCAAACACTCCCAATCCCAACCCCATAGTTACGTCTTGCAAGGGATCCCAATTTTTTGCCCGCACGCACGTGGCGATCCAGTTTGGTGGGCTGTGATACGGGCGGTCGGCCTCGGGCCTGGGCACTGGACCTGACCATTCCAATTGTACAATAGGGAATCTGGAACAGTTAATGCAAAACGCAACTCTAACCTCCCACCCTTAATCTAAACCCACCCAAATATAATTATTTCCTAACAAAAAATTAAAAATTTAAAAAAAATAAAAATATGCGCTGCCTATGGCACAACACGCATGTCCCACCCATATTTAATGAAGTTCAACAGAACTTCTATAATTTAAATTTAAATTTAATCTACCCTCCTAACAGCTAGCTGTGAAAGGTTATTAGTACACACACACACATGCACACAAATACACAATAATTACATCAACACTCAACATTAAATGCATAAACACATTTTTTAAACATTAGCAATAATATAACACACCTTAATACTAACATCGCAATGCGCAAATTAAAACTTAAAAATAACACAACTTAAAACTAAAAAATAAATAACATTTTATACACACACACAGTCACACACACAACAAATATTAATATTAGAACCCTAACAGCAAGAATAACTCAAATATATATCGGCCGCCTATATATTTAAGTTACCCTTTGAGTTCGTCCCGAAGCTTCGCGTCCGGAGTTTCGGTACGAACTGATTCTAAAATTCTCAACAGAATATTCGTAAACTTTCAAGATGGTGGGGGGAACTCGTAGGGGTTTGAGGGGCTTACAACGTTCGAAGTACAACTTCAATAGGAAATTTCCAAGCAACACTGTTTCATACACGTAGCGGCGATTATTACGAGTAGGTCATCGATAATTTAAGTGTAGTGTTGCGGCTTTCAATAATGTTGGCCAACATTTAATTATAATCTCCACCTAATCGAACCACAATTTTCCTTATAGCATTACACCATAGTTGTTCACTGCTATTAATTTAATAACAGTAGGAAATTATGTGTTCCCTTTCGCCGCTCAACTATGATTCTTATCTATTGCCAACAGCAGACCTAAATTACCGTTACTCTATCGGTTTAATTTATCTTGTATATGTTGTATTATCTTAACCACAATAGTTACCGTTTGGTAACACCAAATTAGTATTACACAAGCTTAACTACTATTACCATTTCAACATAAAATAAAAGTGAAAGAAGGGGGGGGGGGGGTCACTTTCATAATAATTACCACCTGCTGTTATAAATACCGTTACACGAGCAGCTGCGCCTCTTTTCACTCGCGGGACCCACAGCTGACACAACACCTCGGTAAGTCGCTACCGTCTAATAATATTATATATGCTTTCTTTTAACTTACTCCAATTAGGTCTACTTGTTTTTAACACCCCATGCATAACTTAGTTTTCAACTATTTCTTTTTTATTTACTATAAACACATATTACTCTCCCATTACCTATTTTTTTATTACTGCATAAATTAACATCACATCAATATTTTTTTTTTTTGTTATTATTTAATATTTATATTCACCTGCTGCTAATTATTCATATTCACATCTGCTTTTTTTTTTAAACTCTTAATTATATTTAATCCTTTTAAACATTTATAGTATTACATTACTGTTAGTCTTATCCATGGTGTTAACTTACCATTTTTCACATTAATAACACATATAATTATTGCTGAACTATAATGTTTGTACAAATACTAGTTCTTACCGCATCAACTTATTAACAGATTGTTGTTTGCACTTGTGCAGCTCATAGCCAATTCATACAGAGTAACAAATTCCTTTTTTTTCAACTAGATGTTATCTTAATATTTTTAACAAAATAGTTTTAAAGTATTTCCCTCTCCCTTTAATACAAACTATCGCAACTCTACCGAACAAATAACCGGGGTAACCGCAATCCCACCCTTTTTATCCCATCGGCTGAGGGGGGAGGGTAGAGGAGGGGTTGTTCGTGACTCACAAATTGCTTAAATACGGGGTCGGTACCGCGAGCGTCTCATTTATTCGCCGGGTTTCGTAGGGTAAACTTCGGTCTTTACTTTTCTAACAATTTTCTAATTTACATTTCTTACTCTAAAACATGTGTTCGCGGTTAATATGCTAATCACTCTCTATATATTCAAACACATTTACAGACACTAACCATTTATCAGTTTTTTTTTTTATGCAGTGCACATTTAGTCACCACTATTACAATGGCTTCCCACACTTTACAGCTGAAACTTTTACGCACCAAACATATTTTACAAAAACAGTCTAACTACACAGTTTCAAGACCTCGTAATACATTCGCTAAACTTAAGAAACAGTTCAGCTTTCACCCCTTGTATTTTACAAGATCCAACCTTCGCAACAGTTATTCTACTGACACTATTTTGCAAACAGTCTTAACTGATATGCTGAAATATCAACATTACAATCTTGTCACACCTATTGATGATGTTATCCAGTTATTCTTATTCACTATATTACCGGGTTTATATAACCGTTCTTCATCACACACATCTCTCATTCTACACTATCAACTCACAATATAACCATCTAGCAGCTCTTATTTCTTCAAGTTATGGACACACGGCAGGGTGCACCCATACAATCTCCAATAGTGACATCCACTACTAACGATAACAATGGTGGTGTTCCCACACAAAATTCGCCTACATACACTACCTCCACCGACTCCCGACCCGTACAGAGCAATGAAATCAACAGTACGGCTGCAAACGATGTAGAAGCCATCCTACGATCACTGGTAGGCTTTGATGAATGAATAAATTTATTTCCCGGAGCCCCACCCGTCCCCAGACTCCCCACCTTTTTTAAAACCCCCTCCGAATGACCTTGACACACTTACCAACCCCTCCCCAAACCCCCCAAAAAACCCCCAAATCAACAACACACACCTGCCAATTACAACCGCTGACCTTGACCTGCGCCAGGAGCGGCTATTCCCTTCTACTCATATTGACTCGAAGTTCAATTTAAATATCAGAGTGTTCTGAATAGTTTTTTTGTGTTGTATTACGACCAAGCTAAACAGTTTTGACTTTGGAAGATTAGAAAGATTGTACTAGCAACAAAGAGGAAGAGAGAGAGAGAGGCGTATTTAATTTAGCTAATAATCAGAAATTACCTTCTAGATGGTTGGCTAAACGTTATTCTTAACATAAATTATATCAACGAAGCCATGGTTGCCTGCTAGCACCTTTTCTTTCAAAGGTTCATGGGTACCGAGATTGAGCGTGTGAAGATTCATTTCCAGCCTACTCATGAAAATTAATTGAAAGAACCAGGCGCTGATTTATAAATTTTAATGAAGAAACTACAATCAATGATGTTGCTGTGAAGAATTAAGATGATACGCCAATAACCTAACTCAGAAGTGACGAAAGCAGTATTCAAAAACAGACATTTTTCAATCTAAATCTAAGCAGCACAAGTTTTAATTGCATTTATATACAGTATTTCATTGATTATAACGAATAGCCTATCAGTTAATATGTTATTTCCAAATAAAATGTTTGAATCGTTGTGTTAAATATTTGTACACATTTCATACTCATAGTTTAGGGAAAGTAGGCCTACCGTGTGTAGGCTAATTAAATGGTATTGCCAACAATTTCATTGGAGGCCAAATAATAGTTAGGCCTACTGCTAGTCAACTATTCTAATTTTTTAATTCGTGTAAAAATTAGTATCACTTTGTGTCCAAAAACATTATTATTATATATAAAATTATTTGAGTTAGACAATTGTTTAAACTTTTTCATGAAGTGAAAGCAAATAATTCATAATATTTATTACGATTGGTACCTTTTTAAAAATCAAATATTAAAAATGAATACATTCTATTGTGATACATCTCTAGGTTAGTTGTTAGGGTTAGGGTTGAGCGGAAAATGTTTTTGTTTTCAATATCAGCTGATGCTAAAAGGCAAACAAAAATGGCAGCACTCGGCTTTGTGTTCTAGGTGGTGTTGGTTTTGGTCCAAAAATAAGTTTAGAAACAGCCTAAATCCCAGGCTGCCTAAATTTAAGTTTTAAAATCGTAATTTTTAACATTGGTCTTATGGGTTGCTGTTTTGGTAACGAAATAACAACGAAAGGTATACAAAAATAAAGGAACAGTTAAGTTAAGCAGACCACTTGAAACAGCTGTTAACTGTGAAGAGGTATAGTTGGTTGTTCGTGGAAATTTAATAGCTTTATTACCATGACACTATATCAAAAGTTAATTAAAACTAACGAGCAAGGCTCGGTTAACCTGTTACTTTAAATTAAAATGTAAATAAAGCTGCTCATTGGTGTAATCTGTTAAAATCTTTCTATTTACCTGAAAACAAACTATTTCAGCCATGGTTTTGTATTGTTAAGGTGTACTTTACAGTTCTGGGGAGTATTAGCACTGAACTTAATAGTATACATTAATAACATTGTAACAACAAAAATGAAAAATAGTTCACTCCTTTGACAAAGTCAATCAATCCATATCAACAAAAATAAATGGAACTGCTTTACAAAGCAGTTCTTTGTGGAATATTCTCTCAATCGTATGGTGGGATTGAGTTCTATTTTTAATTTTTGGAACTATTATGGCAAAATGCCTTCCAAGAATAACCTGTTTAAATAGTACCTTCCAAATGTAAAGCGCACTTAATAGTTTTACTCTATCTCGGTGCAGTCTCTTCTCCTCATAACTAAAACTGTAACCTTGTAAAATAACACGTTCGTGCAACCTGGATACGGACCGTGGATCGAAGTTGTGAATGGACCCCCTCCAACACTCCTTGGAGGGGAGGGGGATGCAGCATCAATGTATCTGGCAAGAGTCCAAGACCGGGAGCTGGAAATAGCCGGGGGGTGGGGGGGTTTTGGCGGGACCGGGGGCTTGGCTACCGTCCAAAATCAATTCTCCCCCTTGTTATTCGGTGCCGTTTGTGCAGATTCGAAATTAGGAGAGGATAATGACTTTTCGCCCCCCCCCCCTCGGCCAACCCGTCCGCAATATGTAAAACCAACCCTTTGTTGAAGGCTGGTTCAACAGTTTTCTCATTTGTGATGTCCCATGTCCGCTAAATTACACTTGTTTGTAGCTTCATCGGTTGTTGAACTAGATAGAAGTGTGTAATGGATGTACAGTGATAATATTTCTTCAAGTGAGGAATGTTAGTTAGTATGAAGTATGGTTCTTTAATAAATAAATAAAACTCGATCGTTCAATTAACTCTCTCATCTCTACAATAATACTTTAAAGCATATTGTAAGTGCTGTATTTTATTGTAAATTTGTTGAGTTATAAGTTATTAAATTACTAATATATATAATTATTAATGTATAATTATTATTATATGTATAATAAATGTATAATAATTATAAATTTAATAATTATAAATTATTAAATGTAAATAAATACTTAAGTAGCCGTTTGTTTTATGAAACTTTTTACCATAGGAACTAAAAGTAAATCGAACTTTCAGACCAGTAGAGCAGAGCATGTACAAGTCGGATAGGGATAGGACCAGGTTTTCATATTTTGGGTTCAATCAATGAGTGTAAAAAATTTCAGTCCACTAGAGATGAGCACGGAAAAAAGAAGAGTCGTCTCTGTGGGATGCGCCAGTCAGTCAGTCAGTCAGTCAATGCAATACCTACAACAGACAAATACCGAAAACCGGTGGTACTCTTATCGAAAATACATATAATTATTTAAATTTCCACCGTAAATTTGCCGCTAGCACTGATTACCTACATGAGGACCTTTAAAATTTACAATTAAAATTTTTCATTATTCTACCCACGAAAGTACATTTTCTAAACGTTAAATGAGCCAAGAAAACAGGTTATTCCCGCTACTGCACTGCAAAATTAAATAACTTCAACTTTCTGTGCATTTGTGGTGCACGGAAATTAACCGTTATGTTATTTTGCGATGCAGAGCGATCAGCTGTTGCATTAGGCCGATCAGCTCTTTCATAACGCTGAGTTTCCGTGCGTATGTACCTCGACATAAGCACGGAAACTCAGCATTATGAGTTCGCTTAGTCACTTTCGAGACTAGTAATGAAAACTACTTTTTTATACGGGAACTTCCACAAAGTCCCTCTGCTGTTTACTTAAATTCCAACCCCAAAGTAACTCCCGATCGATCCTAATATCAGGAGAGTTTGGTGTTCTGGCTACACAAACATCTATATCGAGATCGAGTACCAAGTTAAACAACGCCCCGTCTGCCACTCCTACGCGCCGATATATTTGCTTTTCATTGGCGTGATGAAATACATCCAGTTCTATTTCGGATGCTAACATTTAATGAGTTCAACCATTTACAAGGACTTAAATGTTTAATCGCTAATTGCTTCTATAGTTTAGTTCAGAGTCTTTCTTCTAATAATCAATTAAATTTGTTACTACCAATTTTTATCTAATTTATTTATATTTTAGAAAAAAAATAGAGTTAAATATTTGTACTTTTTATTGACATTCGGGATGGGTTATGATGAGTTGTAATCGTCCTAAGAAATTGTATCACAGATTTTTTAAAGTGAAATAGTTTTTAGACGTTCTCTTGTAGTGAAACAACAAATAAGGAGAGCAGCATTCAGGAACGAGCTTTCACTTTTGATTCCTCCGATCGGTAGAATGAGGTAGATATGGTTGATATGGTAGATATGGTTGATATGGTAGATATGGTTGATATGGTAGATATGGTTGATATGGTAGATATGGTTGAGGTAGAGCCTATGGTTGAACTCATATCGCGTTTATTATCCTTGACTGTCTTAATCTACTGTGATACGGTAAGTTGTTAGTGAATTTAATCTTACTCTCAAAAGAATGCTTTTTTTAATATTTGGAAAAGTATAGTTAGTTGTTTGCACTTTATAAGCGATACAAGTTTGTGTTGAATCCTGGAGGTACTTAATTTATTCAGTAAACACCATAAACAGTGTGGTATAAAATACCGGGTTAAACGAGCCTTTCTCGTTGGTTTCAATTCACTTCCGTCGTAGTATCATTGTAGCCAGGCCTTCAAGTTCACGCAAACAATGCCTTTCCACAGGTGACAGCTGTTTCAAACCAATGCTTAAAAGTAGCACTCTTTATTTACCTTTTCTGTTATTCCTATGCCTTGATGGCAAACCATGAAACAAATGTTAAGAAAATTACAATTTTTAAACGTAGTTTTAGATAAAAATTATTTTTATTAAAGTTGTGACCTTGCTAGTATACTCGAAGTATATAGTAGTGTTGCTCGAAATCGAGCAATTAATTTTAATACAATACAAATTTTACTTTTAGCTTTAAATCAATGACATCCGACCAATCCAATATTGTGAATATCTTTAATCATTAAAACTACACGTATTTACAGCTGATTATTAACAGATGTTTAAAATGCTTTATTCAATCCCAATGTTTTTTAAATGGAAATTTTTTAGATTTTAATGGTGGATAACGCCTTTATTTTCCGTCAGATTCTCATCAGTTTTTGGTGGAAACAACTACAGACCAAGCCCTATCCAACGACACCAAAAACTTGAAAATCGGTTAAAAATTGTAGGAGGAGTTCTCAAGACAAAAAAAAACCCTTAGCGTATTAAATAAGTATATATAGATCGATTTTTGGGCCAAAACCATCTCAAATGAGAAGTTTAAGCAACATCTACTTGCTAGATTTCGAGATCGGGGGAAATACATCCCTTCAGACAATTTTCGTATTACTGTATGGGATAATACATAGTCTACTGATGTCATACTGTAATAAAAGTAGATATTACGTCAACTACATTATGGGGTCAATTTTATGCGTAGTCCTTAAGCTTATTCTGTGCGCACAGCTCATTATTGGTGTTTCATTGAATAAAATTTATCATTACTGTATTAACAAATATTTTGTTTTGTCATTGCCTTTTTTTACGTAGCCGTGAAATAAATACAAATTGGTTGCAATGACTTTCGCTTTTGGAATATTTACCATATAAGGTAAATTATGTTTATTTATGAGCTTGATCGTAATAATAAGTTCTGTCGATGATGGACTATTGCTATTTGCTATCCGAAAGATTACTTATTCATTCACGTTGTTAACTAAATAATTCATCATTACATAAATATTTTCTGTGATCAGTGGTAAATTTAGTCAAGACATATTCGGGGTAAAAAACTGAAAATTAATTCTCAACTAACAAGTAAAAATCTTGAAAAATGGATATTTCTTAATCCTTTTTTTAAAAAGTAAAACAATACTGCTTCACGAGATATTTCGCCACAAAACATTCTAGTTAAATGGGTGAAAATGATCAGTTACTCATTATCAAGAGAAACCCAAAGAAAGAACAACATTTTTTGACGCCAAAGCATCAAAAAGATGTGACAAAGTCGGGTGGGAGGGGGGGGGGGGGTAGAGTTCTTTGAAAGCAAACCCGATAAGATGGCAGTACTCAATTAAGTCTTTCGGAGTATACCATAAATACAGAGCGTGAGCGTAGGAGAGGTAAGGAGGAAAGAAAACACATTCCCTCTCTCTCTCTCTCTCTCTCTCTCTCTCTCTCTCTCTCTCTCTCTCTCTCTCTCTCTCTCTCTCTCTCTCTCTCTCTCTCTCTCTCTCTCTCTCTCTCTCATCCACTCTCCCCCCCCCCCTTCCTCTATTCATCTCTACACATTCCTTTAACATGTTTCCCAAATTCTCAGCCCGTCATCATTATTTAAGTTAATCATTATAACGTGAGAGCTTATGTAAGTAATTGTTTTGTCTTTTGTCTCGAAAAAATGCAATCAAATAGGTATTTCATAATCAGTTTTTTGTATCAATATGTGTTATAATTTATTGGTTTTCATATTCAATTCTTTTAAGATTATCACAAATGGATTTACTAAGACATTATAACTTATGTTTTATTGTACGTGTCTTTACAAAATTTTAGAGTGGATTAAGTTAAATTTGAAATTTTTGACGGAAATAAAGCATTTTCTCCCATTCAAGATGGTCTAGTGCGTAAAATGATGCTACATTGAACGGTTTTCATATTACAAACACTACACCTTATGATTAAGCACCTTTTGTTATGTTTTTTAATTTTTTTTAACTTGGGCATGTACCTTGCTTTCAAAAACAAATAACTGTTTTTGATGTTTTTATAAAAACAATATGATGTTTGAATAAAACATGTAGTCCCATAGACCCAGACAGGGGGCTACTCGGGACAGCCACATTTATTGACGTTAATTGATCACATCTCTAAATCAAATAGTTCAATAAACCATCAAAATAGAAAATGGACGTAACTAAACACAATATAACTTGTTAAAACCATATTATTTATTAACTTGTGAGTCTAAAATCATGCTTAATCAATAAACTAATATTCCGCAATTGAATTTCCCGTGAGGAATGTACGTATTTAATGCTGTTTAGTGGGGCTTGAGTGTTTTGTTTTGAACCAACGTCTATGCGCAAGACATAGAGTAAGCGTTTGAAAATCAATTCTGCTTATGTGAAACTACACAAAATGTACAGGTCGTTATTCAACAAATATTGCCTTATAGACGATTAAATTGTAAAATAATTTTGAAACAACCACAACAACAAACTTACTACAATAGTAATAATTAATGCAGTTCATATTTGCAAATTTATGAATGTGTTATATATTTTTAAATAACTTAAAATTAGGATTGCGAATCTTTTGTTCGTTTATATCCCATACGCTTACATTAAGGTTACTGCGAGTGTATTTACTTTGTTTACTTTGTGTTTATCTATGCCAGTGGCATTTTTTAACGTTTTGACGTCGAACGGTCCAAACCCCAGTCTTGTTACTATCTAACATCGACCACTTGTTAGAAAGCATCATTAATTAATGGCCCAATGGCAAATGGCAACTGGGTCCGGAATCGCACCTTTAAAAAGCTACTAACTATTCTCAGGATCGATCCGGCGACATTTGGATTCAAAGGCGAGCACTATAACCACTCAGCTACCCAGCCAGTTGTATAAAGTACTACTCAAAAAAATACAATTACGAGTCATAAAAAAATAAAGTTTTCTGTAGAGTATATTGTCGGTCAACCTGTAACCAATTCCAAAGCTCTATCACTTTAGATAAATTTTTAGTTTGATTAGATAAATGTATTCTTTAATCACGAATAATTTCTTCTCTTCCAAAAAGATTTTGGACTCTAATGAAATTTTTTATGCAAAATCAACACTCTGAAATAGTTTAAAGTTAGGAAAATTCACTACACAATCAGTTGGTATTCCACCATGCCTACCAAGTCACTCGGGCAATTTCAGCATAGGGTAGGTCAGTGTAGCGGCGTGGCGGCGTCGACTGGTGGGCCTAGACGGGGTCACTGCACGGAACTCGACATAACATTTTATGGCAAATCGCACTGCCAGATCTCCCTCTCCCTCCGTATATCATGGATTCTCAAATAACATTTGTGATATCTCTCGTCGCAGCGTATCTTTCTTATGCAGCCACTTTGTTCAATATTACTCGTCCGTCTTATTCGAATGAAAGGAGAAAAATTGTTACGACGATTTCTTGAGTAATTTTGTAGGGAAACTAGGATTTTAAATTAACATGCTATTGAAACCAAAAAGATTGCGATGTTTTTGTATATTTTTGGTTTTTTCTCTTCACAAAACTATTTAATAACTCTTTTTTCTATCAAATACTACACATACAGTTAAAACATTCTAACAATTAACTTTAGTAATTACTTACATTTACTTAGATCAATGTAATGAACAAAAAGTTCTGTACTTGTAACTTAACTACTCACAGGACAGGCAGCTCAGCGGTAGAGTTCTGGCCTCACAAGTCAGCGGTTCCCGGTTCGATCCCGGGCCGGGAGACATTACACGCGCACAAATCTGGGTAGGCTATGTGGCGGTACCTTGCTGCATTAAGAACATTACACAGGCCTACCACTGCAGGGTGGTTGGCAGTGGAAGGAAAAATAACCATTATATAAGTCAACAATAATGTTAAATTTAGATGTAAGAAATAGGTCCTGGAGTCCTAAACAAATATACATCCAATGTTTGAAAATTGCTTTAAAACGTTTGCTTTAAATTTTTTAGAGCTATGTTTACTGTGATTCCATATTTTCCTGCCATCCATAAAACAAGATAAAGTTTTAACAAAATAAACTAACTAGTAGTTTACCCTCTTGATGAACAAATTTACCAATTACAAAGGATGTTATAATGTTTAAAGTTGCTCTGCAGACTATAAATAGCAATCAATCAAAATTCAAGGGAATGTTTGACATTTTAAATATTTTAATGAAATATATTTGGAGCTTTCACAAGTGGAGGGTTATAAAAAGCACCTTCCATTTCGTAAAGTCCTTTTAATAACCATTTGTGTTCAATTACTACATTTATTATGAATGAGTTTCCCCTTTGTCGTCATTCGGCTTTACAAATGAAATCGCGCTAAGACCTCTCCCTCTACAATTACTCGTTAATGGCTTTCAAACGTCGAAATAAATTGTTGTAATTAGTGAACGTATTTCGTTCTCAATGAAAAGATCTTTTTCATGGTAAAGTTCAATATTCAAATTGAGCTCTTTGTGTGCTCATTCTAATAATGTTGCCAACCTATTAATAAGCATTTGTGATGTTCGTTGTAAAGCATTTTTTTTTCTTTTAAGTAAATAAATATATTTTTAATAAATTATGTAGGTATCTTGTAAATAATTACGATTCATCATTTTCCTCCCACATGCGTGTTTAAGTTATATAATCCTTAATAAGTGAAATTCATCCTATGCCTCGAACCATCAAGTTTTCAAACATCCTCAAATACCCTTATGTTTCCTAGGTTTGAATAAAAATGGTGATTCCTGAAACAGATCAGTTTTGAGTTCTATATTATTCACATGTTACACATCAGTGATTGTTAATAATTTTAAGTACTGCACTGAGAGTACTCAGTAAATGAATATAAATCCACACGGTTCCTCAATTATCCTCAATATCAATGTGTACGGCATTCGGTTTTGTACTTGTGGAACTATTTCGATCACTGAAATATATTGTTTTTTTTTATAGATTAGTCTTAGAAAAAAACTTGTGTCAAGAAGGATAACATAGAATTTCAAAACCGGTTAGTTCCTGATTTACTTCACACCAAAAAGAGATCTAATGCACTCTTAGGTCATCTTTGTGCAAAATTTAATTAACTTAAAATGGGTCGAGTATTTTTATTTTGTTAGCACAGTAACACGTCACTTCATGGTATAGGTAGGAAACATAAATAGGTATGTACACCAGATGGATCAGTGGATTTATGGTTAGAGGATTGGATACTTTGAGTTAATGAATACTTGTTAGATCTATTATTCATTGGGCTATCAATGAATGAAGCTTTCAAATAATTGATCGATATTAGATAGTAACAAGACTGGGGTTTGGACCGTTCCACATAAAAACGATTAAAATTCCGCTGGTGAAGATAGACACAAAATAAACATTAACAATTAAATCTACTTTTACATAGATGTATAGATAGAAAGATGGTTAGATAGACTGATAGATTGATAAGATGGGTGGATGTATGGATGGACGGTCGGAAATTCCTAACCGCTCAAAGTAACGATCGAGCAATTTTCAGGGTAGAAGTAGATTCATGTGAAATTGAATCTAAATTTTCTTCGAAGTTATTGGGGTTGGCCATTGATCAAAATATAGATTTTAAAATCATATTTGGAAATATTGGGGAGGAAATTAAAATCAGCTTGTTTCCAGATGTTGATTTTGAGGGACAGAACTGATTTGGAAACCATAATGACTGTGTATTATACCTACTTCTACTCTTTGTTAGCCTACGGAATAGGAAATAAGGAAAATTTTGATAACCTCATTTATGAAAAACATTTATATGCCTATAACATTAGACACAAAGAAAACTTTCAATACAAAACTCATAAACTATCTCTTCTTGAAAAAGGTCCAAGTTATATGGGAAAGAGATTTTTTTACAATCTGCCAGACTGTTATAAAAGCCAAATCCATTCCAATCGATTTAAAATAGTGCTTTAGGAGTACGTAGTGAAAAATGCATTCTATTCGACTAAAGTAGATCTTTTTAAAACGTCCAGTTTCATCCCTTTTTCATATTAGCATATTTTGTTTTTTTTTAGTCTCAGTTGTGACGAAGCCTGTTTTGGTTATTTTAGGTTGATAAGATGTCTCCTGTTTTTATAGCAGTTGCTGTGTACAAAACGTTTTGTGACAATAAAGTGAGTTTGTGTTTGAGTTGACAGACAGAAAGACAGGTAGATAGGAAGGTGGGTATTTAGGTATGTAGTTAGATAGATATAGATAATGTAAGAGGTAGATAGGTAGATAATATATAAATAGATGTATAAAAATAGATGATTGATAAGATAAAACCGATACAAATAGTACAGTATTTTTAAACTCGCTAGCGTCCCAAGGCACAATAAATCTAGTGAACAAATCATTCGTATTAAATTTCAGTCGTATTTATTTTTGTAGCTGGTCAGCGGAAATCGGCAGTGGACTCGGCCAATTTGATTGAAGTTGGGAAAGGAAATTCGAGATGCTGTGACCTGACCTCTGCCCTTTCGATAGGTCTCCGCCGCTTCCCACCAACACATCTCTGGTTTATATAAACCGAACTCACCTACTTTCAGATTCAAAATATTTCCCAACAAACTTTCCTATTGCTTAATAAGTCGTTTAATTATGGCGATTTCTCAGATATCAGTGTATTTAGTCACAGGCATAACTGAACAAAACGCGTTAAAAGCATACTACCCACATAACTACTAACATGCTATCATTGCACTGCACTGGTGCCCCTAGTGAACAATAATTTTATAATAAAATAATAGACTAGTTTATAAGGCGGTAATTGTTCGCGAACGAGACCTCCAATTTTCACTCTTAATGACTAAACTCGGCAGCATATTGGTTTTGATTTTCTATTTTCTGAAATAAATAATTATCTCTCAAATTAAAAATAAGGACAGGAATATCGCATAAAGACTTTCAAAAATGCATAACAGTAGCCAGACATAAATTGTTTTTCATCCTACTTATAATTATTCTATTCTTGAAGATGACCTTTGCTCGTTGAATAAGCTGATGAGAATAAGTTCTCAGAAGGAAAATTAATATCTCCTGTTACAGAGGCTCGCTAAAAACGGTCCTTTTCAGTTGCCACTTTCAGTAACAGGAAATTCTACGAATTAAATTATTATGTTACATGAAACGAGAGTATTTAATTTTTAATTTCACGTCTTTTCTTTACAATTTTCTCTAAAATCTCTGAATGTTCTAAAATATCATCGTTGATTGTGGATTCATACATAAAAATCGCCTAATGGCCGAAATTCGACCAAAATTTTGGTAAACTTGACCGTAGGCCCGGTCTGGGCACAATAATTTGAAAAAGATTCAACTGAAACATTTATTCTTCTTGATTTTCTAGCATTTGTTATTACAACAGCTGCCTAATGATTCAATTAATTATACTTCTCCCATAAGAAACTTCAACATTGAAACTTTAAAATCCTGAAGGGCCGAATTGAATAATAATGGGATATCTACCGGCTACTCAACCTTTCTAACGGTATGCGTGGATTTACCCTAGGATGCACACAATCTGAAAAAAAGGAGTTAAAGAAAAATGTTTGCCTATTAATATGTACTAGAAATCGCCTCCTGATCGAAATTCGACCAAAATTACGGTTGATCTGGACCCAAGAAGCTTAAAAACATTTTAGAACTAAAACATTTGTTCTTCCTAATTTTCTAGCAGTTGTTTTTACAACAGCTGTCTGATGAGTCAATCAATTATCCTTCCTAAATAAGATTAACATTGGAGCTGTGAAAGCCTGTGGGGCGTAGCCCTGGAGTCCGATGTGAATAAGAATGTGATTCTTCTCATCTACAGGACTACTCCTTTCTAACGGTATGCGCGGATGTCCCATGTCCCCTACAATGCACAAAAACTGAGAAAGAAGGAAGAAAGGAAACATGCTTGCCTATTAATATATAGAAGATATTTTGAAATATCTGTTGAGCGTGGTTAATGTGGAAGACTTAGGTTGCTCATAATCTCGTAGTCAATTTCATGCTCTGATGCCTTTCATGCAGCTGCAGTGCACACCGTCCTAACCCTCGCTTTGATATATACCCTCGCTAATAAAACATTTTATTGCTTTCAACTGTTTATTTATTATGACACAACATTTTTATATTTGTCTTTGTTAGTAAATTTATCAATAATGTGATTTAAATTAATTAACGAAGTATTTGTAATCAGAACACCATAGTACAACTGTACAGTGTAATTAAATATTTTAACTTTTTAACTGCCTAAACTTTAAGACATTCAATAACCACTTGATTAACAGAAATATTTATAAATAGCAAGACATCTTTAACATTCTACCAATGGCTTTTAGAAGCATTAATATTATGAATGTTGTAACTGGCTGGGTAGCTGAGTGGTTAAAGTGCTCGCCTTTGAATCCAAAGGTTGCCGGTTCGATCCTGAGCAAAGTTAGTAGCTTTTTAAAGGATCGATTCCGGACCCAGTTGCCATTTGTCATTAGGCTATTAATTAATGATGCTTTCTAACAACTGGTCGATGTTAGATAGTAACAAGACTGGGGTTGGGACCGTTCCCCGTCAAAACGTTTTAAAAAATGCCTCTGGCGTAGATAGACACAAAATACAAAATACAAAAGCTTGTCTACTGTAGAAAAAATTCATGAGCATGCTGTAAAATTATTTTATCTAGCTCTCCTGAATTTGTTTTGCATGAATTTTAAACGCAATCCATGGTTTTTAACCACACAACTACACTGAAAAAAGATAAAATTTTAAAATTACATTCAATAATCTAGAAGTTTGGGACATTCGATAGTTCCTTTCAATTATGACTTAATTCCTTTTAAAATCACATTTTTATCTAAGTATTTAGTGGTATGAGCGTTGTTTGGAGACAACTGTTTTGCTGTAGTATTACAGTTCAATGATTGGCCATTATACATTTCATATTTTTATTATTTTAAAATATTACACAATTTCCAGCTAAAGACATTGGATCGCCCTAAATGGTTCCTGAGAACTTTGAAAAGTCGAAGACAAACATCGACTTTGCAGTCTTAAAAATCACTCTCCATGCAGAGTGTGAGTCTGCGTGCTCATAAAGACTACTGTTTACCAATTTCAGTTAACTCTAATTACAATCCTATACCTTAATATGAGTAAGGTACAGTTGGTTGCACAAGACTTGAAACAGCCCGCCAGAATTTGTGCTGCACATAAACAGTTTAACAGCCTGAATTTGAAATAAAGACCTTAGTAATGATTTTGCCGTGTATCATTATAATGATTAATCCATGCCATGTTGCACTAAATAGGCCAACTTGCCCATATGAAGCATAAATTCTGGCGGGCTGTCTCACGTCTCGTGCAACCAAGAATATACTTGTATGTTTGTAAGTATGTATGTAGGCACACGGATCTCGAACGATTTT
Organism: Neoaliturus tenellus; assembly: GCA_030545055.2. Classification (NCBI taxonomy): domain Eukaryota; kingdom Metazoa; phylum Arthropoda; class Insecta; order Hemiptera; family Cicadellidae; genus Neoaliturus; species Neoaliturus tenellus. The sequence continues at coordinate 45,487,299 of CM061531.1, read as the reverse complement.
CTTCAACCTGTGCAGAAAAACTTAGTTCCGGGGTAAAATAAAATGTATATTCTAGGAAAAATTTTATTTCGATATAACCTGAAATTCTAAACATTTTACCATTGTCCTGTGGAGTTAAACATAAAAACAAAAGGGTCTCTGTGAACAGCTGACTGAAACCCTATGGGCTTGTCATAACGCGAACAGTCTGTGACTGATATTACTGTTACTATGGAATTTTTAAATTCACCGAGCAAATGTTCGTCCCCCAGGTACTAATTCCTTGCACAATAATTGGCAAAGAGTTCATTGTCTTGCTAGGTTAACAGTAAACGTCTTGGGCTTCGAATCAAGATGTAACTGGTTTATTTTTAAGGATCCCACACCACGTATGGGCTTGAAACGCTTTCGCACAAAATATTTGTGGTTTTGTATTTTCCCCATAAACACCATAGGAATGAGTATGTAGGTTTACTACCAAAGAATGTTTTTAATCAATGTTAGTTGTTAGGAAATGTAATGGTTGATTTGGGTAAGGTAAAAATCTAATATTGTAGCAATATTCGGCACTTTTAAATTTCCCCATAAACCTCATAGGGGTGGGTATGTGGGTTTGCCACCATATGGGTGTTGTAAGCAAATATGAGTTAAACCCCATCTAGTGAATGTATATACCATATACCAAATTTTATCAAGTTATGCCCATAAATAAGCGAGATACAGGGTTTTGTTGATTTCCCATAAAATTAACATGGGAATCCTATTTTTTTGTTTTTCTTCGTAACCCGTTCAGTAAAGTTAAAATTTCAAAATACTGAATTGTTTGTTTTTTAAACTCTTTTAAATGGTTTCAGTAGTGGGGAATGGCTACAGTTGGCTCAGGTCAAGGTCAGGCGGTTGTAAGTGTTGTAGGGGTAGTAGCGGCTGGGGTTTTTTTGACAGTGATGGGTGGGTTTTGGAAGTGGGTCAAGGTCATCCGGAGGGGTTTTTAAAAAAGGTGAACCCCGAGGGGTTAGATTGAAGGTGGGTAAAAATTTATTTAATCAAAGAAAAGTAGTGGTTTTATTTGAGGAAGCGTTGGAGTGTTGTTTACTGGCGATGGAGTGGTAGATGCCAAAGGTGATAGCGATGAGAAGATAAAAACATACTATCCACAGTACGCATTTGAATAGTCGTAAAAGCTGAATCATTTCTTGTTGATTCTTTGTTTCTAATTGTAGTCTGTTGATTTCGAGTTTGAGTTTATCCTCTTCCAATTGTGACGTAAATGAAAAATCATCCATCATCTTCGTGTATTAAATGTATGCAGGTAAAAATTGGAGCGGTGTTGATGGTGAGAAAGTTGGCGATGAAATGAGAAACAGAGATAGGGACAGGTTATATATTACTGTAAAAATAGTGGGGGGTAAAGAAAATAATTGTAGTTGACTAAACATCATTATTAGCTGTGTCGGGTGTTGCAGCTTTGGAAGATGGAAGACTATTATCTGGCAGCTGTAAAACTTCGACGTCTTCGCTTTCCATGTTTTCGTAATCAGAAGAATTGTAGGAAACTTCCACAGTGATAGTAATGGTGTTATTTGGAGTGTTTATTAGATCACTTAAAATTTGAAAAATATTTTGTAAGTCTTCCTGTGATTGAATAAGAAAAGTACATTTACTTGTTGTTAAAGGAGAGGAGCTCATTGTTCGGAAGTTGGCAAACAAATGGTGAGCGATGGTCAGAGGGTCGCTTATATGTGGGCAAAGGTGGTGGAGGGGGAAGTAGAGGGGTGGGGGTGGTAGAGTGGTGGGGGAAGGATGATATAATCATATGCGAACCGGCGGCCAGAGCATTTTGCCGCAAAATCCCATTTGGGTAGGTTATGGGTGGTGTGTAGAAATAAGTATTAGCTGTAATATAAATTAGAAACACTAATAATTTTTATAAATTAAATATTAAATTTATATTTAACTAGAGCTTGCATTTCTTGTTCCTCGTCGTTTAATTCAACAATTTTAACACCATTAATTGTTTGTTCCTCTTCCTCTGCACTTTGCGACGATGAAGACATGGAGGTGGCAGAAGAAGATGATGAGGATGAAAATATTTTGGTAGGATTGACGTATTGCACTGTGATGTTGATCCATCTTAAAGGATAGTTATCAATGAGTGTGAGTAAGTTTTGGAATAGGGTTTCCATCTCTTCTCTGTCGGTAACTAAATGTTGAAAAGAAATGAATTTATCATCCATGTTGTTGTCAAGGCGAGTAATGAAATAAGAATGAGAAGCGTATCGAATGATCCATAGAATATATGTTGTAAAAAATAAGTGGTGGGGGTAATCTCAAGGTCAATCAAATGGAGTTTTAAAAAAGGGCTGCAGTCAGTGACTACAGCTATACATCTGAAGCTTCAACAGGATCAGTAGACCAATCAGATCTGTACTTGCACGCATTTATGATGCATGTACAAAAGTCGTCTTTATAACATGCATTACACTCTCGGCAATTAACAATTTTTTCTGGATGAAATTTGATACATCTCTGGGGACAGCAAGTGTGGAAGTATCTTGATTTATAAATCTTGAAGGTTCGCAATTCTGGTGGTGGTAGTTGTTTTGTCTTGCATTTGCAGTAACAAGATCCGAAGAATTCACATTTTCTACAAGCTAATCCGTCTACCATCCATCTTCCTATATCGGTACATTTTTGTTCACAACAATAGCGTGGTTTGTATTTGTCTTTCTTGTTTTCCATGTTGACGCTTCTAAGTTTAGCCAAGAAATGAAGGTGTATAGTGTAGGATAGTGTGTTTTATAGACTAGAAAAAGTGGTGGGGGTAATCTCAAGGTCATCCAAATGGAGTTTTAAAAAAGAACATCTTACAAGTGTAAGATGTATTTATTTAAGATAGTGAGTTTTTATTCTCTTTTTCTTTCTTTATATCTTGTTTGTATTTTTCTTTTTCTTCTTTAGCCATAGCAATGAGATCTTCAGTGGATAGTGGATGTACTTCAGGAAATTTTAGAATTAATTTTGGTTGGAATCCTTCTTTAGTCAATACTTGAAGATCGGACGTCATTTGTTCTACACTTTGATAGTCTTTTCCGTAGATTTTTCCATTGAATTCAATCATCATTCTGTACAACATGGTAGTGGTAGTTGTTTTCGCTGCGTTAGTTGGGAAGCAAATGATGATTCTGTTTAGGTTACGCGTTCCTTTTATAGATGCCACAGCGACCACTCAATATTATTCAACATCAGTAATATTTCTGGAACTTAACATTATTTTGAGTAGATGGTGTTGTAGTTGAAGGTTGTGTGGAAAGAAATACTTCTTCATTGCAGAATTTTTGTTTAGGAAACATCCTCATGTTGTTAGCGTAAACATCAATATTTAAACGATAACCACCGGCAAGTAACACTCGCAATTCATTAGTAAAATCGTCAAGTTCTTCAAAAGTTGTGATGGTGGTAGTATCATATGATGCACACTTAACCTTAAGAGACATGTTGTTATTTGTAATAACTGGAGAGCCAACAGAGATGTGTACGGCACGAAAGGTAGTCGTAGACTGATGAGATCCTTAAGAAAATTACGGCCTTTATATACCCTCAAAACTAGGTCAAGGTCACCCAAACGTGTTTTTAAAAAAGCAACATATCGATAGTGCAGAAACACTATCGATATGTTGCCTTTTTTATTTTTTTTTTTTCATTTTTATTTTTTATTTATTTATAATCAGTTACATACATGTACAACAGTATATATAAACTACAGATTAGTTGCTAGTAGGCATAACATGAAGTGTAAGTTCAGTAGAGTTGCTTCCGCTAGGACCGTGAGCTGCTAAGTAGAGTGTGCCGGGGTGAATCAGTCGTAAATCTTCATTCTGCAGCAGTTGAACGAAGCGTTTGGGAAGAAATACTTGAAATTTTGGTTCATCACCAGGTGTGTAGGGTGCTTCACTTAATGTACAATTGATAGCGTCTCCAATTGATGTTTCCATTTTCTTAATAGTGTGAATAATATAATGTTTTTCTTCCTTCAATTCTGAACATTTTTTTGTCGGTAGTATAGTAGATTTAGAATGTTTGTTGAATTGATCAACAAGCGATTGTAGAAAATTTTGTGACGCCATTATCTTCTTCTTGCTATTGTTCGTCTTCTTCTTCTTGTGTTTGCGTGTCAGAGGTGTTGACTCCCCGGAGGTTTGAGTAATACTGATGCATTGTCATAGTGCCGCTCTCGTTTTTATACCCTTCGTTTCCCCCACCACTTTGCTGTAGATAGACATTTAAACGATATGCGTTTTTTAAAGCACATTGAGACTGTTGATGTTTAAAGTTTTTAGATGAAATACAGATGTTATCAAAGTAGCAATAAAAATCTTTCTCCATTTGCACATTTATTACTTCATGGTTTGTATATGTTTGTATCCAATTTGCTTTTTCCAATCCTCTTGTAAAAATAGTTTTGAACTTTTTGCAGAAATGATTCATAATGTGTGGCATCATATTGTAGGTTATAAAACCTTCATCCCATCTTAGATTATGAAAATGTTTCATCAACCATTTGTTTGTTACTTTAGCTTTGGTTGTTAATCTGTTGAATGGTAAAGGAGGCATAAATAAAAAGTGATAAACAACAGATGTTATCATATCTAGTACCACTAACTCTTTAATTATAAAATTTCCATCATTACCACGGAATGCTTGAAACTCTATGATACCTTGCTTTACTTCCATTAATTCTATCTTCTTAGAGAATGAAACTTGTTTATCCATGATGACGTTCAGTAGGCAACTGGTATGTTAATCCAGATTGACAACCTTTTATACCCCCAATATTCTTCTTTTTACTTACAATATTCTTTATTTGTTCAATTTGTTGCCGATTGTTGATTGTTGAAACTTGATTCGTTTTCCTTGGTTTCTTGCTTTTCTTCATCTAAATTAAAGTTGGTTTGATAGTGGTGTAACTGTCTCCACATATCTACTTCATGTGGTATCCTATTGAAGATTGAAGTATCTACTGGACCATATAGGATTGGAACATATGGTTGTTTATCCAATGCATCAATTAAATAGTCTTTGATAATTGCACTTGAGAATATTAGCTGTTTTAAATATCTTGTTATAGGACCAGTAGCACAAGTTAAAGTGTAAAACTCTTCTTTAGTCAAATGTATTTTTATATTATATTTAGTTAAATCTCTAAATCGAACTAGTTGTTGACCACGTTGTTTAACAATATCGATTTCAATATTTGATTCCAACAAACCTAGTTTTGTTTTTCTTCCAAATGTATTGTTACTCAGATAACATTCCAAAAGATGTATATGTTTCATAAAAGATTCCCAAGAAGTTTCAGTGAAGGTTACCATTTTAGATCCAAGATTTAAAATAACAGTAGGAGAGTAATCCAATGATTTCATCACTCCAGCAGATACAGTCTTTGTCATACAAGAAGAAATAGGATAAAATATTCGAAGAAATACTTCCGTTAAGATGTTGGTGGAAATGTTATCTTCAATTTTTCTTTTCTTTGTTTCTTTTTCAACTTCCTCTTCTTCTGTCTTCTTATGTTTAAACTTGAGGAACTCATCCATTTCCTGTTCAACTTGTCTTTCTATATCCAAACTATTGTCAGCCATAAAAGGTGTAGTTTCTTCATTAGCACCTGATGTAGTAGAACTCATCTTGCGGACGATGTTACCCATACGACAATCAAAGATGAAATGAATTTCCAGCTCTTTTTTCTCACTTTTATACTCGCAGATGACCTAGATATTGTTGATTTTTTGTAAAAACCTTACAAATCGTGCAGATGTTGTATTAATCCTTCTTAAAGTACATTCTTCACGATTCCTGTTAGCGGTGTGTAAGTAACTATTTTGTCATGTAGAATTAAACAGTATGCTGAAGTTCCATCTGGTATTTTATCTTCAAATTCCATTTCAACTTTTATATCTACACTTGAAGATTTTACAGATTCATTTTGTTTTGAACAATCGATTACAACAATTGGAGCTTTTGAATAAAATTGTTCTGGTGATAAAAGTGGTGTATTCGTCTTACCATAATATGACGATTGAAATCTTGCATACATGTCATATAGAATGGAATAACGTTTCTTGTCAAATGAAACATTTAAACTGTCATATGGAAAGAACTGAGAGTTTAAAAAAACTTTGCAATTCTTTATCTTGCAATGGTCAAATTGACCAGCGTGCGCAGTTATAACATCTTTTCGTTTAGTCTGAAAACCGACTATTATGTACCTTGCCCGTTCTAAATAAGTAGAGGTTTTAACAGTCCATGTTTGTCTTTCTGTTTGAGGCAATATGGGGTATTCATGAAATTCCCAACTCCTAAATGGTATTACAATATCACGGTCAGATTTTAACTTTTTCAATAATAATACTCGATGTTCATCTGCCAATCTGACATGAGGTACTCTCCATACAACTTTATCCAATTGAAGTTGCCATTCCAAATCGGCATCTTTAGTTCCACTTGGCGCTTGTATTACATCCTTATTTGTTGAAGATCTGAGCAGTACCAGTTCTTGCTTTACGTTTATTATTATTCTCTTGTAATCTTCTGCAAATCCCAAAAGCAATCGTAAAGGTACATTAAAATCAAAGTAACCTTTTGAATTAGGAGTAATAGTGTCTTTATCAGGAGTCACCCATCCAGCTGAGATTAAAGAATTCTTTTCATGGGGTGTTATTGAAGTCAATCCTTTTAAAGTTGTTGATATACCAACTTTTTTTGTTGAATCAACTGTTACTCCAGATATCTCATATCTAATTTCATCAAACAGATATGCCATAGGGTTATTTATAAAAGGAACAGTTGAACCAGATTTTCCATCCAATGTTGTTACTCTTCCTTCGATATATAAATAACTTTCACATGGTAATGTGTAGATATCTTGTTGTTGAATGGGAATCCTTATTTCATCATTATTATTTAATTTTGATGAAGTGTAAGGGTTGTGAGTGTGATATTCCTTCTCCCATAGGGTTTCGTCGAATGTCGGTCCTTGCGCTATATCCAGTATATCCATGGTTGGCAAGTTTTAGTCCGATCTTTTGTAGGAAGTGTATGTTGTCCGGTGTTAACTCGTCGAATGTTGAGGAGCTACTGAGCTCCCGACTCTTCCGTTGTGGTTTAAATGATAATCCCATGTTGACTTTATGTTGCTGCTCTGATATGTAACCGTATAGTTATTGTTTCTCCTCTAAAGTCAACACTAATGCCGTCTTGATCCAATATGTTCAGTACGATGTCTGAAATGAAACTGGTGTTTAACGGTAGGTATATCAGGTTTTGTGGCTTCTCAACTATTTTAAAACCAGGAGCTACTGTTGGGTAAAATGTGTGTAATATATGTTGATTTACTCCATCTCTATATGATCCGTGTATAATATTACATGTTACATCAATACTGTTCACCTTTAATATTGTTACTGTTGTATCGCCAGTATAATCATTTCCAGGAGCTAAAATTCCTTTCTTCTTTGAAAATCCGAGCAAATTGCCGATTGAGTGGTCTAAGCTAAAATCTATATAATACTTTGAAGTTATTTCCGCTTTTAATGTATTATTATTACCTTTTATAGAAATATTTTCTTCTCCAAGTTTCTTTTGTAATACTTGGTTTATATCGTCTATTTCATATGCTCCTGTAGATAATGGAATTATTTTTAATTGTGAATAATTTCCTTTTTCATCTTTACTCTCATAATAATGTAGTAAATTATTTTTTCCTTCTGTAACATTGGGAATTGAATTGTATGTAGTCAAATCCAATAATGCTGCTTCCCATAGTTTATCCGTAGATAAACGTAAAGCTGGGAAAAGTGTACTTTTCAATGTTGACGAATTTCCACTCAGCGATACTGTATACGATGACATCTTAAAGCTGACTGACGCTCTTCGCTAGGAACTCTAAACATAAATGTCCGCATATTTCTGTATTGCTAGGTTGCTCTCTTTTGTAGTTGTAGAATATATTCTTGGAGTCCCGAAAATAATGTTGAAGTTCTTTTGGTGGCGGTAAATTTCCAAAACTATCAAAGTAGTAAACATTTTCTCCAAGTTTTTTATAACATACCCAATGAGTACCTGGTCCATAATTAGAGTCTAAATTTACTATTCCAGTTTCATTTTTCCACACTCTATTTGGTAATGTATCTTTCATAAAAACTCCTCTGAAGAATGGTATTCTTAAACATTTCACATATTTTGACAATTGATAGTTTGTTAATGCTTCATTTGGAATTATCAATTTATTTTTCTCATTTAATACAGACGGTACGGTCTTAAGTAAAGACCCGATCCGTTTTTTACCATTGACCATATGGATGTTTTCTTGACTTTCCTTTTAGGGTTAGTGCGACGTCTTCTTTTGATGTTCCCGCCTCTTTTTGCAGCTTCTTTTTTACTAGGTTTTTTCCCGCGTCGTCTTCCACCACCAAACTTAGCTTTCGTCTTCATGGCTGTTGTCACTGCCCAAGCTGCTGCTTTTTCCGCAATACTGGCGTCACTTGATTTAACCCTTTGCCAAGCTTTTTCCGCTAGCGCTCTATCCGCTATTGATCTATTTGTTGAATCTGCAAACTTGGAATACGCTATATCGTGTTCTTTGCAAGCTTGATCTAATTTATTAATTCCAGGATCTCCTCTTGCTAAACGTTTTGCCAACTTAGTTCCGGGTCCACAATATTGATAGCCTCCGGGCAGATGAAATTCGTATGGTAAAGCGTCTATTGCTCGATTTAGAACAGCACCAACAGGAATCCGTCTGAGCAGGGAAAACGCAGCTGATGTTATACCACGTCCTTTCTTAACGCTGTCTTGACGACGACTGAGCGGTGCGGTCTTCATTATGTCGTCTTATATAACCAGCGTGTTTACTCCACGAGCTGCTTTACATAAATGGATAACTCGTGCACAATGTTTTATATTTAAATATTTAATTATTCAAATTAATTATATACTGATTTATGATTCTATTTTTAATCCAAGCTTCTCGTTCATCGGGTTGAATCATCACATGACTCGTTGTACTAGCTATATGATTGTGGGTATCGATAAGTAAATTGCCCACTATTCTTATTAAACAATCTAAAGTTACAGCATCTTTCGGATGTTGAGGATCATGTAACTGCATAATACGTTTATCATTACACGTGTAAGCGGTTGAATCACTTTTCGATGTTGTTATGACTTGTCCAATAGTAGCAGCATCATTTAAATCTTCTCCTGGTAAAATATTAATTATTTTCTTCATCTTTGCATCATATTTGGTCCCAAAGTGTTTATCCCAAGTTATTGTTTGTCTCAATGTAACACAATCATCATCTTCATAACCAGGATAAATATTTTTTATTCTTCTATTACGACCATCATATGTACCTAATCTACCACCACTTGCAATTAATGTTTGTATCATTAAAGGTACATCCGAATCTTTTATACCGAATCTTCCATTTGTTATTGTTTTATGTCCCGCATCCCATTCATCATTTTTTCCTTGCATTAAATCAAACTTTTTATTTCCATGTATAAATGTATCTCCTCGCTTTAGCACGGCATCTTCATGTTTTACAAAATTTGATGTCCCCCTTTTTAATTCTTTAGATAGTTGTTCCATAGTAACAGCATCTTTTGGTTGAGAACCGAACTTTACATTTGACAACACTTTCCCATGACAATCGATTTCATCATTATCTTGTAAAATACAGTTGTCCTTGATGTATTTCAGGTTTACAGCATCACCGTCTTCCTTTGGGTATCCAATGTCATTTATAATAAATTTATAAAAAGAAAATCCGCGTTGAGTCTTTTCCGGTATTATAGAATGTAAATATTCTTTATTAACTGAATCTTTATCATTTTTCGGATTTGCCACGTTGGTTATTCTATGATTCCCAGCATCAAATGTCTGTCCATCTTTTAAATTATTACCCCACTGCAATTTTAAAGTATTTAAAAGTTCAGATGATAAATACTCTTTATTAATTGCATCAGAACTGTCAGTTGGTTTACCAACATTAATTATTCTATGTGATTTGACATCGTAAGTATTTTTGTCTAATTTCAATGATGTTGAAGTTGCTTCTTTTACTGTCTTTAAATTCGCTCCATCAGTATCTTCTTCTGGGTCTTTAACAAATTTTAAACGTTTGTTACTCATATCATAGTCACCTTCAGGTGTTTGCGGCAATCCACTTCTTTTTCTGTTTTCTCCTCCTTGTACTCCTAGCCCGGAATACCGTCCGAACTTGTCGACGCTCATGATTGAACTGATCCATTGTATGGTCACAGCTCTCTTATATATCTGTGATAATTTATACAACTATTCCGCGATTTCGAAGTTCGTCAACTAAAGCCACCCATTCATTATTTAAACCTGTATGACCAGCTTCTATAGCTTCATGTAATAGTCTCATTCTATCAACCAATTTGTTTATATCATTATAGTAAATCACATTTGTATTATATAGGTTTTTCATTAAACCTTTACCAGACGTTGAAGATTCTCCTTTTTTCTTTTTACCATATTCATCCATAAGTGATAAGTCCATAAGTGATAAAGACTTCCTCTTTAGCGGTTTCTTCAAAGCGGGCGCAGTCCGTAATGTTGGTAGTTTTCTTAGGGGAAACAATCTTTTTATTACAACAGTATATTTAGTTGCGCGTGTTCTATTTATCATTGAATCTTTGGAGTAATTCTTCTTATGAGCATTAGTATTTTGCAAAATTTCTTTAAAAGTATTTAAATCTTGTAGTGTATATTTTATAGGTATATTTTTAAAAATCAGTTCAAATAATCCTTTTGTTCCTTTATATTTATGCTCACCAATAACAATGTCATCATCTTCAGTCAAATGTACTTTTGAATCTCCTATTTTTAATTCATTTCCATCAATTCTCGCTCCATATACATGTGACTTGTGTAGTTTTGGGTTAGCTTTTATTTCATGTAACATCTTCATGATATACTTTCTTCCAAGAGGTCCTTGTTCACTACCTAAGTCAATATATCACTACTTAATTTTGTTAGATTTGGAATTGATTGTTCTGCTTCAGGTATATGTTGTTCTTCTTCTTCTTCTTTTTGAACATTTATTTCTGGTTCTTCTTGTCTTGTTTCTTCTCCTTTTTGAGAAACTTCACTATCACTTGTGTAAGAATCATCATCTTCTTCCTTTTTTAAAGTCTTTACTTCAAATTTAGAAACAGGTAGTAAAACATCTTCAAAATGAGGTTTACCAATTGTTTCTGTTATCTGTTTTAAAGGTTCTGTAATAGGTTTAAATGTAGTCTCCAGAAATTCTTCTCTTTCATTCAAACCCATTCTTAATGCTCGATTTTTAAGTCTAATCGAGTCACTTAGTGATTTTATTTCTTTTAATAGTTTTTCTTGGTTCACCATGTTTACACTGCGAAGACCAATCTATTACTAAACGTATCATCAATTGTTCAATGGATTAATACAAATTTATCTAACCCTATACGATATCTTCCATTTTTTATAGCTTCTTCTTTCATAATAACAAGAAATCCATATTTTTCAGCCCATGCTTTACCACACATTTCTTTAAATTTATCAAATGACATGTCTGCATTCACATGATCATTATATATGTGCTTTAAATTTGTTTCATCTTGCTTGAAGATAATAAGTAGATTTGCATTATCTCTTATTAGTTGTTTTGGAATTTTACTGTAAGTTTGACCAATATAAATGCTATCAATATTGTAATGTCTTCCCATGGCAAAATAACTTCTAATAGTGTCATGATTTTCACAAGATACATCATCAAATATAAATATAGAAAATGGTTTAGCCTCGTTTGGCTCCATTATAGTTTCACTAGCATTAAACTTGTAGAAATTAACTTCAGGCACACTTGCGAGTACCTTATCCAATAATTGGTATTTGGGTTGTTGCAAAGATTTGGAAAAGATATAAATGTTGTTAAAACGTAATCCCTTAGGATTTGTTATTAAATTAAAAACCACATTTGTCTTTCCACAATTTGATGGTCCAGTTATTAAACATCTTATTGTGTTTGGCAGTAATTCACCATGTTTTCCATGATTTAAATTGTCGTTGTCAACTGTTAATTCATCAATATTATTAATAAAAAATCGATCCTTTTGTTGCACAATCTCCATCTTGTATAAAGGTTAAACATGTAATGACTTCATAAATTGCTACACTAAGTCTTTTGTAGGGATCCAAGAGTCTTCACTTTTATCAAATCCCAACCAACGTACTTTCACCTTATCCTTTTTTCTTTGTAAAATTTTTTCAACAAGATATACATCGCCAACTGATGATTTTAGCAATTCATGTCCGTAGAATCCACCTTCAAGTAATTCACCCTTGTTGTCCTTTAAAATGTAGGTTTCAGGTATTGTTGGTTGCACTTTATAGATTGTAAATACTTCATTAGTCCAGTTTGGCAGATACCTTTTGCTAAATACTCCTTTGTACTTACTTATACGAACTTTATCATTAACTTTAAATGTTTTGGGCTGCATTTTTTCACGTTTAGGAGTAGTATTATTTTTAATACGTTTTAATACCATTTTAGCATTGGTACTATTTACTTCGTTAGGCTTCATACCAATGGTTCGATGATACTTATTGTTATATTCTTTTATAAGTTGTGGTAATATATCATACCAAATATATGATCCTCGTTTGGAAAATGTTTTATACATTGCTCCTTTTAACGTTCTGTTAAATCTTTCTATTATTGAAGCTTTAACTTCAGAATTTGTAGAATAATGATTTATTTTATACTTCTTCATTAAAGCTGCAAAGTCTTTGTTAAAATATTCTTTTCCATCATCAGTTTGTAGATGTTTGATGTTGAAATTATTTCTTTGTATAGCTATTTCCATAGCTTTTGTAACACTTTTACCAGTCTTGTCCTTTAGCGGTAAAGCATCAGCCACTTTAGTAAAACAGTCTATAATCGCTAAAATGTATTTAAATCCTTTATTTAATTTACTATGTGGTATCATTTCAATAAGGTCGGCTTGGAAAAGATCATTCATTCCTTTTATAATTGTATTTCTTCTAGGAAATTTTCTTCTTGCCGGCTTATGAAGTTCATTTACAATCTTGTTCCTTAAATCTTCCATCTTCAGTTGTGTCTTCCACACCGCTTGTAAAAGTACTGATCTCTAAAATGGTTTATCCTCTTTTATATGGTAAGATTATAGGTCAAGGTCATATTACATTGGTGTAAAAAAGAGGGAACATGACATTGAGCTTGTCATGTCCCCTCTTCTTTACGGAAAGGAAAAAGGAAGAAGGTAAAGGACGAAGAATAGGTTTACTGGTCGATAGGGTATAAGGAGTAATGTCCAAATGGTAGAGTTTTTATATTATCTTCCAGGATGTACCTCTTATCATCCTTACAACTCAAAGCCCATTTGGTTTGCTTTATACTGAAGAGACGATGGTTGAAGCTTCTTATGGTGTTAAATGTTGCTGTTGTCTCAACATTTTCAAATAAGCATCTCTTGTATTCTTCAAACTGTACATTCTTCTTCAGGTATGAGGTTTTTATACCTTTGGCCTTCTTCACGATTTCATGTTCTCTTTTTTCATTTTTGTACAATTTAAATGAATACAATTTAGACATTAAAGCAACAACCTCTTCCATTGGCACGCTATTTGTTTCGTCTTTGAACTTTCCCAATACCTTTTTATTTCTACCATTGTCGTAGTTGGGATGGTCTTGTGGATAATCAGAAAAGTCAAAGTCGTTATTGTAGATAAAACAGCGTAGGTCTTCATACATATCTTTAGTTCTTATCCAATAAATAAAAGCGTCCGTATCCATGTATACAATGCCGATGTTTTCTCTTCCATAAAATTTAACCATCTTGTTGTAATGGAAGTCATACATGTGAGTCTTTGAAATATCTAGAATAGACATCCCCACATATAAAGGACGATCCATTGTAATTGAAATTTTGTTCATGGAAACAGCTACAAGATTTTCGTTGATTATTATGGATGATCCGAAGTTAGGTTTTTGTACCAGCTTTTGTAGTTTTACCGGATCACTAACTAATTTCACATTCTTATGCTTTCTTTTGTTTTCCAGTGTCTTGCCAAATATCGCATTATTCATCAATTTAAAAAAGTCCTTTTGAAAATTAGATGTAGCTGCAGTTCTTCTTTTTGTGTTATTGTCAATGTATGACTTTAACCAACAGGATTGAGAAAATTGTAAAGCTCTATTAATTTTTGTTATTCTCAATCCTAATTCTAGGGCTTGTTGTATTACCCAATAATGAGCAACATATCTTGATTTGTTGGTTAAAATCATCATTAATTTAGGCCATCTACCGGTTGGTGATATTTCTGTCTTGGCCAGTAGAGGTAAATCATAATGGTGGTCATGCAAATGTTCAGGGTACTCAATATCTACATCCAAAATATAACCAGTATCTCCATGTTTTGCTATATCCATAATGTTTCCAATAGAATCAGGGTCTATCCATTTGAAGTCGCCAAATGGAAGAGGATTCGACATGGCCCATCCATAAAGGTTATTTGCATCAAAATAACCTAAATATGTAGTTGGTTTTGTTGCATCAAAATTGGGCAAATATTTGTTATTTGCCTTTACATGTCGTGTTACGCTTTGAGTTAGTCCCCCTCGAACACCTGATTCCAACATCAGCACCATGTCTATATCTGTAAGAAGTTGGAGTTTACATTTTGTTTCCTTTAACATTGCTTGCCAAGCTAGTCCAGGTGATGTACAAGAATGCAGAGGGTCTAATCCATATGCCTTAAAACATGTATTTCTAAACTCTTCCATTATATCACAAAGTAAAGTTACATCTAGTTTTACATAAAAGTCCGAATATTCTCCAAGTGTTTTAAATCCTAATTCATTCCATACTCTACACGCATGTTCATAATCTTCATGGGATATATCTGTGTCATATAGTTTACTTTTGAATTCTTCTTTTGGTGGAAGGGATGTTTCATTAAATCTTTCTAAGCTATCTATATAATCATACGGGAAAACACCTTTGCGAAGAACTAAATTAACCTTGTCATTACTTACAATCTTCTTAGTTTCTATTAAATCTTCTGTTCTCAGGTTTTCAGAAAGCTTCATTAAACTAGATGGCATAAAACGGTAAGAGTCTAAAAACCGAAGCTTTATATTTCCAACTTTTTTAGTAAAACTTATAAACTTCTCCGTGGTTTCAGCTATGACATCAATTTCTCCATTATCTCTTCCTAATTCAGGAATGATAAAATGCGCATCATAACCACTAAGGTTATGTAATATTACAGGTATACTTGTAGGGATCTTGTAGTTGATATTACAGCTGTTACATGCAGCACCTCTATAATAACCTGTCAGATGGTCATGATCATGAACCTTGTGATTTTCCACAGTAAATTCATTTGTACATAAATAACAATGAGTTGCATTTTCATGTTGAATCTCTTCTTCTTCATCCAAAGGTATCATTGGTATAATATCACTATACAATCTTTCAACACTTTCCGCTATTGTATACAACTGATCAAGGAATATTTTAGAAGCATTAACACCACGATAGACAATAGGTTTTGAAGTTAAATTAAATCTATTTAGATGTTCTTCAGAAAGAGTAGATTTAACCATTAAACAAAAACTGTTTGGATCATGTATCTGATATTTAACAGTTTTCTTTGCTACATCGCCATCATTATCTTCAATAGGAACTAGTGTAGATTCAAAATCAGCATAGACAACAATGGGAATCCGTTATTGATGGGAGATTTTTTCAAATTTTAACTCTGCCTTACTTGCACACGGTAAGATAATTTTTGCTTCATAGTTGTTGTTACATAGTTTTTTATGCTCTTGTAACCATTCGTTTCCTTCTCTTCTTTCTTCACAAAAATTAAAGCATCTTTTACAAATTATCTTCTTATTTCTATTTTTAGATAATTGATTACTAACAAGAGTTTCAAATTTTTTAATCCATACATAGTGGGAAACATCACCTTTTGTAAGTAGTAATAAGTCTGTATGATCTGGGAGTTCATTCTTCACCACACGCAATGGGTACACTTTATTCAAACTGTCCAAACCAAAAACATTAACAGATGTTCCAGGGTTTTGTTTTTCGAACTTTGGGATGTCCTTCAAAGCCACTGGGTAAGTCAACCCTTGGAAATTATATCTATATCTTTGTAATTCATATTCTTCACTGGGTCTTACTGCATTGTCAGGTGGTACAAATTTTGCCGTCATTGCATATCTAAAACATTCCATATCTTCATTTTGAACATTTATACATGATTTGGTGTGTGAAATTTTCTTTGGGAGTGAAATATAACTGCTACCCCTTAATCCGTAGCCATGTTTATGAACTCTAATATCCATACCCTCAATACTAACCAAACTCCAACCAGATCCTCTTCCTTCATGATCTTGAATTTTTGTTAATATTTCTTCCAAACAATCTTCAACTATTGAATTAATATCTGAACTTGCCATGATGGTCTGGTTTTTTGTTATGAATCCTCTTGGTGACATTTCGCCTTCTACATTAGTAAACATAGCATTTAGTATTATGCTAAATTTAATGAAGTTTAGTCTTCTTAATTCTTCTGTGAGTGTTCTTCTTGCAATTGTACTTGCTTCTTTAAAAAACTGCTCCAATTCCAATTT
This sequence comes from Neoaliturus tenellus, assembly GCA_030545055.2. Classification (NCBI taxonomy): domain Eukaryota; kingdom Metazoa; phylum Arthropoda; class Insecta; order Hemiptera; family Cicadellidae; genus Neoaliturus; species Neoaliturus tenellus. Next base: position 45,470,605 of record CM061531.1, on the reverse strand, counting down.
TTCATTTTGAATTTTGTGGTGCATTACTACTCTACCTTCTAAAGCAAATACTTTTAAACTTGGTATTTCATTAGATGGTCCTGCTAATGGTTCTTCTTTATGTTCTTCTTCTTCTTTTTCTTCTTGCTGTTCTTCTTGTGGTTCTTCTTCTTCAAATAGTTTTAAATCTTCATATTCGGTTTCTGTTACATTTTCATTATTATTATGGAATAATTCTTTATGTATTTCTAGTAGAATATTATCATGAAAAGTTTCTGAGCAAATATCACATTGATGCATCGTGTTGATGTTTACTCTTTCAAATTTAGCAGGGAAATAAAATGCTTCTCTCTCCTGCTCCCTTTATATAATGCTTCCCCCACTACATTTGTAAGGTTTTTTTATATAAAATGTTAGAATTAGTAGTTTAAGACCAAAGCTGAAAAGTAATGATAATACCCCATATTTTCTTCCAATTGCAAATACTTCGCATACACCTCCGCCCATAGCCATAACAGATCGCTGTTTCTCCAATATACACCAAAGGTATGTCTACCATTAACCAAAATTGGAGATCCTATGTTTACTAATCTTCCATTTTCTATCCATGTCATAACTTCAATTAAAAACCTTCCTATAACATCCATTGGAGAATTTGGATCCACTAATATTCTTGTTACAACATTTTCACTTAACAAAGGCATTTTAATTTCTTCATCGTTTTCTTCGTCCAGCTCCAATACTTTTTCAACTTTTGTACATTTGTTGTAAAATATTGACGCATCTCGGGGAGATATGTTCACTCTAGCTATTATAGGTGAAGAATGTTCTCAACACAAACCACACCACTCTTATATCGTCATGTCATTGAGTGGAGGGTGTTTTTTTTTTATGGTACAATTTTAGTAAAAGAAAATAATACAATTCTGTCTTTACCACAATATTGCTCTTAATTAGAGCTTTTCATTGATGTATGACTTGCCCTATTCCGGCAAACCATTCTTGAGTTATTAGTCATTTTCTAATCCAGATTATTGCTGGGGAGGGGGGGGGGGAGGGGATGGGGAGGGGGAGGGGGAGGGGGAGGGGGAGGGGGAGGGGGGGAGGGGCAGGGGGAGGGGGAGGGGGAGGGGGAGGGGAGGGGGAGGGGGGAGGGGGAGGGGGAGGGGGAGGGGGAGGGGGAGGGGGGGAGGGGGGGGGAGGGGGGGTTAATTAACCTAATTGAGGTCAAGGTCACCAAAAAATTATAATTTACCAAAGTGATGGGGACGGCCGGAGCCATCCCCACCACTCTGTTTGCCTAACACTTCCCCAAATCCCAACCCGCTATAGTTACGTCTTGCAAGGGATCCCAATTTTTGGCCCGCACGCACGTGGCGATCCAGTTTGGTGGGCTGTGATACGGGCGGCCGGCCTCGGGCCTGGGCACTGGACCTGACCATTCCAATTTTACAATAGGGAGTCTGGAACAGTTAATGCAAGACGCAACTCTAACCTCCCACCCTTAATCTAAACCCACCCAAATATAATTATTTCCTAACAAAAAATTAAAAATTTAAAAAAAATAAAAATATGCGCTGCCTATGGCACAACACGCATGTCCCACCCATATTTAATGAAGTTCAACAGAACTTCTATAATTTAAATTTAAATTTAATCTACCCTCCTAACAGCTAGCTGTGAAAGGTTATTAGTACACACACACATACAATAATTATACCAAAACTCAACATCAAAAACACATTTTCCAAACATCAACAATACCATAACACCTTAATGCTAACATCGCAATGCGCAAATTAAAGCTTAAAATTAGCACAACTTAAAACTAAAAATAACATTTTGCACACACACTCACACACAACAAGTATTAATATTAAAACCCTAACAGCAAGAGTAACTCAAATATATATCGGCCGCTTATACATTTGAGTTACCCTCTGAGTTCGGAACAACCATCGCGTCCGACGAATTGTTCCGAACTAACTCAGCGATAGTCGCCAGAAAGGTTCTCGGCTCACAAAGTGGTAGGGGGACAGTAGGGGTTTGAGGGGGGTACAACGTCTAACGTCCAACGTCAGTGGAAATTTCCAATGATCTATTCGTCACATGTAGGTCGCCGCTAATGCAGGTGGAGCGTTGTACCTTGCAATTAACGTTAGGCAACACCTGGTTTAATCCGCCGTTAAACTTAACTGAGGCTTTCCCCATCGCGTAACACCATAATTGTTGCCTGTTATCATCTGAGTAATGGCAGAAAATTATCTGTCCTTTTTTGCCGCTTAACTATAGTTATTAAACTATTGGCAACATCAAAGCTAAATTGGTGTTACATAAATGTAACCACTATCAACCTAATTTATATTGATGAGTAAAAGTGACGGGGGGGGGAGGGGGGGGGGCCATTACTTTTTTCCTCAGGGGGGGGGGGGGTCAAGTTCAACATAATTAATATCTGTGCTTATATAAGCCACAACGCGGTCGCGCGTCTGCCATTCACTCCCCAGGTACCGCAGCTGAAACAACTAATCTGTAAGTCTCTACCACCTAGTAATGTTACATATGTTTTGTTTTAACTTACACCTGTTAAGCTTGCTATTTTTTTATGTAATTTATTTTTTCAACTATTTCTTAACATATAAAAATACACTTTTATTTTATATATATAATATATCAAATAATCTTGTGTTACTATTTTTATTTTAGTTTATACTTATTATACAAGCTAACCCCTACGGAATAATTAACTAACTTCTGCTGCTAGACTAAACTACTTAGACTATAAACAGTTAACACCCATATATTAATATATAATTATTATACTGCGATTTTTACCTGTACAAATGCTAGATGTAATTGCGATTAATCGTCTACGACACAGTTCTTAAACCCTTATAAAATAATTAACTAACTTCTACCACTAGCGGTAATTTTTAAAAATTTTACAAAAATTTATTAACTATTTTTTCCCCCTACTAGAACCTTTCGCTACGCTGCCGCCCCGACAAAGAACTGAAATCTCCAAAGTTCTTCCCTTTTATCTCATTCTCTTAGGGGAGGGGGTTAGGGGGGTTTACACAACCCTATATAAGCGGCATCGGCACCTCACGCGTGCGCCATTTTAATGGCGATAGGGCGACAGTAAACATCTATCCATAAGTCTCTAAGACTATCAAACATTTTTTTAACTTACTCTTGTTACTCTAACATATGTTTGCGCTTATTATGCTAATTGGTCTCTATATATTCAGACACACTCGTGGGCACCAATCATATACTCGCTGAATTTTGGAGAGTACACATCTCCCCTTTCAATATTATTATGGATTCGCACACTTTACATTTAAAACTTTTGCGTACTAAACACATTTTACAGAAACAATCTAACTCTACAATTTCAAAACCGCATACTACATTGAGTAAGCTTAAAAAATACTTCAGTTTTCACCCGTTGTACTTTGTAAAATCTAACCTTTGTAATACTTGTTCTACTGATCCTATTTTACACTCTGTCTTAACTGAAATGCTGAAATATCAAAATTTCAATCTTGTTACACCTATTGACGATCCTATCCAATTATTCTTATTCACTATATTACCAGGTTTATATGATCATTCTTCCTCAGACACATGTCTTGTTCTGCTCTATCAACTCACACTGTAACCAACTAGGACCTCTCCTTTTTTGCAATTATGAACACACAGCTGGATTCACCCATACTTACAACAAGCACTGACTCCTATCCCATACAGAGTGATAAAATAACTATTACTGCTACAAATAATGAGAAAGCAATTCTCCAATCATTAATGAGTTTTTATTAAATAAATATATTTTTAAAAACCCCCTCTGAGTGACCTTGACCCACTTCCCAAACCCACCCATCACTGTCAAAAAAACCCCAGCCGCTACTACCCCTACAACACTTACAACCGCCTGACCTTGACCTGAGCCAACTGTAGCCATTCCCCACTACTGGTTTCAGTTAAAAGTCTTGAATTTTAAAATTAAGGTCTAAAAATGCCAAAAACCCATTTTTAACCCCTTTGAAACCCCATAAAACCCCGTTCTCATAGCCCGATCATGCTGGTTCGCGAACTCATGAAAATAGACCTGGTCTTACACCTTCATAACAAATTTCATTAAAATCGGAGGTCGCTGTCAAAAGTTATCAGTACCACGGACTTTAATAGCTTTTACCACATCATGACACAATAACAAAAGTGAATTAAAACCAACGAGCAAGGCTCGGTTAACCTGGTACTATATGAAAGTGAACGGTTTTTTTTGGCTTCTGGGGACCTCGAAATGAAAAAGTAACATGGTCCAGGACTTAGGTCCAACCATGGCTACTAGCGTAATGGAGAATTCCCTATAGGGAAATTCGCTAAAACTATATGCGTCGCCGGTTATAGACATATAAGCAGTGCGGGCTGACAGGGCATCGCACGGAGAGGGTGCAACAAGTTGCCAGTGCGGGGGCGTGAGCTAGATCTGGGCTCCATACCCCCCAGCCCCCTTTACCCCGCATACCCCGCAACCCCCGCCAAACCCCCGCAATACCCTCCCACAGAATCATCAATACCCAAATGATATGGTTCCCCGTCCACTGGCGGCCCACTGGGACTTGTCTGCGGTGATCACTGCTCACCTCCGTCGCAGCAGACCTGCGAGGTCGGTGAATTAGCGAATATTTCAATGAATGTTTGAAACTAGGACAAGTAGTTTTGATAAACGTTATGAAATTTAAAATAGCTGTAACTTTCATCATTCAACAAAAGTGTTCGCAGTACAAATGCTTTAAAATATTAATACCTGGGAAAATTTATACGATTCTTTGTAGTAATATCTGTGACAGTCAACAGCCAAAATGCCAAGTGCAAAAGGCTTATTTCTATTCAAAACGAGCTTGTTCGCTCAGCTCAATAGCCTTTCAGACTGTTTAAGAGGGCGTTTGAGTGCCGCCATGTTGGATTTATTTCCCATAAGAGAATACTAAACTTGTCCCCGGCATTTGCCATATAATTTCTTTATTTTTTTGTCCGATTGGTTCAGAATAAATATTGTTTAAATTTGAATTAAATTCATCGTTTCTTTTGCGAGATTGATTCTTTGTAAATGCTTTATAAAATTCTGTAGAAAATGGTTTAAAAGTAGTAAAAAACATACTTTGTTTTCTAGTTAGAAAAAAAAAATACAGTACTTGTTCTCAAAAATTCCTCTCTCAAACCAAATCCGTCTTCATGAACAAATTATGTGGAGCTATCAACCATAATTTTATGATTACAAAAAAAGGATTTATTGCGTTTCCCGTTTATCATTGCGCTTATGGGGGAAGACGGAATCTGGATTGACTCCTACGCCCTCTTAATATAGGTCTATGGGTTCTGCACTCTGGTATCGAATTTGGTGGACCTCCACATGTTGAATGGGTATCACGTAAATCCTACTTCTATGGGGTTAACCATAGATAGGTTAACCATTTAACCATAGATTGTTCTATGGTTAATATCATTATTTTGTTTTTTTAATTCAATACAGTTCTACTAAATAGTTAGTTCTTTTATTCTTTTACTTTCTTTTTTATATAAACGTTCATAATTACAAGTAGTCTATAAAGTATAATTTTAAAAAATAACTGTTTTTATTACAGTAGCATTAAGTAATTCATCAGTAACTGGCCACAATGCAAAACCACGTGTTTATACTGGAAAATACGGTCTGGTTGAAATATCTGGTTTAATTTTTTCTTTGTTTTAATTTCTAACTCCATAAGGTCAATGTTAAACTTTTTAGAATTACAATTAAAGATTGTGACGAAATAAGATTTTCTTACCATGGAGATCTGTATATTATTTTCATCCCAAAACTAAATTATTTGCAAAGTTTGGAGAAAGCGCGGTACACGAACCTCCCAAATTTTGGTATCAAACAAGATACATTGGATGGGAAGTCCATTCACGTTAGTGTATATAGGCAATGGTATAAATGGCCTCATGGAACATCAAACTTTTCTTTATTTGAGATTCAATTTTTTTATTCAAAATGGGTGATTGAAAATAAAAAATATACACCTAGTATGTTTTATTATTATTCAAAGGCATTATATAGCATCATTATTATTACATCATTATCATACGTTAACATCATTATTACTAATTCTTTTGTTTTTAAATTCAATACAGCTCTACAAAATAGTTAGTTCTTTTATCCTTTTACTTTCTTTTTTATATAAACGTTCATAATCACAAGTATAATATAAAGTTTAATTTTAAAAGTTTTAAAAGTTTTTAGAATTACAATTAAAGATTATTACGAAATAAGATTTCCCTATCATGGAGATCTGTACTATTTTCATCCCAGAACTAAATTATTTGCAAAGTTTGGAGAAAGCGCAGCACACGAACCTCCCAAATTTTATTTATTTAAGATTCAATTTTTTTATTCAAAATGGGTGATTGAAAATAAAAAAATATACACCTAGTGTATTTTATTATTATTCAAAAGCGTTATATAGCAAACGCTTGAATGGCCAGTCCAATCAGACGTCTAATATTTGTGGTCGAGGTAGCCGATATTAAACCGTGTAGCCCGAAGGTCGATATATATTGTACTGTTGAATTTATCACAGCAGCTATCGATGATGCCTCGGCGTTATGAAATTTCATTGACTGAGTTCAATACGAGTTTTTATGGAGGAGTATCTTTCAAATCTTAAGCATTTTGAAGGCATCTTCAATATTATATTTTCAATTAGGTGTGGTTTGCTTTTTTCAATTCTGAATCGTATCGTAAAGGTTACCTAATACAGGTAATTGAAGCGTTTGTACGACACACTTGTGAAATGTCACAAAATACATTCTTTTCACGTATTCTTTCTTTCTTTGTACTTTTAAAAAAAAGTTAATAGTCAATCTTTATCGTAATTAGTTAATTTTGAAACACGATTCCTGAAAACCTCTGCAGCCATCAAACTCGCCTAGCGATACGGCCGCGGCCGCGAGGCGACATTCAGGTTCAATAGACCTGAGCCTCAGTAGTGGGTTCCAACACAAACAAATCAAATATAACCTAAATTGCATTTTGTATGCAGTAAAACATTTAATCTGTTGCAATTGTGTTGGTAAGAAAAATCTTGTGTGTATTACGAATACACTTAGCCATTGCCGTTCTCGAAATGTTTGGCAGCACTAAGCGTCTCGAGTGGCAATGACGTACTTTGCGCTCTTATATGTACAAATAGCGATTTCACTAAAACATTGCAGGACATTGAAGAGTTGTACTCATATTTAACTGAAATAAGTTACAGGATTTTAATATTGTTTTAGTGTTAAATAAAATCGTTTAAAGTGAAACAAAATTTACTAAGCAGAAAGTTACAAGAAGATGGGTTATGGCATAGAGGAGAGTGAATGAAAGCGGATTCGCCTGCAGATGAATTCGAATTCACTGGGCAAAGCCGAGCGTAAAACAAGATAATCTCAACGCGTAGGCGTAAATCTCCAGCGCGTGATCAGTGACGACGAGTCTGTTGTGTTCGGCTCTGCTAGCACATCGGATGTTGTTGAGAAAAGCAAAAACAAAAATATACTGGGAAATGCAATATCTTAGTGTGTAACAGGAGATGCAGTGAAAACTACCTAAAAGATTTTACGTAAGTAGGAACACAGAAACCACGTAAAAGATATACTATGTAAATGATTTTATTTCAACTTTTTGTGAATATGTTTTTAATGCAAGGTTTGATTTTATGCCGTTTTTACTCGATTATACGATTGAATTCAGGTTTGTGGCAAGATGGCTTAATTAAAAAGGTCTTGAACTTGATATTAACACAACTACCCGCAAACAGGGTTTCGGGTAGGTAAATCTAAATGTATACATAAATCTAAATGTATGCATAATTGGTTAGAATCTAAAATTTTAAATATATCCAAAAAAAGTTATGTCTTTCCAAATATTTGAAAAATTATTTTTGGAAAGACTTATAAATTTCTTGGATAGATTTCAAATTTTAGATTCTAACCAATCTGGATTTAGGAAAATTTATCTACAATCGATGCAGTCACAAGTTTTGTAGAGAATGTTGTTGAAGGTTTGGAAAAGAACACGCACTTGGAGTGTTTCTAGACCTTTCCAAGGTCTTTGATTGTGTGCATCATGGATAGAGGACTTTTTCAATTGGTATACGTGGGGTGCCTAATCAGTGGATAAATTCGTACCTTGAGGGACGAAAGCAGTACGTACAGGTAGCTGATTCAAAATAAAAAACATCACAATTAAATTCTGGAGTTCCCCAAGGTTCTATTCTGGGACCAGTTCTCTTTCTTATTTATGCCAATGGCTTAAGCACATCAGTAACTTGGTCCAAAGTAATACAATATGCTGATGATAGGCCTACAACCCTCTGCATTAGAGATTATTCAGTATCAAACCTATAAATTCAAACTTTTACTGACTTAAGTTCATTTATCCAATTCTTCTCAGACAAGAACCTTAAGACTAACAGCTCAAAATCTTGTGTTATAAACTTTCATCTTCACCAGCAAGCAAACCTACAAACACCCAATGTTATGGTGGACGACGATTTACTTGAAGAAATGAGTTTCACTCGGTTTCTAGGGGTGCACATCGATAGCGGACTAACATGGGAAAAGCAAATTGATTTTATCTGTAGAAAGATTTCTTCTGGCCTATTTGCTTTGCGTAAACTGTCAAACAATTGTTCTGAAAACGTTCTAGGAAAGGCCTATTTTGGGTTAGTATATCCTTTTTTGACATATGGAATCTGTGTTTGGGGAGGGTGTGCTAAAAATAAATTTAAGAGGGTTTTCAAACTCCATAAAAAATCTGTACGAATCATAAAAAAGTGGGTTATAGAGAGACTTGCAGAAATGCATTTAAGAATCTTGGATTTTTTATTTATTCTACCCAGTTAGGATTTTTTACTTTGCCCATTCTTTACATCCTTGAGGCAGCTTGTTTTGGGAAATTCAAATGTGAACTGAACCGGGGACGAAATATTATCATTATGAAACCTACTAGAAGTAGGGATATTTTTCGGACTGAAAGGCACAGTACAACAGATTTTGAACATCTGCCATCACAAGTCGGCATAAAAGTTCTGAATCATCTGCCAGACTCACTAAAAATATCAATGGCCATCAAAATTTCAAATCGTGTTTGAAAATACCCCCGTCGCAGCAGACCTGCGTCCTCAGCGAATTTCCAAAGAATCTTGAGATTTTGTATTTTCCACATGAACAACATAGGAATGAGTATGTAGGTTTGCTGCCATGGGATGTTGTTAGAAAATGTTAGTTTTGTTAGGATATGAAATAGTTAGGTAAGGTTAACACCGAAATTTTATCAATATTCGGCACTTTTAATTTTCCCATAAACCCCATGGGGGTGAGTATGTAGGTTTGCCGCCATATGGGTGTTGTAAGCAAATATCAGTTAAACCCCACCTAGTGAATGTACATACCACATTTATCAAGTTATTCCAATAAAGAAGCGTGATACAGGGTTTTGTCGATTTCCCATAAGATTAACATGGAAAACCTATTTTTGACTTTTCTCCCTAACCTGCTAAGCCAAGTTAAAAATTCAAAATACTAAATTGTTTTTTTTTAATCACTTTTAAATGGTTTCAGTTAAAAATTGTTGAATTTTGAAAATTAAGGTCCAAAAATGCCAAAAACCCCATTTTTTACCCCTTGAAACCCCATAAAACCCCGTTCCCATAACCCGATCATGCTGGTTTGCGAACTCATGAAAATAGACCTGGTCTTACACCTTCGTACTAAATTTCATCAAAATCGGAGGTTCCTGTCAAAAGTTATCGGGACCACGGACACACACATATAAAAAAAAAAAAGGATACACCATTGTGCTTGATAAAGATTATATATCGAAATATTGCACACAAAAATGGGTTTAATTATATATATATATATATATATATATATATATATATATATATATATATATATATATATATATATATATATATGTATGTTGCTTATAGACTCCGAAACCGCTCAACAGATTGCAACGAAACTTTCAGGCATTATTAAGCATTATTCGAGGATGGTTTGTGTGAAGTTTGGTGCAAATCTGTCCAAAGGGCTCTGACCCAGAGGGCATACAATGGTGCAGTGTCAGGTTTTAGAAATTTAGTGTTTACAAAATGAACTGCTGTAATAAAAAATTTGAAAGTTTCATTCAAGCAGATTGTTGTGGCGTGGTGTAGAAATAATACTCATTTTAGGAGACACTCGATTTATTTGGATTTGACAAAACACTTTTATACAAATGGTAGACATAACACCCCACACATCTCGTGCTAGCTAAACTATACTCTAATAGGAAGGGAGAAGAATAACACACCATTGTAATCCACAGCCTTCAGTAGTTACTGTGTTCCTACAACCACATATGGTTCACTTTACATTATAACATTACTTCCCCCTTGGAAAAATAAAATAAACATAGTCTACCATAAAAATAGAATAAATCCGGAAAGTCTTAATCAGATAATATATAAAGATACATAAGCTCAAACTCTCAGACATGAAACAATTTAACAACTCAAATAACATTGTTGGCAAAAAAAAAGTAGACATGAAAAAAAATATACTTAAGGCGAGAATCGATTAGGTGGTTTAATTTGCCTTTTTGCCTAACTTTAGGAGACACCACAGGGGTTTCCTTAGTTACTGTTACAGATTGATCATTTGAAACATTTTGAGAATCTATTTCATTAGTCTTTTTGGAACTTTCAACATTACTATTTGAACAAGATTCTACCTCATTTACTTCCTTACCGGGTAAAATTTGGTCAACATGACGTTTCCACACTAATCCATCAGAAGTTTCAACACTATAAGTTTGTGATCCTAAAGCCTTAGAAACTACACCCGTTTGCCACTTATCATGATGAGCCCTATAATCTTGGACAGATACATTTTGCCCTACTTCAAATTTACTATTTCTTTTACCTTTGTAATTTTTAATTTGTTTTACTTGCTTTCTCTCTACAATATCAACAGTGTTTGGCCTTAGCAAGTCAAATATACAACTAAGAGATCGGTTAAGCAACAACTTAGCAGGTGATTCACCAGTCGTGGCATGTACCGTATTACGGTAATGAAACAGAAAATCATTTATATGGCGAGCCAGATTTGCGCCATTTGGGTTGTATGGTGCTCTGCGAATACAGTTTTTAATAATTTTAACTGCACTTTCTGCCTCTCCATTCGACTGAGGGTGGAATGGGGCACCCATTAAATGTTGAATGCCTAACTTTTTCAAAAAATTTTGAAAAGACTCACTTGTAAAACATGCTGCACCATCGGATGTTAAGAACCGAGGTAACCCAAATCGCGCAAAGGTTTCAGACAACTTATTAATAACAGTTTCTGTACTAGTGCTATGTACAATAAAGTTTTCAATCATTTGGATGTTGAATCCATGATGACAAAACAGTAAGTGTTGTTACTGACGGGCCCAAGAAAATCACATGTATACGGGTCCAAGCTCTCCTAGGCCAAGGCCAAGGTTTCAACACTGATTTGGGTGGAACATTCTTAAATTTAGAACATACATTACAGTTCTTGGCAATTTCTTCGATTTCTATATCAAGATTAGGCCACCAGAAGTACGAGCGAGCAAGCTCCTTCATTTTATTTACTCCAAAATGATTTGCATGTAATTCTTGTAAAATAGCCTTATGATATTTCTTAGGTATAATAACTCTATAACCCCACATAACACAGCCATGATCTACAGTGAGCTCTCTTACTCTATTCGTAAATGGTTTGTACACAGGATCATTGTAAGGCAACTTATTGCCATTCATTATCATACTATGAACTTTGCTTAGAACGGGGTCGACTCTAGTTTCTAACTTAATTTTCTTCCAATCAACGATAAACGGACAGGATTCGTGTACATAGTTGAGATAACCAACATCATTAGATTCTATAGGCCCATTATTAAGAACGCTATTTTCATTAATATTCACCCTAGATAGGTAATCGGCTACATTTTCCCCTGATTTCACAAATTTAATTTCAAAATTGTAGTTTGAAAGGATAAAAGACCATCTCTGTAAGCGATTGGCTGCAAACACAGGGATACCCTTTTTTTTCACCAAAAATATATATCAATGGCTTGTGGTCTGAGATAAGTGTGAAACGCTTACAAAACAAAAAATCATGAAACTTTTTGATGCCAAAAATAATGGCCAATGCTTCCCGTTCAATTTGAGGGTAACGAGTCTCAGTTTCGCTCAATTTCCGAGATGCGAATGCTACAGGACGTTCCGTTCCTTCCGGATAAACGTGCGACAAATTGCTCCTACAGATTTTGCTGAGGCGTCAACTGTTAAATGTACGGGCAAGTCGGGGTCAAAATGACTCAGTACCGGTTTTGAGGTTAGAATCCTCTTAACTTCCTCGACAGCATGGTCACACTCATCTGTCCACTGCCATGGTATATTCTTTTTTAACAACGCATATAATGGTTGTAAAACTTCAGCTGCTCTTGGGATAAATTTTAGATAAAATGTCACCATTCCCAAGAAAGATTTGAGCATTGTTACGTTAGTAGGTTTCTCTGCATTTACTATTGCACGAATGTGCTTATCAGTTGCATGTATACCCTGGGCATCAATTATATGCCCTAAATACTCAATAGATTGTTTGGCAAACACACATTTACCAGGCTTTACTTTTAATCCACAACTTTTGAGGAGGTTCAAAACATAAGTTAATATTTCGTTATGTTCTGCTTCAGATCTCCCCGTGACATAAATGTCATCGAGCAGTGCTCCTACTCCTTCTACACCACAAAGTAAATTATCTATCATACCAAAAACTCTAAGTGTTGAGGGGTTGCCAAGTCCTAAAAATGTATGATATCAAAATGTCTTCCAAGTCAATGACATTGGTTTTAGAATAGCTATACTCGACAAATTGATTTGATCTTTAAATTCTTGGTAATCATTCTGTAAAACATTATTATTTTATTTCGGGACAATACTTGGCCAGCAGATGTACGTTTTTATCATTGAACCAAATGTAAATTCAACATATTCCCATTAATCGTAATTTATCCCCAATCGTAAAAGGTCTAACTTGTTAATACATCTGCTGGCCAAGTACGGTCCCGAAATAAAATAATAATGTTTTACAGAATGTTTACCAAGAATTAAAAGATCAAATCAATTTGTTGAGTATAGCTTTTCTAAAACCAATGTCATTGACTTGGAAGAAATTTTGATATCATACATTTTTAGGACTTGGCAACCCCTCAACACTTAGAGTTTTTGGTATGATATCATTATTTTTTATCAATATTGGGGTTTTAACAATACAATTTTTAAGTAGGAATAGAATATTAATTAAACGTTTTGAAGTTAAAAAGACCACTATGTATTCGTTGTGTCATTTTAACACAGGAGGTAAGAATGTGTGAGGAACACTGCCGTTTTTTATAGGATCCAATTTAGCTATTTAACTGCTTTGAGAGATTGAAATACTAATGTATGGACCCATGCTGATACCCATGATTTGTAACGGAAACGGAAGTAACAGGAGTTATTAATTTGAAGGTCTCTTTAGTTTTGTTTACACGCCTCCAAATTCCTTTTTACGATCAAGATTTATAGGAATAAAACAAAATGTTGTTATACGTTTGTGCAGTGTTGACGTACCAAGTTTTATTGCTTCATCTGTAGTGTCAAAAATGTAAGGTACCTGTAGACCCTAAATAACGCTGCAAGTGAAATTTCAAACTACATAGATCTTTGAGTAAAGACAACCTAAGAATAACTGCAAGTAGGCTTCACGATAATGCGAACTTGAATTTAAAACAGTGTTGCCGATTTGTGCCGACCTAGCCAGTTGGCATCTGTTATTAATTACTGTAATAATAAAAAAAAACATGAAAAAAACGACAACATCGCTAGGTAAGACTAACTTAAATCAGCCTCCAGCTGTTTAAATATCCGAGCTAGTAATTTCGTGGCCCCTAGTATCAACGCAACTACCCAACAGGCCGGAATGCCCCCCCACCACTTCTTGTGTTAAAACGTCACACTAGTGGTGGGCCAGCTGATCTGGAAGGACGCGATTTTGATGCAATTCCCCGAATAATTAATTACCTGGAAATCACCTAATCACTCCGGCCTGGTGTGTAGTTGGCCTTGCTAGATACCACATGTCTGCTGTATAACTTCTTTGTGTTCTGGATACGAAGCGGTTTAAGACGAAAGTCAAGCTATATTGATTTAATATTGCAGAGCTGATTAAAATAAGGGTTGAAACAATGATGATATGGATACGATTTTTATTGTGACAGTTCCATTATAGTACTCTATTTAGAGTATTATGTAATATTATATTTAATATGAACATTAGTCAATCATCTTTTTTAAATTTACGAAGTGTAATAAAAGTGCTTTTTGGAAAAACTCATATTTGTTTTATTTGTGATATTAAATTTAATAAACTTGATCCTTGTACACAGAGGTATACAAGGCTGTAGCCCTATCTAAAAACTAAACAAATGTTTGTTGTGCATAGGAAACTATTTTTTTACAATTTTAGGCTACTTATGAACGCATATACATTTTATTTCACTGAGTTTTTTTTCGAGGTAAGCTCAGCGATTTTTACAAGTTCAAACAATGGAAAACAAGGATTAGTTACAGCCTTTCTTTTGCTGATTTAGGAATGAAAATTTACCGTAGGCTACTTAGCTTCGTGTCTGGTACGCGCCGTCTGTTCGTTAGTGGAACTTGGCGGTGAGACATACGATCGGCCGTGCCACTGGATTTCAGAAAACTCATAAGGATTATTACAATTAAGAATATTATTATATAAACTGGCTTATTGAAAGCCAGTGGAGTGAACTTTACCAACTTAATCTAAGAATGTCACCTGATCAAATTAAATGAATAGGGTAACAGATGTTTTGGCTCGTCTAAATTAAAATATGAACGTCTGCTGCTTTGTTTACCTTTTAAATTGCGAAATGTAAACAAAGATGTTTTATAAAACTCATATTTTGATGTATTTTGTTATATTTAAAGGGAACGAACTTTATCTTTATACACAAAGGTTTGCACTACGTACATATACGAAGATTCCTGCAAAGTTTCGGGTGATTCCCATCAGTGATAAAGGCTGTAGCCTTGTCTAAAAGTGCTTGTTGTGCGTAGGAAACTACATATTTACATTTCTAACTTTTTTAGGCTACATTTGAACGCTTATATTTTATTTCACGGACGGTTTTTAAAGTAAGTTTGGTGATTTTTAGTGCTTATTGACCCAGTTAAACGGATTGAAAACGATTTCCGAATTAATTATGGCCTCTTTGTGCCCTTTTGAGAAGTGAAAATTGGCCGTATTCTGCTTCGTATCTATATAGGCACGCGTCGTCTGCTTGATGATTGGGTGGGACTTGGCGACGTGACACGACCGTGCCACTGGATTACCCGCTGGAATTCAGCTGGGGCACTCTTTATGCCAAAACAAAGTCTTGTGTACGACATTAACCCTAAATGAGTGTTTATGGTTGTGAGATGTTGACATGAATCGGACAGTAATAACTGTTGATAGGCATCTTTCAAATCTATCTTAGAGAAATATTTTGCACCACAAAATTTTGCATAAATGTGGTCAATGCGTGGTAGCGGATATTCGGTACCAACCAAAACTGGGTTCAAAGTCAACGGTAGTCCCCACATATTCTCACGGTGCCATCAGGCTTAAGAACGGGAACGATTGGAGTCCCCCAATCACAATGGTCAACCTTTTTTAAAATACCTAATTTAAGTAGCCTATTTAGCTCATTCTCAACAGGTATTTTCAACGCTAGAGGTGAATTTCGAGGTTTGAAAAATTTTGGGTTAGAACCTTCTTTGACTCTTAACGTTACCTTGTATTTATTGAAAGTCCCTAGATTGCCATCAAATACTTCTGGATGCTTGTTAATAATATCATTGACACTATTTGGTTGCCCTACCGGTACATGAGTTTCAGGTTGCGGTAAAACATTATTAATGTTAGGTCTAGGTTTACATTCATTGTCACTAGGTCTAGGCTGTTGAACACTGTTTTCTAAATATATACTATTGTTAACCAATATTCCAAGAGCCTTCATACCTTCGCGACCCAGCAACGGAGGACCACCATTTGGAACAACATAGAAAATAAGTTGTTGTTCAATATTGTTAAACTTAGTGTTAAGCCTAACTTTCCCTACTGGGTTGATAATATGACCAACATAGTCTGCTAACCTTATGTCATTCGCTTCCAATTTTTCATGACTAAAATACTTATCAAACAAGCTCTTTGACATGACATTGTACATGGACCCAGAATCTACTTCAAGTGAAAATGGCTTACCAACTAGGCCTATATCTAAAGATAGTTTGATAGGCTGCACATAATTATTTGCAGTAGTTTGACAAATATTACTCATAGGCCTAATAAGATTTTCAATCTTAAAAAATGTGTCACACATCTCCCCAGAGTCAGCTTTAAGGTTAGGTCTAACTATGACATTTTCACCAAAATTAGGCTTATCATTACATGTCATTTCATCCCTTTTTTCAACTTCACACAAAAATTTATTTTTAGATTTAGGTTTAGGAAATTTAGATTTATTCCCTTTACTTTTGCATACGGGGGCTAAGTGTCCCTTAACATTACATATATGACAAGTGTGATTTTTAAAAGTACAATCTGAACTTATGTGATTATTTCTACCACAATGTTTGCATTTAGAATTACCTAAAGAACTAGGCTTACTCGATTCATGCTTAGGTTTTGAAACATACCTTTTTTGTTTTACATAATGACATTCACCAGGTTCCGATTTGATGTTTATGTTGCTTACACCTTTTGAAATCTTCGCTTGATGCTGCTCCCGCTCTCCCAACGTAGACTCTCGAGCCGCTGCGAGGTTGATCATTTTATCAAATGTGCAGCTTGAACTGGACGCATCTTCTTCATTCAGCCGCTCCTTGATTTTATCATCACGAATTCCGATGACGAAAACATCTCGTAGTACCAGGGATAGTTCAGTTCCAAATTTACAATCGACAGCGAGACTTCGTAGACGAGCAGCAAACTCTCGAACGGTTTCCTCAGCACCTTGACTAGCTCCGTAAAATTTTCTCCTCGAAGTAAAGTAGGACTTGACCGGGGTAAAATGTTTTTCCAAGGTAGAAATAAGATCCTCAAACTTCTTATCTTCGGGATCATCAGGTACACAAAGTCCATGCAGCAGTTTAAACGTTTCGTCTGCCAAAGAAGTGATGAGAATTGCTCTCTTCTTGTCTTCATTCGTAATTTCATTGGCTATGAAATAATTAGTCAATCTGGACTTGAAAATGGCGAATTCCACCTTATTGTGATCAAAAAATGGTGAGTGTCCAATTTGAGACATCACGAGCAAATGTGCTCCATTGACAATGTGGTCGAGTTAATTTAGCCAAGTTTTCCAAACTATCCAAACGTAGGTAAACTTACTTTCTTCCATCGTCGCCATTTATGTTGTGGCGTGGTGTAGAAATAATACTCATTTTAGGAGACACTCGATTTATTTGGATTTGACAAAACACTTTTATACAAATGGTAGACATAACACCCCACACATCTCGTGCTAGCTAAACTATACTCTAATAGGAAGGGAGAAGAATAACACACCATTGTAATCCACAGCCTTCAGTAGTTACTGTGTTCCCTACAACCACATATGGTTCACTTTACATTATAACATAGAATTAACCATAGCTTATAATCATAGAATTAACCAGGTGTGAGGTATAATGTTGATGTTTGTGTTGTCTTTATGGCTCCGCCCTACGGAAGCTCACAATTACACTAAAAGCCTACAGGTGGTGAAATTTGACATGGACGATTCTCTTTGTCCACAGGTGCACCATAGGTCCATAGGTTTTGCAAATATAGTTTTTAAGCTCTTTAGGGCTCCACCCCACTGGACTTCAAAATTACTTTAGGGCCACCGGGGTTTAAATTTGATGGACGATGCTCTTTACCTATAGGTACTCACTAAGAAACGATTTTGCAAATATAGTTTTTTAAGCACTTTAGGGCTCCGCCTCACTTTACATTGAAATTACTTTAGGACCTCCAGAGCTGGAATTTGACATGGACGTTTCTCTTTGCTCATAGATACTCACTAGGAAACGGTTTTGCAAATATAGTTTTTTAAGCTCTTTAGGGCTCCACCCCACTGGACTTCAAAATTACTTTAGGGCCACCGGGGTTGAAATTTGATGAAAGATGCTCTTTACCCATAGGTACTCACTAAGAAACAATTTTGCAAATATAGTTTTTGAAGCTTTTTAGGGCTCTGCCCCATTGGACATTGAAATTACTTTAGGACCTCCGGGGCTGAAATTTGACATGGACGATTCTCTTTGCTCATAGGTACTCACTAGAAAACAGTTTTGCAAATATAGTTTTTTAAGCTCTTTAGGGCTCTGCCCCATTGGACTTCAAAATTACTTCAGGGCCACCAGGGTTGAAATTTAACATGGACGATTCTCTTTGCTCATAGGTATTCACCAAGAAACGGTTTTGCAAATATAGTTTTTAAGTTCTTTAGGGCTCCGCCCCACTAAGCTTCGGAATTACTTTAGGACCACCGGGGTTGAAACTTGACAGGCGAGATTCTCTTTACTCTTAGGTGCTTACTAAGGAACAGTTTTGCAAAAATAGTTTTTTAACATCTTTAGAGCTCTGCCCTACTGGACTTTAAAATCACTTTAAGGCCACCGGGGTTGAAATTATATGTATGATTCTTTTTGTTCATAGGTGCTCACTAAGAAACGGTTTTGCACATATCGTTTTTAAGCACTTTAGGGCTCCGCCCCACAAGGCTTTAAAATTACTTTAGAGCCACCGGGGTTGAAATTTGATGTACGATTCTTTTTGTTCATAGCTACTCACTAGGAAACGGTTTTGAAAATATAATTTTTAATCTCTTTAGGGCTCCGCCCCACTGGACTTTAAATTACTTTAGGGCCACCATGGTTGAAATTTTACTTGGACATGCCTCTTTGCTCATAGGTACTCGCCAAGAATGGTTTTGCAAATATATTTTTTAGTAGGGCTGTGCTCCACTGGACTTTTTTAATTAATTTATTGCCTCCTGGGTTAAAATTTGACATGACACGTGCCTCTTTGCTCATAGGTGCTCTTGCATTTGCAATTACGATCAATAAGATACAAGGCAAACTTTGACTATTCTGGGTTTAAATTTGCAAAATGCCTGTTTATCCTTTGGCCTTACAGTATTATTAATATACTTACTTTCTATGCCATTGACTTTTTTTGTTACAATTAAAAACTTAAAACATAACTTATCTTTTTTTGTTATAATTAAATAGCTTTATTTATGTAAACAACTTAATTTTAGCGCAGCAACGCGCGCCGGGTAATTGCTAGTATATATATATATATATATATATATATATATATATATATATATATATATGAAATTGAACGAATGGTGTTTTTGGCTTATAGGGACCTCAAAACAAAAAAGTATTATGGTCCCGGACTTAGGTTTCACCATGACTACTACCGTAAAAGCGTATTCCCTATAGGGAAATTCGCTAAAACTGTTGTTGGCAATGGCATTGTACTCATTGGATGAGTTCTTTGCCCACCGTTGGAGTAACTAATTTTATTTCATTTTTTTTTGTATTTTAAAGACGGTCCACATTAAGTATACAAATAACAAATTGTTTTTAATTCTCTTTTAATCAAAACTAATTCTCAAGTCGGAGTGGTCCATTTTAGCTTAATAATTGTTTTATCCTTTTGTTTTAAAGTGTAACATATTATGTACTTTTAACGTTCATGACTAAATTGTAATGTCCATGTATCTTCATGACTTCTGTATTTTCTGTATGACATCTGTATATTTATTTTTTATCTAACAATTGTATATTGACTTTTGCCATGCAATGTGAATTTTGTATTTACGGCAATAAAGACATTATTTATTTATTTTATTTATTTATTTTACCCTATAGTCCAATCTCGCTTGGTTTTCGTCTCCCTGAGTGATTTTTTAAGGGATGGTCTGGTAATAGGATCAGTGTTTGTGTCATTCAGTTGCAGTCCATGCATTTCACGAAAGTTAAATTTTTAAATAGTTAAAAAAAATTTTGTATTACAGGATTTGCAAAAAGATTTAAAATTGAAAAATTTATAAAAGATAACGGAGGATCGAAATACAATTTTATAACTCTTTTCCTGGGGTGGTTTACATATAAATTATTTTAAGATTGAAACCTAACAACTTCATATCTTACACGAAATCCTAACGCAGAAACTTTTTCGATTAATTCTAGAGAAGCCAAGTTTGATTACTTGTCTTGCCCGGGTGGGGCTTGCTTTGAAGGTTGATACTGATTTTAAATTATTATTTGTGTGGTTCAAACATTCACAGATAAATCAAACAGTTCCGATATCTTCTTTACTATAAAACATTGTCCATGAGAAAATAACACTCTAAATCAATATATTTTACCCATGAAATACAAAGCCATCACGTCTGACTGACGACCACTAAGTCTTCGGCTTATGCGAATTGTTGACATTCGGTAGACTACTTAGCGTTTTTTACAAGCATTTACAAGCCCAAAATATAAAAAATGTTTTCCATAAAGTTCTTTTGTTATTTTATATTTTGCTGATGTTGTGTGTTAGAAAAACAAATAATCACAATCTGCATTTTCACTTTCTTTTCAGAGATTAATCCACTAATATACTACTTAATTTTGACGTAAGAAAGATCCTGTCCAGTCCAATATCCAATGGTAAAATGACATTCTTAGATTTCTATTAATACTTATTGATTTGAATTATCATTTTCATTCAGAAACTTCTTACCACCTTAACCTTTTCAATTTTATTTGACAGCGTGAGCTAAGAGCATATTGTGCGTTGCATATCTTCAATAATGGTCGTTTCTGTCGTTAGCTGTCAGCAGCAGTGTAGGCAGGCCGGGTCTGTAGCAGTGTTAGAAGCAGTGTAGGCAGGCCGGGTCTGTAGCAGTGTTAGCAACAGTGTAGGCAGGCCGGGTCTGTAGCAGTGTAGGTAGCAGTGTAGGCAGACCGGGTCTGTAGCAGTCTTAGCAACAGTGTAGGCAGGCCGGGTCTGTAGCAGTCTTAGCAACAGTGTAGGCAGTCCGGGTCTGTAGCAGTGTTAGCAGCAGTGTAGGCAGCAGTGTAAGCAGACCTGGTCTGTAGAAGCCTTAGCAGCTGTGTAGGCAGGCCACGTCTGAAGCAGTGTTAGCAGCAATGTAGGCAGACCGGGTCTGTAACAGTCTTAGCAACAGTGTAGGCAGGCCGGGTCTGTAGCAGTCTTAGCAACAGTGTAGGCAGTCCGGGTCTGTAGCAGTGTTAGCTGCAGTGTTAATAGCAGTGTAGGCAGCAGTGTAAGCAGACCTGGTCTGTAGCAGCCTTAGCAGCTGTGTAGGCAGGCCACGTCTGAAGCAGTGTTAGCAGCAGTGTAGGCAGGCCGCGTCTGTAGCAGTGTTAGCAGCAGTGTAGGCAGGCCGGGTCTGTAGCAGTGTTAGCAGCAGTGTAGGCAGGCCGGGTCTGTAGCAGTGTAGGTAGCAGTGTAGGCAGGCCGGGTCTGTAGCAGCCTTAGCAGCTGTGTAGGCAGGCCACGTCTGAAGCAGTGTTAGCAGCAGTGTAGGCAGGCCAGGTCTGTAGCAGTGTAGGTAGCAGTGTAGGCAGGCCGGGTCTGTAGCAGTGTTAGCAGCAGTGTAGGCAGGCCGGGTCTGTAGCAGTGTAGGTAGCAGTGTAGGCAGGCCGGGTCTGTAGCAGTGTTAGCAGCAGTGTAGGCAGGCCGGGTCTGTAGCAGTGTTAGAAGCAGTGTAGGCAGGCCGGGTCTGTAGCAGTGTTAGCAACAGTGTAGGCAGGCCGGGTCTGTAGCAGTGTAGGTAGCAGTGTAGGCAGACCGGGTCTGTAGCAGTCTTAGCAACAGTGTAGGCAGGCCGGGTCTGTAGCAGTCTTAGCAACAGTGCAGGCAGTCCGGGTCTGTAGCAGTGTTAGCAGCAGTGTAGGCAGCAGTGTAAGCAGACTTGGTCTGTAGCAGCCTTAGCAGCTGTGTAGGCAGGCCACGTCTGAAGCAGTGTTAGCAGCAATGTAGGTAGACCGGGTCTGTAGCAGTCTTAGCAACAGTGTAGGCAGTCCGGGTCTGTAGCAGTGTTAGCAGCAGTGTTAATAGCAGTGTAGGCAGCAGTGTAAGCAGACCTGGTCTGTAGCAGCCTTAGCAGCTGTGTAGGCAGGCCACGTCTGAAGCAGTGTTAGCAGCAATGTAGGCAGACCGGGTCTGTAGCAGTCTTAGCAGCAGTGTAGGCAGGCCGGGTCTGTAGCAGTGTTAGCAGCAGTGTAGGCAGGCCGGGTCTGTAGCAGTGTAGGTAGCTGTGTAGGCAGGCCACGTCTGAAGCAGTGTTAGAAGCAGTGTAGGCAGGCCGGGTCTGTAGCAGTGTTAGCAACAGTGTAGGCAGGCCGGGTATGTAGCAGTGTAGGTAGCAGTGTAGGCAGACCGGGTCTGTAGCAGTCTTAGCAACAGTGTAGGCAGACCGGGTCTGTAGCAGTCTTAGCAACAGTGTAGGCAGGCCGGGTCTGTAGCAGTCTTAGCAACAGTGTAGGCAGTCCGGGTCTGTAGCAGTGTTAGCAGCAGTGTTAATAGCAGTGTAGGCAGCAGTGTAAGCAGACCTGGTCTGTAGCAGCCTTAGCAGCTGTGTAGGCAGGCCACGTCTGAAGCAGTGTTAGCAGCAGTGTAGGCAGGCCGGGTCTGTAGCAGTGTTAGCAGCAGTGTTAATAGCAGTGTAGGCAGCAGTGTAAGCAGACCTGGTCTGTAGCAGCCTTAGCAGCTGTGTAGGCAGGCCACGTCTGAAGCAGTGTTAGCAGCAGTGTAGGCAGGCCGCGTCTGCAGCAGTGTTAGCAGCAGTGTAGACAGGCCGGGTCTGTAGCAGTGTTAGCAGCAGTGTAGGCAGGCCGGGTCTGTAGCAGTGTAGGTAGCAGTGTAGGCAGGCCGGGTCTGTAGCAGCCTTAGCAGCTGTGTAGGCAGGCCACGTCTGAAGCAGTGTTAGCAGCAGTGTAGGCAGGCCGGGTCTGTAGCAGTGTAGGTAGCAGTGTAGGCAGGCCGGGTCTGTAGCAGTGTTAGCAGCAGTGTAGGCAGGCCGGGTCTGTAGCAGTGTTAGCAGCAGTGTAGGCAGGCCGGGTCTGTAGCAGTGTTAGCAGCAGTGTAGGCAGGCCGGGTCTGTAGCAGTGTAGGTAGCAGTGTAGGCAGGCCGGGTCTGTAGCAGCCTTAGCTGCTGTGTAGGCAGGCCACGTCTGAAGCAGTGTTAGCAGCAATGTAGGCAGGCCGGGTCTGTAGCAGTCTTACCAGCAGTGTAGGCAGGCCGCGTCTGTAGCAGGGTTAGCAGCAGTGTAGGCAGGCCGGGTCTGTAGCAGTGTTAGCAGCAGTGTAGGCAGGCCGGGTCTGTAGCAGTGTAGGTAGCAGTGTAGGCAGGCCGGGTCTGTAGCAGTGTTAGCAGCAGTGTAGGCAGGCTGGGTCTCTAGCAGTGTAGGTAGCAGTGTAGGCAGGCCGGGTCTGTAGCAGTGTTAGCAGCAGTGTAGGCAGGCCGCGTCTGTAGCAGTGTTAGCAGCAGTGTAGGCAGGCCGGGTCTGTAGCAGTGTTAGCAGCAGTGTAGGCAGGCCGGGTCTGTAGCAGTGTAGGTAGCAGTGTAGGCAGGCCGGGTCTGTAGCAGTGTTAGCAGCAGTGTAGGCAGGACGGGTCTGTAGCAGTGTAGGTAGCAGTGTAGGCAGGCCGGGTCTGTAGCAGTGTTAGCAGCAGTGTAGGCAGGCCGGGTCTGTAGCAGTGTTAGCAGCTGTGTAGGCAGGCCGGGTCTGTAGCAGTGTTAGCAGCAATGTAGGCAGGCCGGGTCTGTAGCAGTGTAGGTAGCAGTGTAGGCAGACCGGGTCTGAAGCAGTGTTAGCAGCAATGTAGGCAGGCCGGGTCTGTAGCAGTCTTAGCAGCTGTGTAGGCTGGCCGGGTCTGTATCAGTGTTAGCAGCAGTGTAGGCAGGCCGGGTCTGTAGCAGTGTTAGCAGCAATGTAGGCAGGCCGGGTCTGTAGCAGTGTTAGCAGCAGTGTAGGCAGGCCGGGTCTGTAGCAGTGTAGGTAGCAATGTAGGCAGGCCGGGTCTGTAGCAGTGTTAGCA
Organism: Neoaliturus tenellus; assembly: GCA_030545055.2. Classification (NCBI taxonomy): domain Eukaryota; kingdom Metazoa; phylum Arthropoda; class Insecta; order Hemiptera; family Cicadellidae; genus Neoaliturus; species Neoaliturus tenellus. The sequence goes on along the minus strand of CM061531.1, from coordinate 45,446,353 downwards.
GCAATACTTGAATACTTGAATACTTGATTACTTAATCGTCGACCGACAGATGTCGGATAGATTGCGTCATATTTATTAAAACTACTGGAAAAACATACATATAACATATATTTACAACTTGACACTTGGCGGACGTGACTTAATGGCTTGGCATTCTACTCAACGAGAGGTCCCTCACTAATCTCGTCAAGCCCATACAGTGGTCTATTTAGCAGAGACTCGCGCAGCACCTTCTTAAAAGCATTAACGTCCAAATCTCGCACTCTTTGAGGAAGGGTGTTGAAAAGTGAAATAGTGGCCCTAGGGTAGCTCTTCAATGTGCGAGTGAGACGGCAACGCGGCATATCTAAGTCACCAGCCCTGCGTGTACCGTAGCTGTGCTGCTTGTTCCTCTGGTCGAAGTTCCCCAGATTTTCCTTGAGTAGTACCAGGCTGTTAAGTACATACTGACTATATATTGTCAGCACACCAAGTTCTCTGAAAATGGGGCGGCAGTGCTCATTTCGACCCGAGGACGTTATTATTCGCAGGGCCTTTTTTTGCAGGAGCAGCACCTCATGGGTCGCCGGCGAATGTCCCCACAGCACCAAGCCATACATGAGGTGGCTGTGGAACAAGGCGTGGTAAACCGTCACTAAATATGATTGAGTGAGGACAGACCTTAACTTTCTTAATAAGTAGAGGACTCTTGAGAGTTTAACACATACCTTTTCTATGTGGTGTTTCCAGTCAAGATGGGGGTCGATCCAGAATCCAAGGAGCTTGACAGCTTCGTCCCTCTCCACACCCTGTTTAAGTGAACATACCATGTGTTGGGTCTTCTCTTCGTTGATCTTGAGACGATTTGCTGTAAACCAAGTCCTGGCCTGTTCCAGCAGTTCGGCAGCATCCGAGCGCAATTTGTCAATGTCCTTGCCCTTGTTGAACAGGGTGGTGTCGTCTGCAAAAAGCAGTGTATGCCCATTTAGTGTCAAGTCATTAATTGCAACGGAGAATAGGAACGGTCCTAAAACCGAACCTTGCGGGACCCCATGGAGGATCGGCTTGGCTCGCGAGAAAGCACCTTTAACGTTCACCACCTGCTTTCGGTTCTGCAAATAATTCGTCAGGGAATCCAGGACCACCCCTCCCACCCCGTACTTTCCGAGTTTGGCCAACAAGATGTTATGGGGGACCACATCAAAAGCCTTGGTGAGGTCTACAAGGCTCAGGTGTACAGACTCTTGGTCCTCAAGTGCCTTGGTCATGTATTCAACAAGACTCAGGAGAGCTGAGGTGGTCGAGCGCCCCGATCGGAACCCATGTTGAGCTGTAGAAAGCATAAGGTTGGTCTCAAAATAAGTTATTAGTTGGTTTTTCATGATCGTCTCGATGATCTTTGAGAACACGGGCAAGATGGCTATTGGGCGGAAGTTACACAAGAGTGAAGGGTCCCCCTTCTTAAAGATCGGAGTGATCTTGGCTGTTTTTAAACTAGCAGGAAAGACACCCCTCTTTAGGCACAAGTTGATGCCAATGTAGGCAGGCCGAGTCTGTAGCAGTGTTAGCAGCAGTGTAGGCAGGCCGGGTCTGTAGCAGTGTTAGCAGCAATGTAGGCAGGCCGAGTCTTTATCAGTGTTAGCAGCAGTGTAGGCAAGCCGGGTCTGTAGCAGTGTTAGCAGCAGTGTAGGCAGGCCGGGTCTGTAGCAGTGTAGGTAGCAGTGTAGGCAGGCCGGGTCTGTAGCAGTGTTATCAGCAGTGTAAGCAGGCCGGGTCTGTAGCAGTGTAGGCAGGCCGGGTCTGTAGCAGTGTAGGCAGGCCGGGTCTGTAGCAGTGTTAGCAGCAGTGTTAATAGCACTGTAGGCAGCAGTGTAAGTAGACCTGGTCTGTAGCAGCCTTAGCAGCTGTGTAGGCAGGCCACGTCTGAAGCGGTGTTAGCAGCAATGTAGACAGGCCGGGTCTGTAGCAGTCTTAGCAGCAATGTTGGCAGTCCGGGTCTGTAGCAGTGTTAGCAGCAGTGTTAATAGCAGTGTAGGTAGCAGTGTAGGCAGGCCGGATCTGTAGCAGTCTTAGCAGCAGTGAAGGCAAGCTAGGTCTTTAGCAGTGTTAGCAGCAGTGTAGGCAAGCCGGGTCTGTAGCAGTGTTAGCAGCAGTGTAGGCAGGCCGGGTCTGTAGCAGTGTAGGTAGCAGTGTAGGCAGGCCGGGTCTGTAGCAGTGTTATCAGCAGTGTAAGCAGGCCGGGTCTGTAGCAGTGTAGGCAGGCCGGGTCTGTAGCAGTGTAGGCAGGCCGGGTCTGTAGCAGTGTTAGCAGCAGTGTTAATAGCAGTGTAGGCAGCAGTGTAAGTAGACCTGGTCTGTAGCAGCCTTAGCAGCTGTGTAGGCAGGCCACGTCTGAAGCGGTGTTAGCAGCAATGTAGACAGGCCGGGTCTGTAGCAGTCTTAGCAGCAATGTTGGCAGGCCGGGTCTGTAGCAGTGTTAGCAGCAGTGTTAATAGCAGTGTAGGTAGCAGTGTAGGCAGGCCGGATCTGTAGCAGTCTTAGCAGCAGTGAAGGCAAGCTAGGTCTGTAACAGTGTTTGCAGCAGTGTAGTAGTTCTTTAGTTCTGTAGTTCTGTAGTTTAGCTTAGTACTGCAATGTAGCTTGCCTACACTGCAGTCCTAGCAGCAGTGTAGGCAAGCTGGGTCTGTAGCAGTGTTAGCAGCAGTGTAGGCTAGTCGAACAGGCTGAGTCTTTAGCAGTGTGGCAGGTCGGGTCTGTAGCAGCGTGGGCAGGCTGAGTCTGTAGCAGTGTAGGCAGGTCGGTTCTGTAGCAGTGTGGGCAGGCCGGGTCTGTAGCAGTGTGGGCAGGCCGGGTCTGTAGTAGAGTGTAGTCAGGCCGGGTCTGTAGCAATGTAGGCAGGCCGGGTCTGTAGTAGAGTGTAGTCAGGCCGGGTCTGAAGCAGTGTAGGCAGGCCGGGTGTGATGCTGCTGCAGCCCATCACAGCTCCCACGTCTGATGCGCCCACGAAGCTCCAGCTGCATTGATCCGCCCCAGACACTGTTGTCCTTAAAAATATAACAGGTATGGCAAAATAACAGGTGTTGAAGTAACAGGTTTGTTTAACATCGGATATTAGTTTTTGTGATCCTGTAAATTATATCAGGCCGAAGAGCAAGAAATACACCTAAGAAATGCGCTCCAGTATAAAAGGTTTACAAAAATCATAGCCATCGTGTGTAACAAACAAATTAAGAATCATATTCAAATAAATGCAAACCAAAAGCGCTTGTTTTGAAGTGCCCTCTTTAGTTATTTAAAATCTTCTAAAAACTTATTTTTTACCTTTTCAAACCCATATATCCCCGTCAACGCAGTTCGATCACTCTAACGATAGCATGAAAATTATCATGGTCACTTGCACCATCAGACCAAATTTTATCAAAATCGGATACTGTGATAGGCTATTCGATGAATAGAAAAATGCGCTAAAAGCACATGCATTAATAGTCATTCCGCTCTACGGACTTGGATCATATGTTTGAAAAAAATACATTCGTTGTAACTTCTAAATTATATTTCAAGAAGGAGATAATTAATTATATTAAAAAGGACATCTTGTTCTTCTTGAGAAGATGTACACTTTTTATTGAGTAGGTACTCTATTGATAGTGCAGTCAATTAGTGTTTACCACAGGAAATTTTTGGGGTAGTTTTGATTTCTTTCGTTTCTTATGTTTTTTGGGGTGCTGAATCCGAATCTGAGGTTTGCTAACAAAATTTCTTGACGGAACATTGTCAAAAATGGAAAAAATGTGAAAAATTTATATTTTTTTGTAATTTTTTGCTTATAACTAAAGAACTATTAACTTTTCGTAAATAATGTATATTATAAAAATTAAAGTACACAAAATTTTCTACAAAATGCACCCCCTATTTGTTATTCTCCGATGAACCGTTTGGGCTCTAAAGCTGTTTGAATATTGCAGTTTTAGCGAATTTCCCTATAGGGGATAAGCTCTTACGTTAGTAGTTACGGTAAGACCTAAGACCGGGACCATGTTACTTTTTAATGTTGAGGTCCCCCAAATCCAAAAACACCGTTTATTCAAACTGATGTATATGTATATATATATTATATATGTATATATGTATATGTCAATGAACACGATAACTTTTGAACCGAAACTCCGATTTTAATCAAATTTGGTACAGGGGTGTAAGGCAGCATTTACTTGATCGAGTTCGCAAACCAGAATAATCGGACAACATTAACGGGGTTTTATGGGGTTTTAAAAGGGTAGCCTTTTGGTTTTTTCCTTTTTTTACCTTAGTTTATTAAATTCAACAAATTTAACCTAAACTATTTAAAAGAGCTCAAAAAAATAAACAATTTGGTATTTTGAATTTTGTATTTAGCTTATATGGTTATGGAGAAAATCCAAATATAAGTTTCCCATGGTTTTCTTATGGGAAATCAACAAAACCCTCTATCTTGCTTATTTATTGACATAGATTTATACATTTTTTTATGTAGGCCTACATTCATTAGAAAAGGTATATACTTTATTTACTTGAAAAATCCAAATGGCGACAGACCCATATACTTCCCCCATTGGGTTTATGGTGAAAATAAAAATAACAGAAATTGATCAAATTTGGTATGCACAATGCACATTCGTTATGCAAGTTTTAACTTATATTTGCTTACAAACCCATATGGTAATAACCCCCGTCGCAGCAGACCTGCGTACTTAGCGAATTTCTAAATTAATAATATTAATTTTGACCAGATGAACCCGTAAACAAAATTTCAATACGTGCTCATAAATAGGGATATAAATGACTATTCTCCTTATGATACACATACGGAAAAGAGTATGCAGGTATGCTGCCATGGGGAACACTAAAAGTAGGTTTTTAGCGTAAAAAAATTTTTGACCATATGAAGATATATACTAAGTTTCATCAATATCTGTCCATAAGTAAACGAGTTTTCCTTTTTTCTATATGATTTACATGGGAAAAGAGTATGCAGGTTTGCTGCCATGATAAGAACAAAAACCAAGATTTTTCAACATAAATGGTTAAATCTCAACCTAATGAAGCTGAATACCAAGTTTCATCCAAAATTATTGGTTAATAAGTGAAATATTAACACATCCTTATTCTCCATAAGATTATCATTGGAGCCTCAAAATACAACGTACTGTCTTTAGACTTTTTAATATCTCGGTAACCAAATGAGATAGAGCAAAGCTTCAAAATACCAAATTGTTTGTTTTTTTTTAGCTCTTTTAAATAGTTTAGGTTAAATTTGTTGAATTTTATAAACTAAGGTAAAAAAAGGAAGAAAACCAAAAGGTTACCCTTTTAAAACCCCATAAAACCCCGTTAATGTCGTCCGATCATTCTGGTTTGCGAACTCGATCAAGTAAATGCTGCCTTACACCCCTGTACCAAATTTTATCAAAATCGGAGGTTCGGTTCAAAAGTTATCGTGTTCATTGACACATACATATATACATATATAGTATATATATACACGTATATCAGTTTGAATGAACTGTGTTTTAGGCTTCTGGAGACCTCAAAACGAAAAAGTAATATGGTCCCGGGCTTAGGTCTTACCGTGATTACTCCCATAAGAGCGTATTCCCTATAGGGAAATTCGCTAAAACTCCAATATTCAAACAGCCCTGGAGCCCAAACGGTTCATCGGAGAATAACAAATAGGGGTGCATTTTGTAGCAAATTTTGTGTACTTTAATTTTAATAATAAACATATTTTACGAAAAGTTAATAGTTCTTGAGATATAAGCAAAAATTACAAAAAGTACCAATTTTTTCACATTTTTTCCATTTTTGACAATGTTCCGTCAAGAAATTTTGTTAGCAAACCTCAGATTCGGATTCAGCACCCCAAAAAACATAAAAATTGAAAAAAAAAAAAAAAAAACGAAACTACCCCAATTTTGGCTAGCTAGGGTAACTTTTGAATACAAATTTACTGGATTATGATGTTAATATTTTATGTTATACCTAAAATTAGGTTTAAAATGAGGTTTCTGACCATTTTTTAACGTTTATTAATGAAATTCAAAAGCAGTTTATAGTGATCTCATATTAGGGTGATCTAATATTAGGGTGATCTAATATCATTTGACAGAGAGCTTATTGCGTAAAAAACTAATATTCCAAAATACCCATTGGTTATTTCAAGTCGTCTCATACAAATCACCCTAAGAAAAGCTTTTCAAAACAAGAGACTATTTATTATTAATATTATAACCAGATACAACTTTGTTTTTCATGATTGGTTGAAGAATTTCTACTCAAAGTGGCCAAGGGATGAAAAAGTTTATCGAGCTGAGTTCATGTCGAAGATGAGTATAGATTTGCTAAAACATTTTAAACAATTGGTTCAAAATAAACATCTCAGTGTAGCTTCTCTCCTAGCTGGTGATATTAGAAACTAATAGTAGGTTATAAAAAAAGTGTATCCTTCACTAGTTGAGTAGAAGACGGATGATGTTCACAGTCTGTGCTCCTGTACGGCTCCGAAGTGTATACAGATTAATAAGGTATAAAACATTTGAAGAGGCTCGAACAAATTCAGCGTCAATAGGGACTCGGAAGTTGATGTCGGCAAGGACCAGATCAGGGTGGTCGGCAGAATTTCCAGTGACGTCAGTGAAACTACTAGACATGCCAGGAGAGCTGGGAACTGGGAAGTCGCTGCGAGACATCAAGAAGGCCCTACCCTGGGTGAGACTTCTTTCTGAGTCAATTGTTGTCGGGCCCATAGTTATTTTCAGTCGTACATGTACCGGATGTGCAAGACCGGTTCACCTGACTAAATGTATTCCCGACGACACGTAACACACATTCTTCCGTTGTCCACGCTGGGAACTGCAACTCCTGGAGGACACACGTTATCTTGAAGTGCTGTCGGTGGACTTGGTCTGCATGAACATGTTAGAGTTTTAGGACAACTGGGGCTGCTTGTCGCATTTGGTCCAGAAAGTACTTACATCCAAGAAGACTGATTTATACAGGATTTCTGTCTAGATCTTTGGAAAAATGCGCCCCTGGATTCTAAGTGAGCCCTTAAAGCAAAAGCCAAAGTCTGCCTAGTGCTGATGTAATGCAATAAACTATCCCATTCTAGTGTCCAAAATTGAAATGGGAGTTTTTTTTAGTAGTTAGTGTACTGGATTTTGTCATAAGATTCTTACACAGGTTGGCCACCTGTATGCGTAAAAGCACTTCTTTCTCGTCTCCCTTAAAATAATTCTTTACCAGCATAATCAAAAGCTTGTATTAACAGCTTAGTAGCCCCAGATTCCACGTTTTATATAAAAAATTTACTCTTATTTCTTACTCAAGCGAAGACTTTTTGATAACATTTTAACACAACACAGTTTTTGTACTCTTGATAAATAGTTCAAGAACTATCATACATAAACAGTTGCAATAAACTTTGGTCGAAGATAAAACTGTGTTCAAATCTTCAGTCCAAACACAAACTGACTAAAAATATGTTTTAAATATCTTTTAAAAATGATAAAAATTAAAAAATTAATTTTTTCCAAAGAGTTGAGCCAACTTGTATGTTCAGTTGAATTCTCGAGCAGTTTATAAAAGGGATAAAGAGTTTGTCGAGTGAAGAATGCAATAAAAGTGCGGCCCAGACTCCGGCGCCGACCAAGGTCGACTGCATCAGTCCGCACTACAATTTATAAGACTTGCTCCTGACAGTGACATTCATGTGATGTTCTCTAGTGGGTTCGCCCTACAGTTTACTTGAAATTGAATCCCCAATATCTTAACAAGAAAGAGAAAATGGTGAATGGAAGTTTACAGCGCGTAAGACATGTTTAATCTTGTCATGTTAACTCCTAGGACAGTCATAGTAAAATCTTGCTTCAATTAACTTCCAATAAAAATCTCAATATTGATGTAGGGAATTTTATGACAAATTGAGGATTTTAATCTTTAGCTCGAATATTTATGATTTTTTTTATCCTAAACAACATTGCAACAAACCGACATAGAAGTTCGAGTACAGTGTGCCTGTAGGAAGACTGGGGTTATCAGGACCTATTATCAACACTGATGGCCAAATACGTCTAAACGTTATAGATAAAAAAATATATATGACAAGTGCCTCCTAGTAAAATTAAAATTCTATTTGCAACAATCGCTCATTGAAATACCGAAAATTAAAAGCACTTGACGAAAAATAATCCAAAAATTCAGTAGTTTTGAACCATTTTATTAGTACCGGTATACAATGCTTTAAATTTGTAAACAAGTTTGCAAGTAAAATGTTTATAGAGAATCTTGAAAGTTACCAAGAATTGATTTTATTGAGAGAACTATATTCGTTACTTTTAAAGCTCGAAATTAATACGAAAGTTTAACTGCAAGAACGATATATAATCCCTTGGATAACAATAATTTTGTTTACAATAAAACCGAGAAAACAAAGTCATCGTTAACATGATCCGGGGAATTGGCCATCAAGTCGTCCTTCCTGGATAACTCCCGTACTAAATACGAGTATAGTACTGTATATCTGAACTTTAAACTATAAGAACTAGTTTAAGATTTTCTCGACCAACCTCTTTCTTGGCAAATATTTATATTCATAACTTATTATAAAAATTTCATCTTAGCCTGTCTAAATAACATGTTTAGTAAATTTGTTTTTGGCTACTTGCTCACGTGTACATCTACATCAGTTTTCACTCTTTAATCGCCAATATAATTTCTTTTTGAGAAGGGATATATTATAACAATAAATCTTTGGGGTGTTCTGGTGTTTTAGATGTCGTAGGCTATTTGTTGTATGACCACTTAATACAATGACACAACGACGGCGGTCAAGATTGTTACACAATTTTTATTTACAATCTGATTTATTACAAAACAATAAGCAAATGCGTGCTAATTAAAAAAAATACACGAGTCAGAATTTGAACAGAAACAAATCTAACATAAATTAAAATAAGTAATTTGAATACTATTGTTAAGAGTCATCTTCACCCCTGGGCCAGTAACCCATTGTTGCGCAGTCGGCAATGTTAATCATACGGCTTTTATGCTAAAACATGGTCTTGTATTCCCCTGTTTCAGACGCCGTTTTTCAACCGATTTTCTTGAAACTTGGTAAGTGTTTAGTTGAATAGTTATATTAGGTTTCTCATACCTCGGAATTTTGAAAATTTAACAAATATTACTCTCTGTGACGTCGCAAAGTAATTCGATTTTCCTTAGTTAATATTTCAAAATTTAGTAGACATTTCAAAATTTCGAGGTATGAGAAACCTAATATAAGTATTCAACTAAACGCTTACCAACTTTCAAGAAAATCGGTTGAAAAACGGCGTCAGAAACAGGGGAATACAAAACCATGTTTTAGCATAAAAGCCGTATGATTAACATTGCCGATTGCGCAACAATGGGTTACTGGCGCAGGGGTGAAGATGACTCTTAAATCGGGAAGTCAAGTCCAGGAAATTGTGGCGATTCAGTCTGTAGATATGATTGCTGTTGTCCAAGAGGTTGAGGGCAAGCTGATTTGGGTGATGGTCCAGTTTTAATAGGTATTTTATATTAAAACGTTCTATTTATGTCTTAACTACAAGAATGGATGTATCTGTAAGAAGAGTAGCATTGCTGACAAACCTGGGTGCTTGAAGAATAATCCGTAGAACTTAAGATTGGAAACTATAAATTATTCGAATGTCAGAATTGGCCAATGTTCCCCACAGATAATTGCATAAGTTCAAATAGTTTTAGAATTACTGTGTCCAGTAGAATTTTGTTCTGATAATTTAGAATTTTTGTTAAGATCCTGTATAGTTTTCTATAATTTAGGTTCAGATTTAACCGTTTGTTCCAAATGTGAGAGTTCCATGTAAGTTCATTATCTAAATACATGCCGAGATATTTCACTTATGTTAGCTGTGGAGACGAACATTACTCAAGGAAACAGGAGGGCAGATACCGGTTTTAAGAGTAAATGTAACATGCGCTGACTTTCCTTCCTCACTTTTATGCGCCAATCTTTTCAGCCGATTCGACAAACCATTTAAGATTCTTTGGATGATCGGCATGCGGTCAAATCATGCAATGATGTTGTGTATATGCCTATTCCATTCGGCCGGTTGTCATGGTTTAAATTGGCGGTACATATTCTAGCCCTATCTATGTAGTAAAATAGGCCTACAAATAGTGTGTTTGTGCATTGACCAAACCTCAAGATTGATAAACAGAATACCCCCGTCGCAGCAAACCTGCGTACTCAGCGAATTTCCAATGGAATTTCAGATTATTTACTTTCCCCATAAAAACCTCATAGCATCGAGTATGTAGGTTTGCTGCCATGGAGTGTTGTTATCAAATCTATGTTAATCAATAATTGGTGAATGTAAACACAAAACTGTATCAAGCTCTGGCAATTTTTCATTTTCCCCAAAAACCCCATGGTGGTGAATATGTAGGTTTGCCACCATATGGGTTTTGTAAGGAAGTATAAGTTAAACCCTATCTAGATAATGTACATACCAAATTTGATTAAGTTATGTCAATGAAAAAAGTAAGATATAGGGTTTTCTTGATTTCCCATAAGAATAACATGGAAAACTCATTTTTGGATTTTCTCCGTAACCATTTAAGCTAAGCTAAAAATTCAAAATACCAAATTGTTTGTTTTTTTAAGCTCTTTTAAATAATTTTAGTTAAAATTCATGAATCTAAAAAATTGAGGTAAAAAATGCAAAAACCCCAATTTTGACCCCTTTGAAACACCATAAAACCCCGTTCCCATAACCCAATCATGCTGGTTCGCGAACTCATGAAAATAGACCTCGTCCTACACCTTCATACCAAATTTTATCAAAATCGGAGGTCCCCTTTAAAAGTTATCAGTACCACGGACACATAGATAGATAGATAGATAGATGGATATGAAAATGAACGAATGGTGTTTTTGGCTTCTGGGGACCTAAAAATGAAAAAGTAAAATGGTCCCGGGCTTAGGTGTTACCATGGCTACTACCGTAATAGCGTATTCTCTATAGGGAAATTCGCTAAAAACAGGTTCAAGAAGTTGTGTATAAATAACTATATTACTGTGATCTAACTATAAAGAGCGTAACCCGCGGGAGTCTTCTTAGCTGGAAAGAGCGCCCCCCTTCAAAAAAAAAATTAATGTAAATAGTAACATTATATTTAGAAGTGAAATTCTCTACTTTTGAAACTCCTACATTATTGGTTGTGCATTGCATTTAAACCTTTGTAAAAATAATGAATCTCTTATTTCCTTTACTTTTCTTCAACTGTCATATTTTCCAAGAATACACTCGACTTAGTGCACCAAGTAGTTGGAGTAGTCTATTAATGGAATTGAACAGTTTCCTTGAAAGTTAAATTAACACTCTGTTTGACGCAACATACTCAATATCGGTGTCGGTATCATGTGTCATCTGATGTCTACCATTAGTGGGATATTTTCCTGTCTCGTGGTTCTATTCCTGGCATTTTTTATTTTTATCACAATGTATGTAATGCAATTCAGGATAATTTCTTGATAAAAATGTAGCCATCTACAAATTAACCGATGTTATTTCAATATTTGACACAAATATATACAACCATTGTCTATTTGTAGATTTTAAGAGTTTGTAGATTTTAGATAAAGAATAACTTAATTGTGTACTATATACAAACAATATCATTTGGCAGTTAGTGGAGGGAGATCACCAATTAACTGGTAGTTCTCCTCACCTAAGAGCCCTGCACCTTTTTTTCTTTTTTTTACTATTCAGGTTGACGAACGGCTTAACGCAACTTCCGACCCACGGATAATTATGCAGTTAAAGTCTCTTATAATTAAAAAAAGTACAAGAAGTCTTATTATTCCATCAATTAAAAGGTAAAAGGGTTCTAGATTTATTTTTAACACCAGAAAGTAAAGTATTTAAATAAAATGTAAAATAGAAGATTGAAATGTGGAATGGTTTTGTAAATATTTTCAATTGTTTACAAGGAAAGTGACGTGGCGGTTTTCTTTTCGGTAAAACTTTATTAATGTAGAAATTTTTTGAAATATTAAATATAAGACTAATGTGACAATATATCATTCCAAATGTATTCTTACTGTGATTACCAAAAAATTCTTTAAGTATGGCCTTTCCATTTTCAAACTACGCCTTCTGAAATTACCAGGATATCATTTAATCACAAGTAAAGTTTTACGTGAAATCCCTCCTCTTGTATTTAAAACCAAAAAATACAATGAGAGGATTACTTTATTGACAAAGAATCTTTAACGTCATAATTCGGACGACTCACTACCCTATTCAACATAAAAGTCTGAAAACTCTGCTCATGAAATTTGTCTATCGACCAATTAGCTTACTTCCTGTCATTTCTTAATTATTTGAAAAATTACTTTTGTCTCGGTTACAAAGTATTGTTGAACAAAACAACGTTCTACCACGTCATCAATTCGGCTTCAAATCTCGACACTCGTCTGTTTAGCAACTTCATACGGTGGTGGATTCGATTGCATCCGGGCTGGAAAATCAAAAGTGCACAATTGCTGTGTTCTTGTACGTAAACGCCACCTTCGATGAAGTATGGTACCCTGGCCTATCAAAACTAAAAGTTTTCTTCAATCCACTTCTACTTAATACACTGGTTATATTTACAAGGTCAATTCTTTGCTGTTAAAAATGACCGGAATACTCTGGCTATAAAAATATTTCTGCTGGCGTTCCTCAGGGGTCATTGTAATCTCCACTTTTCTTCAGCATTTATACGGCTGACTTGCCTGCAACTCCCAATACGAAGATAGCCACATATGCAGACGACACCGTTTTTCTCAGCGCTTCAGAAGATAACGTTGAAGCAAGCGCCCACCTACAAAATCACACTCGTATTTTAAGTAAATTGGTTTCAAAATAAATTGGCAAATGAAATTTAATCCATCAAAATCTTTTCGTGCCAACTTCACTGAAAGAGGGGCCTGCGCCCTCTGGTTTATATAAAGAATACTACAATCCCTTAAAATACAGACACACGTTATTTTGGACTCTACCTAGACGAGAAACTAACTTGGAAAACCCACTTCACAAAAAAGAGAACTTCTCTCAATGCAAGAATCCAAACAACTATATATCGGCTGCTCAATCGAAATTCAAAATTTCCTCTTAAATCTAAATTAATTTTGTGCAAAACCCTATTAAAACCAATATGGGCATATGATGGCATTGTAGTTTATAGCATAGCAAAATTTACGAATATGAAGAAAATCCAAATTTTTTGTCGAAAATACTACGTTTAATATCAGGAGCGCCCTAATATGTAAGGAACAAGGCTTTACACTGTGACTTCAATTTTAAATTAGTACTTGAAGTAGCAAAAGAACATTATTTGAAATTTGTACAAAAACTCAATGACCAGGCATCCTTCGAATGAGGCTGAAGCGAAATTGGAGTTGGGACTTTATGATTTAAATCCCTAAAATAGAAGAAAACTGCCCTTAACGCCCAGTAAAAGAGAAAAACTTCTGCGTCTCCTCTTTTTTATTACTCATGTTTCATGTACATTGTTCTTTAATATAAATTGTTCCAAACTAAGACCTCAGAGGTAAAAATATTTGAAATACATTACATCAATTATTACATTAAAACCTTTCAGTAATAGTAATAATAATTTTCATTGCTATTACAACATGTTAAGTTGGAAACAATGTTACAATACAGTAATTTATTACAATTCTTTAGGCCTGGATATGAACTTGGAGATTCAGCACCAAAAAATCTTTTGTAACCATGATAGGCCTAGTATGTAAAAACTAATCATGTTTTGTTTAAAATATTTAGCATAGTAAAATAAAAAATAAAAACTATAAATAAGGGAAATGGGAATTGAACTCGCCATCTAATAATGATGAATTTCTTGTATTCTTTAATTGAAAATTTTTGTCAAATCTTTTAAATATATAAGTTTTTAATTTTCTTCATGTATTCCCATCACAAACTGAACAACGTAGCCGCAGAGTTGGGACACCTCAGACCAGAGTCAACATTAGGAACATACTTCCCACTCACTATCCAAATGTCAGAAGTTCACTTGCCCCCCCCCCCCTTCCCCAACTTTTCCATCCCCTTCTCCCACCCCCCTCCCACGCCGCCATCCCACACGCCTTCAAGCCTCGTCCCAGATACATCAACATCAACCCTGTTTATCTCCTAGTGTTAAAATTACTTTGTTATTGTTGACGTGAAAAGTTTTGTTTAGAGCGTATTTTTATAATTCCATCGTTTAATGTTATAGCGATTATGTTGATGTTTTGAGTTGTCAGTGGACTATATTGCTGCAGCAGTAGCTCAGTGGTTGAGTCTCACGAGCCGGCGGCACGGCGGCCCACGGCGATAACAATGATTAGGCCTACGTCACAGACACAAACATAAAAAAAAAAACTGAATTACGTTTGAAATTCGCTGATTACGCAGGTTTTCTGGATTGGGGGTGTTTTGTTATTTTTATCATGGCTCTTCTTTGTACTTATCGTCAGACATATACGTAGAATGTGGAATAGTTAGTCGAAACACAGACGGTTAAAATTAAATAGATTCATACATGTAAAAACAGTGTAAACGTGTAATCAAATCCTTTCTTAAGGATGTTTGTTAATCTTTCACGCAAAAACTACTCGACGAATCATCATGAAACTTTACACATATTCTTCGAGGTATCAGAAGTAACATGAGATACTTTTTTATTTTAAAAGAATTATTTTTTGCGGAAGGATAAAAAAAATGTATAAAAAATCTAAAAATCGATTTTATCTTTTTTTATTGGTTGCTAAGAAACAAATGTAATAACAAATTGTAGTTTTATGTATTTCAACGATTTATTATATAGGGGGAGAACGTGAAAGCGAGTGAGCGTATGAACGAGCTAAAACTGATAGCGAACGAGCTAAACCTGAAGAGTAACGCGAGCGAAGCCGCGGGAAAAGCTAGTTAAATATAAGTTACATTCTTTGTGTTACCCCTGTCAATTACTTTGATACAGTCCAATGTCTTTTTAAAAGCATCTTACCATAGAGGAAATGCCTTTCCATGAATTTAAGTAAAAATATCTCTTTGCAAGTGTGCTGTTAGTTTGATATTTGGATTAATTCTGCCGAGAGTTCGGACCCATGTTCATTCTAACAGCGAACATTATCCAAGAATAGTACAGTAAAATTAGAGTTTAAAACTTTAAATTTGTTACTATAGCCGTTGCCCGTCACGGCTTTTCCCGCGATTGTAATATAATTTAATAGATAATGAATTCTCTTTAAAATTTAGAGAAATCTTTTTCCATAGGAATTGTATTGAAATTTTTAAGTCCTAAAGAGGGGGGGGGGGTCCTAAAGGAATTTTGCCAGACCGTTTCCTAGTGAGCACCTACGAGCAGATACGAACGTCCATGCCAAGTTTCAACCCCGAAGGACCTATAGTGATTTTGAAGCAATGTTTGTGGAGCCTGTTGTAATTGTTATGATTACTCTTATATCCTTCTTAAGCACACGTAAAATGTAATTACTATAAAATAAAGTAATTTTTCAAACAACTCTATATAATTTATACTTACAGTACCGGTATATGATACGCTATTAATGTTGTACGCTGTTAATGTACAGCTGTAAATAAGTGTACAGTATTTTTGGTCACTTACTGATATTCACAATATTGGATTGGTCGGATGTTATTGATGTAGAACCAAATTTAATGTACCTTTCAAAATTAATTGCTTGATTTCGAGTCGTGTTAGTTACACCATTTATAACTCAAGAACGGCTGAACCGATTTCGCTGAAAATTGGTGGGGAGGTAGCTTAGACCAAGGAGAACATATCAGATACTTTTTATTCAGATTCCTCCATGGGACTCCACCCCACACGTCTTAAAGTTACCATGTTATTCTTATGGAAGCAACATTTTTGTATTGGAACATTTGATTACATTTAGGCAATAAGACGTTCTCATTTAAAGTAGTAAGGGAAGCTTAGAAATAAAAATTAGAGAATAATTATAGACAGATGGATTGACATTACGGATTCTTACTTCACTAGAAACCGTAATGTCAATCCATCTGTTCAGCATAACTTAAAACTTTTTGAAACAAAACCCAGTTATCTTGGTGTTAAATATTTTTCTCAATTACCGTCAACAATTAAGAGTATTGAAAATTTGAACAGTTTTAAGAAGAAACTCAGGCAGTACCTCATCGATAAGTGCTACTATGATCTACCACCTTTTCAATAATCCTGATTTTTCTCCCGCACATTACTACTATACCCACTCCCCAACCTTACCATAACCTGATTGGACAGCGTCAGGAGTTGACGGCCAAGTTTTAGCCACTACAAGGAAATTAAATTAAGGACGGGTCCCATGCCTTCGTGGTCTACGGGACAGACATAGGAGGTAACAGGTAACAGGTAACAGATCTGTGGTGAGTGAGCGCAGCGAACGAGCTAAACCCGACGCGATGGAGAGTGAGCATACCGAACGAGCTCACCCGAGGGGCAAAAACAATACTCAGGTTGGCATTGCAATGCATGCTGGGTAAGCTAATTTCAAATAAAAATCTATCCGTTTATTGTGTACTATTTTAGAAATAATCATATTTTATTTCATTTAAATGTTGCAAAACCGTTTCAAGAAACCATGAGCAAAGAGGGACGTCCATGAAAAATTGAACCCCGTCGGACCTATAGTTTCGTAAATTTGTTATTTCCTTGATATGTATTAAAATCTACTATATATTTGTCAAATAACACTCACTCACGAATCTTCATAACCATAGGGTATGGATGGTTGAAATTTGGCATAGACGTTTTTCTTTGCTCAAACATGCTTGATAAGAAATGGTTTTGCAAAATTTTGAGACATCGTTTACTAAAGCCTACAGGCTGTAAAGACATTTTATATCTTTGAATTTGGGATCGCTTTTTCCAAATGTAGAAATCGTTCTACGGTTGTTTTTAAGCGTGGCTATTACAAACTGTAGTGAAGGAAGATCAGTTTCTGCTCTAATAGGAGCACTAACAACTTTTTGAGATCCACGTTACGGAAGGATAAAATGAAGGCACTTGCCTTTTGTTTATATAAAGTGACTTAGTAAACAAAATTTCTTTTAACGATAGCCTAGGGGCACAACATTTCTTGTACAAGCCCTAGAGGTAGTGGTAGCAGGGAGGACGACAAATTAACTCAAGCCTAGGGGCGCTACACATCTTAATCAGGCCCTGGAGATAGTGGTAGCAGGGAGGAAGCCAGATTAACTCAAGCCTAGGGGCACAACACATCTTAATCAGGTCCTGGAAGTAGTGTTAATCAGGGAGGAAGCCAGATTAACTCAGCCTAGGGGCACAACACGTCTTAATCAGGCCCTGGAGGTAGTGGTAATAGGGAGGGCACCAAATTAACTCAAGCATAGGGCTGTCATACCTCTTTACCAGTCCCTGGAAGTAGTGGTAGCAGGGATGAGGAAGCCAGATTAACTCAAGACTAGGGGCACAACATATCTTAATCAAGCCCTGGAGGTAGTGGTAGTAGGGAGGCCACCAAATTAACTCAAGCCTAGGGGGACAACACCTCTTAATCAAGCCCTGGAGGTAGTGGTAGCAACTCAAGCCTAGGGGCGTCATACCTCTTACTCAGGCCCTTTCTGTAGTGCGTATTTATGCGTATTTGAGATATGGATTTATAAGTTTAATGTTCACTCACATACTAAATACATATTCTCATAGAATACTCTATCAGATAGGCAGTTACCCTACAAAATTTGACAAACGCTATCCTTATTTATAACAATCGTTATCATCAAACACGGTAAGTGCAGAGTGCAGTTTATACCACCACTAATGCAACTTAATAAAACAATAAGTTCGGGGGTATAAACAACTTTAAGAAGATCAAATTTAATTAAGCTTAAATACTGTACTAAATACTGACAATTTAATACTAGTCCTAAAATCCAAATTAAAACAATATTAAAAACTGAATACTTCATCTTTTCTGCAATTAATAAATCAAACAATAAAAATTTAGAACCTGAGTCTGAACAATTCTGCTACCTTAATAATAGTTTTTAAGTGAGGTAAAATTCATATTGTTTTATAAAACACGTTTAAATAAAATTACAGTACCACACCAGGAATTAATGTGTAGAAATTTGGATGCAAATATTTATTTTTTTCAAGGACACGGACATCTGGGAGGGAACTGAACGAGGAAATTAATTATCCTGCCAGGCATGAGGACATTACAGGCATGAGGGCATGAGGCCAGAGTGATGAAAGTGAAAGGGGAATTCCGTAAAAACAACTTTACAATTTTTATAAAATATTATTTAAAATAACAGTTATGTATGCAAAATCCTACATTTTTAATGAAAATGACAACTGTT